>OY754970.1:25355090-25955090 GCA_963576475.1 Molanna angustata
TTTGTGACAATTCATTACGCCATTATTTCTAAAATCATTTACTGACATAGGCAAGGAAACATTTACGTATTCAAGTTGATCATATCTGACTGAGTAAGAAATTTGTCATTTAACAAAAATGCCATATTTTTGTCAATAAAATATACATAATTATTTTTTAAATATCTTCAAAGGAATTTATTTAATTGAATTTGTTTAACGATTAATTTTACAAAAAGGACATTTTCAGCTTAAAATATTATATGATTGAACTAATATAAATGATGTCATTATGTATATTGCATATTCCAAGATTCTGTTTAATTTGTAATTAAATATGCATTGAATAAACGGTTTCATTTCCTTTAAACATAACTGCTACTTGTTGATCGATACCGGTGAATAGAAGTTTGTGGACAAAATTAAATACATAGATTGTAAAAATATTTATTCTTTTCATCTTAATTCAATTTACCAACTCAGATTCAAAAACCGTTATTCTAATAAATCATAAGAGTTACAAAAATTACTCCAAGCAAGACTTTTTAATTCAAAGAAACTGAAAGCTTCAATTTGAAATTTTCCACTGTTTGGTACAGACATCTTATTATTGAAGAGAAAAACAGCCCGTAAACGTACCGAGTAAATATATCATTCATTAATCCGAAGATGTTACTTGAAAGCCATTTTGTTTTCTATTGTTTCTTGTGTCGCTTTATTGCCATGTTAATATTTCACTGACTATTGTTATCCAAAATGGTGTATAGTTTGCGGGATAAAACACAATGTGCAACATGAATAATTACAGTGATATATTATTGCAGTACGGTTGGTTTATTGGGAGACAAAACACCCTTTTCTCATTAAGAAAATTCAACAACCAACCAATTTGAACTAGGTATCGCATTAAATGAAGTGTTGGATTAAATTACTTAGATTAGTGGTAATATTTAATATAATATGTTAAAAGTCGAAATATTAATTCGTATTGAAGGAAAACCGGAGATTTAGTAAATGTTCCCACCCACTTAAAGTTACTTATAAATAATAACAACAAAATTACTTTGTATAACAACACTTTATTTGACAACAGTCAACAAGTTTCAAGAATGATGTTCTCTTCCTAGTATACGAAGTATACTACGTACGAAGTATACTAGGTATACGAAGCGAAGTATACTAGGTACCTAGTATACGAAGTATAACTAGTATACGAAATATAACTAGTATACGAAGTGTCCTGAGGAAGAGAACATCGTTCTTGAAACATGTTGACTGTTGTCAAATAAAATCCGCACACCAGCGACAGGTGTGCGGGTTTGTATGACTTTACTAAATAAAACACGACACAACAGTGCTAACGATGTTAAATATTACCTTAGGAAATCAGCGTTTCAAAACACTGAAGTTGAAATGGCGATAGCAGATTCTTTTTACTAATAGTCCAATTTTTTGGTTAGGTTTGTTTATAAGCAACTAGCGAGTACTAGTTATATTATGAATTGTTATTATTTCATATTTTCAATTAATATTGAAAATATGAAATTTGAAATAAAAATTGAGTAGAAAAAAATAGTGCAAAGTAAAATTATTCCTAGTTCAGAGAAGAAAATGACCACCTACAATGAGAGATATCCCACGACGGAAAAAATGTTTTTTTTTTCAATCTTAATATCTCAATAGAGACGTATTCGGAATGCGTATTCAAAGGAGAACTGGTAAATCATGCACCTACGGGGCTTACGACCTGTCATCGGCAAGTTAACGTGATCATTTTAAGCGATTTTTTCCTTTTTATTTGAAGAGTGCATAATTACAATTACTACTTAAAAATACTTCAACCAGATAGATAGATAAATACACGACAAAATAATGCTTTGTTTGATCAATCCGACAAACAACGTAAACCTGTTTGTAGCAGACGAATTTGAAGGATATCGGCATGTTGAGTTGAAATTCAACCAAAACTCTGTTGAAAAAAATAATTAAACAAACCTCACCAGCACATAACAAAATGAATCAAACGTCGGTTTGATGCTTCAATCAAATATAAAACGTCTGTTTTTGATTTTACAGTAGATATTCCCCAATAGACATATCAATCACGAGTATATAAACCTTATTAATTGTAAATGAAACCTACTGCAAATATTCTTTATCTAGTAATGAATTATTTTTGTGTTTTTTCTTATATTTTATAACATTGTCTTACTACATAAGGCGTTATTTATTTATTTATTCATCTTTCTGTACATAATGTAAACAAATATATTTTACACTAGCGGGCTTATTGACATTAGGCAATTTCTTCCAACCAACAAGATTACAAAGTATGACAAAATTGTCTATGTACAACAATAACAATAAGAGCAAAAAACAAAGATAATATAAATATAATACTAAGATACAATTAAAACGAAAAAAAAATTAAAAATACTTCATAGGAAAAAAAGGATATGGTAAGGACATGGAGATGAAATCGGGATCAGGTTTTCAGGGATAAATATTCCTTCTTTTGTTTTTTCTTGTAAGTTAGATGACGCAATATCCGGGCATAGGCTATTCTATAATTTTGCTGATTGTACTTCGAACGAAGAGCTGAAAAATTCTGTATTATGGATAGGGATGGATGGTGTTGTACGTTCAGCTGATCGGAGTGGAAGTCCATGATTGGATAAACAAGTAAATTTTTTTTGAGGTACTGTGTATTTTATACATTGTCAATTTTATCAGTTAAGAAGCCGTCACTATTGTTTTATTAGTATGATAAATAAAAAAGTATACGTAGAGATATTATTATAGTTTGATTTATATCTCAATAATTGTGGAGTTTTACAATAAAAAAATGTCGGTACAAATCTCTAAAATTAAGTTCTTAATATTATAAAGCATAGGTTATTTTTATTGATAAATACCTATCTGTCTTCGTCCATGATGTTTTTTTTACAAAAAAAAACATAAGAAATATATATTTCTTTTCTGAAACGCTGCGCTGAGCCTAAAATACATACGTTATTAAAAACAAATCAAATATATATAAAAAAAACTTGAGGACACACTTTTAAAAGTCATCTTCGCGTTGAAATGAAGAATATTGCCAGTTTCAAACACAAAATGCAAACGCATTTGTTTTTAACAGCTAACAAATTCTTAACAAATTAAAATGAGGAACGATATAATGGTACTTAAAGAGCTATAGTAATTTTGTATGAAATGCAAAATTGTTCAATTTTATCAAAATATCTAATGAAACATTTATCAAAATAATATCTAATGAATACGCAAATTCTAAAAGTTTCTGAGATCTAAATGGTCGAAGTTAGTTAAAAATCAATTGAAAAACTAATGTTGAAGTTAAATAAAAGTTTGTAATAAAAAGGAGAAGAAAATCAGATTCGTTCTTTTGACATGGACTCGTTCATATTTGAAAAATATATTTGAATGTGATCAAAGTTAATTGGCTGACAGAGTTTGCTTAAATTCCGATTTTTTATGGTATTCAGTTTGAGGTATTTTTATTCACATACAAGAGCACATCTTTTCGTCCATATTTTATTTCTTTCAAGTATTATACCTGAATATGTAATTATGAGTACGGGTCATCAAGGATTAGGTCATCAGGTGTGAAATTGCAAAGTGCCAGTGAAGCCAAGTGGATTGAGGTGTGTACTACGGTCCAAATAATAAACTTAAAGGGTACATGGGTTAATTTGCTGAATGCCACGCATACCCTTATGATTGATGGATGTACTTTGACATTTTTATCTGTTTTATAAATCATACATTGAATTTTCAATTGCATCTACATTACAACATAATAAACGTATCTCTCGGGTGGTTGAATTTCTAACTGAAACACCCTAATTAAGATTTTTATCGCATACGAACGACGATAAATAGCAAAGACATTTTTGAAAATCAGTAAATGATATTATTAAATATTAATGCACAAATATTTCATTGAATAAATAAAAAAAATAAACAGTATTAAAAATAATAGGTATCTTACAACTTACACTTGAATAATATTTTGAGAAGTATAATTTATTTAAAAAATGTGATCAAATGCGAATATATAATAAACTTATTCCTAACCTCAAATGGCAAAGGTGTTGGTAACATTTTTCCGGCGACCAATTTCCATTCAATTTATAAAGAAATTCGCTCATGCGAGTCATTTTTATTATTAAAGACTTACTGAACCTAACCAAAAAATAAGGGCAATGGGATTTACGAGTATCGTCTAGTCCCAGCTTTTCTTTTCTGCATTCTTAGGTTAGGTTTAAGATTGTTTATAATAATAATAATTATAGCGACTCGCGTGAGCGAGTTGCTTTATAAATTGAATTATTAATTATTATAAATCAAATTTATATATATTTTTAAAAATTTTGCATTTAATATAAAATTTCACAGCTCATTTGACTAAATACTACGAGATCTCAACCAATCAGAGAGCCAACCGGAAACATTGACTTACTAAACCGAAAACAGGTGAATACGGATTGTAGGCGCTAGTGCAATTACGTAGGTACGCATCATACTATTATTTCGTTGTTGTATTTTATTGAATCCCGTATAATTCTCCCTTGATTCATCTGTCGCCAGGCTAGTCTTATTTCCCCAAACTGTTGGGCATATACATTATATAATGTTGAACTCTATTAACACAAAAAATTAAGCTAAGTTTTCAAGTAACTATTGAAAAATCTGATTCTGTTCAGGTGATAAAGGTAACGTGATCTGAGTAGAATACGACAATTGACACATAACTGTAACCTTCAGAGGCGATTGATTGTTACTATGCTCAGCAATACTCCAAAATGAGAAACAAAAACTTACAACATATCAAATACATTTTCTGTTTGGTATTGTCTGTAAAGTTTTTATTTATGTTTTGATTTGGTAGGATTATTATAACTGTATCGGAGTAAATATATTGGGGACCGAACCCATTAAACACAACGGACGAGAATGTGAATCGACTGTTCATAAAAAATAATATGTAAGACTCCGAATGGTCAGTATGGGATAATTTTTGAAAGAAGAAACACACGTGCCTAATGCGTTGTTCTATTTTGGGCCTTTAGAAACTGTTTCAAAGTGGTCATTACCAAACCAAAGTAATCTCACGATTCAATAAAAAGTCGAACATGTCCCAAAAATCCACAGCTGCATAAGCTTCATTTAATGTTTATTTTGGTAGTTCTACACAATAAAAAATAATACGTGCCTTTTTAATATCGGCTATTGGGTAAATAAAATCAATAACCTAAATAAAAACAATATTGTCATTTATATTATCAGACACAATCCAAGGTTTTCGTTAATCATCTTTTTTGTTATCATATATCTTTACAATCATAATATTCTTTTTATTATCGTACCTTTCAAATAATGTCACCATTCTTCTTTCAGTTCTATTATTTCTATTTCTTGTCCAAATCAATTTGAATTCTAATTCACAATGATATTTTACAAATTATTAATTTGATATCGTCAGTTTTTTTTTCTTTTCCTTTTTCCAGTTTCCCATCTGAGGTCGGTCCTTCTGGTATGCAGTCTCCTCATTTTCGGTTCTGACCATTTCTGCGATTACCTACATCTTTCTAAATCTATTATTTATCTATCTTTGTCCATTATGTAGCTTCTGTGGTTTGCTCGATAGTATGACGTTGCCCCTTCTATTATAACTATCGTTACATAATAAAATATAAAATTCATTCAAATGCTACTATATTATTCGTAAATTTATATGCGTTGATTGTTTCTACATATTCATATACAAATACAACTTCATTTTTTTTCATTTTCCAATTCAAACTATGAACATACATTTTCTAATGGTTTGGGAGTTTTCGAAAAGCTATTCACTGGTAGATTCACATTATATGGAGTAGGTAAAGAAAAAGAAAAGAATCGTTTTTTTCGCAAATGACGCTTTTTGATACAAAAAAAATATCGCGTTGAGGATTTTGATGAAGGCTGTATAGATATAAAAAGTAACATTGTCATACAAATGAGAAGACAAATAAATTGCTACGGTTCGTGTTATGAATGTAAATTGTTTTTTAACATTTGTCTAATCGCGAGTATGTTTGAAGCAAAAAATTTCATTTCTCAAACACGAAACATTGTGTGGTATATGTAGGTACATTATTCTCAACAGCAGCACTCGAACAATACCTTTGGGTTACAATAACTGGAATCTCTTTTCTTTCGAAATAAAAAAGGATGTAACTTTTGAAATATGTCAAATTTTGGGTGTTCTGAAAAACTTTTAAAATGACGTAACGTGCTTTGGTGATAATAGAGATTGTTTAACTTTGTTGTACATTTTTCTCTTAAAATTTTAAGATGACAAGATTATCCGCTTATCTACGCTTTAAAGTTTTGGAGGAAAATCAGTACACAAGGTATTTACAATCATTTAATCGTGTTTATATTGCAAAAAAAAAATATTTTTTCTATTTTATTCGTCTAAAAACGTAAACGTGAAAATATAACTGATTCAAATATTTACCTATTAAAAATCTGCCATGATTCTGAAATTTCTGTTGATTTATTACTAAGCGAAAATATTCCTTCGATGTTGAGATATTGAACACATTATTAATTAAGCACACTCAACGTTAGTTACATGTTCGATGTACATGTATTTCATTAATTAAACATGATGTTTCGCAAATTCATTATAATACATTAATAATAACCTAATCGCAGTACCTCTACGTTAATGTATGCTAAACAACACAACGTATAGAACATAAATAAAAGTAAAAATAAAAGTCATATTGAATGATGTTCAATACATGTTTGCTACATAAACATACAATAAAGTATAAAATAAAAAAAAATTATAAAAATATATAAAAAAAATTATAAAGGACTAACAAACAAGTGTATTTGTGTGGGTGTTTGTATGTGTAAGATATAACTTCGTCTATATTGCGGTATAAAGTTAGTCAAAAGCAAGGGCCTGCCTTGAACAAAATCTTCACACAAAATCTGTATGTACTTCTGAAACCTGCACGAACTTCATACTTGTACCAAAACCATTTGTAAAAACATGAAGATAAAATATTGTTATTTTTAAGTTGGCAACAGTTGTCATTTTTCTATGGTTGACACTTGAAATTTGAAGAATGTGGAAGCAAATACGGTATTGACCTTGATATTGACAAATCAATATCATATCACAAGTAGGTAAGTAATTACAATATATTTTTCCCCCATATTTAAACTACCTTGATTTTCTAAGTTTTAAATATGACAATTATAGAATGAAATACTCACATAAAAAAATAAAGTACAGATAATATTAATAGTATTGGCTTGGTTGTTTTTACTAAAAATACGACGCTACTTTTTAGGTTAAGGTCAATAAAAATTTAAGATATCTAAGATCATTTCTTGTTACCGTAATACATTCAAAGTTTTGTTTTTTTTAATCTGTGTACCTAAAACATATTGCTTTCCGTGTATATTTGTTAATTAGTATTTCATTCCGTCTCCTATTTTTCATATTAGCTTTTATCATTTTTTCGCAATTTGCAATGTCATTTTACGCAAAACAAACATGTCTGTCATTGTCTGTGATCATGTGATGTCTGTCTATGAGTTCCGTTGCAGTAGGGTTGGGCAATATTATTAGTAGGTCATTATTAATTCCTCCAAGAACATTTCTCTAATTTACAATCTAAACAACATTGGCCCTGAGTCAAATTGAAAACGCTGTTCGTTATCGCCAAGCGCTATTTTTTTGTGATTTGACGTTTGTTGTAGAAATTTTTTCTACAATAACAAACAACAAACGTCAAATCCCATACAAAAAAAAATTAGCGCTTGGCGATAACGAACAGCGTTTCCAATTTGACTTGGGGGCATTGTCAATTGAGGAACAACTTTATGCATTTATTAGATTATAATACATAATAAATATATAAACTGGGATATATAGCGCCGTAGATATAAAAATTAATCAAATATGACCAAAAAGCATAGATATAAAAAATAAATGGGATATTTTTTTTTAATTGTGTATTTATTAATATGTTTTTTTTTTTGCAGATTCCCTAGCGATCCGCAACAATAATTACTTTGGATAGGTGCCGTTAGAAACATCTCCAGAAGAATAACCCCATATTCTTGTATTTGTTCCTCCCATTTCAAGGCTGGCGAAATAGATAGGAGTGGTTATATTTTGAAACTAAAAGAAAACGTAGTTCCATCGGTTTTCTTCTCATCGATTGATGCTCCAGTACAAACTGATGTAAGTTGTGAAATTCATAAAAACAAATACCTATAAGTAAATATTTTTTTAATAAAATATCTTTTTATATTCTTAGTATCGAATTATCGTGAAATATGGTGGTACATTTCAACAAAATAAAATGCAATATGTCATATTTATAATTAAGTCGAAAATTTACTATAATGAATAATTTCTTTGTTCTAATTGCTTCTCGGGCAACTAACAGGTACTATGTCAAATGTTAATTTAATACGCACCCAATAACAAGTTGTCACATTCTGGAGACCTATGATATTTATCGAATTTCAGGAAAAATTATAGATGTAGACCATGATTGAACTGATCATATTTTGAAAAATAATATTATTACTTAAAATAAATAAAAACTCCATTTTTTTACTTTTTCCACTTAATAAATTTGTTTGACCATTGAGGCGTTTCGCTCGAAAAAGCATCTACAGAATGGTAATTGATCATATTTTTTTTCAGGAATTTCTAGCAAATTTGCCCGGTACGTCTTCAATGCCAAGCGTTTCATCATCCAGTTGCACTCCAGTAGAATCATTGGCACAGGAAACCCCAAGAAAGACACGTTTACGATTTTTTTTTTTGTAAATAAAATATATTTCAGCCTATATCTTTGTTTCTTTTGTACAACCTCCATTGTCACTCAACATTAAATAACGATGTATGTAAGTCCCTTAATTAAGATGCAACAAACGGAACTTTTCGTTATTTTTTGTGTGTTTTTAGTTTGAAGACCTGAATTTTTCGGTGTTATTTTTCTTCAAAAGCAGTGTTATTTTTTTACAAAATCTATGTTAAAGTAGTATTATTGTTAAGAAATCGATGTAAACAGCATTTCCTATTGAAACACATTTATCTAAAAAAATAATACCATTAAATACATTGAAAGTGGACTTTGTCGATTTCACCCACAGAAATTTTATTTCATTAATTAATTTTATTTTTCAATAATACTCTTTTAATTCTGCATATTGCAAAATATGTATTAGTAAAAGGACGTGTTTTATTTCGAAAATGACATAAAAAATCTAAATTTCGTTTTTTTTTCTAAAACTTGAGAATTCGCGTTATTCACGAAAAAAATATACAATTCGCGAATAAAATCGAGTAATCGCAAACGCTAAAAAATTCATGTTTCTAGTTATTAGGCATATTAATTTTTGCATTTTTTTTTCATTCTTATGAAAAAATACTAGCGAAGCGTATTTTATTTTACCAAAAGACAAACGCGCCGCTTGTATATTCGTAAAGTTATCAAATATGCACATGTACATTAAATTGACAAAAAAAAAAACACATTTCAATTGAAGAATATAATATTTGGTTTATGAAAAACTCTAATAGGCGAGTTTTACAAAGTATTCAAAGTAAAATCTCTAATTTCATTGAAGTAAATTTAGTTTCTTACATAATAAATAAAAAAATTATTATCTGCTGTCGTAGATATGTATATGTTAATAAAATTGTGTAATGTATATGTATTTATAATAAAAAACATATTTTGGGAATTCACATTAATATTATATGTCATTTCCCATCCCTACTGTCTAAACCCGCTGGTCGTTTATTCTAGCTATTGTTACATTTTATTATTGTCATATTGAGAAGGGGTGTATTTAAGTTTCTTCTATTTTATCTTATGTGGACCAAACGTCAAACGAATCTGGCGTCAAATATTTCGCATATGGGCGCCTCCATCGTTTTTATTCCTCCAAGGTCAAAAGTATTGTTGTAGATAATATGTATGTATTATTAAATTTTTAACATATCACCACTGTTTATTTTTAATTCTAAATTTTGAATTTAATATAAAAATTATTCAATGCGGACTCAATTATCGGAAAATACAAAATCCGAATTTTCTTTTTATATGAAACAAAATAAAAGTGCAGTTATATTTTTAATGAATTAATTGGTACGTGTGTGTTATACTGATTGATGGAGCTTTTGAAATACAAAACGTGTAGGTTTGCAAGTCATTTTAATTGCCTGTCATTTGCATACTTTTTAAGGAAACAACAACGAGTGGGCTGTGGCCAACACTGAACTCACTACCAAACAATATAAAATATACGTTATGAAAATAAACTAATAATAAAATCATTTAATTTATTTTTATGTAGTTTTAATTTAAACAAATTTTTAATGGTATTTTTTTTAATTTTTGATAATTTTATTAGAATATGTTATATTTTATTGTATACTTTACTGAAAAACGAGTTGTGGCTAACATTAAACTCTCAAGGCAGTTTAAACTGCAGTTATTATTATTAGAAACCCGTTACCACTGGACTGCTGATCGAGCTTGATTAGTACCTATAATTACAAAAAGTATTCAAATTGGTGGCCATATCTTCAATAAATCTGTGCAACTCCTTGCCTACGCTGATGATATAGATTATCATTGCACGCTCGGAAAATGATTTAAAAATTGCATTTAAAGCCCTGGCTGCATCAGCAAGGAATATGGGGTTGATGGTAAACGAGGGAAAGATAAAGTATATGCCAGTGCATGAACGTCGAAAACCGCCAGATTTGCGAGTCGACGATTACACATTCGAAACTGTTAGCGAGTTTGTGTACCTCGGTACTATGGTAACAAGTGACAACAATGTCTCAACTGAAATTAAACGCTGAATAGTGTCCGCAAATCGGTGCTACTATGGGTTGCAGAGGCACATGAAGTCTCGTCACCTCACCAGAAAAACGAAAGTCCTCCTCTATAAGACTCTAATTCGGCCAGTACTCTCATATAGATCATAATGTTGGGCAATCGCTAAATCTGATGAAAGAGCCCTGGAAATTTTTGAGAGGAAGGTGCTTAGGAGGATCTACGGCCCGAATTGTGACAATGGAGAGTGGCGTATCAGGCACACCTACGAATTGTATGATCTGTACAAGGAGCCTACCATACTGACAGAAATAAGAATTGGTAGACTCAGATGGGCTGGACACGTCCAAAGAATGAGCGAGGAGAACGTTCCAAGACGGATCATGAATGGTGCACCGGGGGGACGAAGAAAAGTTGGAAGGCCGAAGCTTCGATGGCTGGACGGAGTGGTGAAGGATGCGAACAGCATCGGCGTCCATAACTGGCGCAATGCGTCGCAGGATCGACAGTCATGGAGGCGGGCTCTGCAGGAGGCTAAGACCCGACCTGGGTTGTGGAGCCACAGATGATGATGATGATGAATTACAAAAAGTAAGGATTTGACATCTACTTTTAAATTTCATGGAAAAACAAAATATTTTAAAGAAATTTAAATAATGTCATTAATTTCCCTCAATTCGCTTCACAGACAAAAACACACACAAATTCAATATGTTAGTCTCGACATGTCGATCGATGGAAGGACAGCGCTTCCGAAACATGTCGCGAAGTGACTCATAAAAATAGTGGTTAAATAATTCAACTATGGTTAAGTTTAAATAAGTTTATTATAATATGTAGCATATGATTATTATGTGTTATTTCCTTGTATTTTTACTCTCCATACTATGGAATAGGGGAGAGTCATGATTTCACAATTTTAAGCGTATTTTTTTACATAAATTTCTCAACGGGTATCATGTAGAGAGTGCACACTGTGAGTTTCGTCATGATGTGTTTGTATGTATGGCGTACGGCGTACGGCGTACGGAAAATTCCTTTTGTGTCCTCTCTACAGCCCCAACTATAAGTCCGATCGACTTCATATTAACATCATATTTATTTATTTTTATTTATTTATTTATTTAAATCCACAATAACCATACATAAAAAATTACAACAATACGACAGTGAAACATAGAACAAAAAAAAAATTTTAAAAATTGACAATTTAGTATAACATGTTGGCACTGACAAAATGAATACAATCTATCAGTATCATATGTGTAAAGTGCATAGACCTAGAGCTGATTAGTTTTCCATACACAACTTTTGATTTCTTCTCTATGAATTCATCATTTATGTTGTTTTTTTTGTGTCCTCTCTGCAGCCCAATAAGATTGACTTCATATTGATATCATATGTGTTAAGTCCATAAACTTAGAGCTTATTAGTTTTCCATAGACAACAGTTCCTTTTTTCTCAATGTTTCTTTATGATTTCAACTATTAAAACTGAAAAAATGCTCTCACGACCTGGAAAATAGAGATATTTTAATTTGGTTTCAACTATTTATACAACACCAAGAATCTTCATAAAATTGTATTCAAAGATGGTCAATGTTAAAAGAAAAATATTCAACGGTTTCAAAAATTATATTTTATTTAATGGATTTTTGTATGAAACTTATATGTAACAAGCGAATTTTTTTATGTTTGGCAATGTTCTGTTCTTTGTTTCATATTGATATAAGAATATTAATAGCTTGAACTTAGAACTGATTAGCTTTTCATAGATATCATATCACGTGTCAAAATTGTCAAAATGCCCTAACGCTCTTTAAAACAAAATTTATCTGCTTTTATTAAAATATTTCATACAACATAAGCATTCTTCACCATACTGCATTAATAGTTTGTCTATCTTAACATAAAAATATACTATCGTTAGAAAATTTATATTCCTGGTAGTAAAATTTAGAATGAATAAAAATGTTAAATAAAATTAGATACATTTTTTATGTATGGAAAAGTTCAGTAATTTGATTTTATGTTATATTGTAAAGAGCTTAACATAGAACTGATTAGCTTTCCATAAATAACAAAAAATTTCTTCATATGATATCACGAGTCAAAATTTTCAAAATGCTCTAACGCTCTTTAAAACAAAATTTATCTGCTTTTATCAAAATATTTCATACAACATAAGCATTCTTCACCATACTGCATTAAAAGTTTGTCTATCTTAACATAAAAATATACTATCGTTAGAAAATTTATATTCCTGGTAGTAAAATTTAGAATGAATAAAAATGTATATAATAAGATAAATTTCTTATGTATGAAAAAGTTCAGTAATTTGATTTCATGTTATAATGTAAAGAGCTTGAACATAGAACTGATTAGCTTTCCATAAATAACAAAAAAAATTCTTCATATGATATCACGTGTCAAAATTTTCAAAATGCTCTCGCGTTCTTCAAAACAAAATTCATCTGCTTTTATTAAAATATTTCATACAACATAAGCATTCTTCACCATACTGCATTAATAGTTTGTCTATCTTAATATAAAAATATACTATCGTTAGAAAATTTATATTCCTGGTAGTAAAATTTAGAATGAATAAAATATTTCATATCAACATTTGATGAAGAAAAAATAAACGCTTACTTTGGTGTGGAGAGTTTAGTGTTGGCCACAACCCACTCGTTTTAGTTTGTTATAAATAAAATTCCTTTATTTTAAGTAAACTTTTTACGAGAAATCATAGTAAAATTTAAACAATTTCTTAAAAAAATATATTTATAAACAAGGGTATTGTATATGTATTAGATATTCATTAGTATTTCTTTGTATTCAACAAGAATCAATATCTGATTTTGTGCCTTTAACATAATAATGCCATTTACCGAGAAAATCCAGGAGTTGTACCGTACAACTTTCCTTATTTTGATATGTTAATACGGCAATGTACAAATTTACATAGTTAATTGAAAAAAGCATGAAATAAATCGAACCGCATCCTACAATTCTAAGTATTATCTTTAAAATCCTCGATAATATTGTGAATGTACCCTTGTAACAACTATATAATTTATTTGTTTTTTTTTGAGTAGGAAGCAGTTATTTTTTCTAATAAATTTCATGGTGATATTGTTTATTACTTATCTATTCATGAATAATAAAAAAAACACCGTTTCAGGACTGTTTATTCATCATCATCTGTGGCTCTACAACCCGGATCGGGTTTTAGGTGACGAGATTTCATGTGTCGCTGCAACCCAAAGTAGCAATTGTAGCTACTATTCTTCGTTTGATTTCGGTGGAGACACTGTTTTCATTCGTTATCATGCTGCCAAGATACACAAAACTCATTGACGGTTTCAAAGGAGTATTCATCAATTTTTATAAATGGGAGACTACTGACATATTTTGTCTTTACCACTCTTGCTTCTTGAAAATTTCTCTACAACGGCTTGTCCGTTGCTCCGTAAAGTAAACATGTTAATATCCGAATATATTGGCCTACGGCCACGGAGTGATTTGTTATTTATACAATAGTGACTAATCCTTGTAATAAGTGATACGTATCCCTTCTTCAGTGAGTTTTACGTGTGTAATTGAGAAATGTAACCTCTGTGCATATCCCGCCTAACGGTTTCTAACCGACAATATATTTGTGAGATAATAAAAACGAACAATAACATCGTAATTACACAATGAGTGAAATTCCTGGACAGACCTTCAAATGTATTTATTGAAGACGTCACTCTCTATTTCCAATCCAAGTGCATTTCTACCTAACCGCAGGTTAGTCGTCAATCTGGTCATGCTACGTATCAGAATCCCGTTCAACATGTCTGTCATACTCTTAAATGTACACGTGTGTCTACAGTCTGTGTATTAACATTCAACAAGCGATTCCTAGTCGAATATACCAGACCAGTGATGTATATTTCTAGTTGCCAACCTAGGCTCCGAACTTTATTTACCTTCAGTTTGAATATAATGAAGACCCTTCAAGGTACCGACCCTACCCATTGGAATAGTGCGCCCACATTTTCGATTCACTATATCCACGCAACCACTGCTCGCTGGAAGCTGTTCTTTCTGGATTACCTTCACCTGCACGAGGTCTAAGCGGATGTTTGTGAGACAACCTCAACCGGCATCGTTTCTCCGACTCTTCGAGATCCCCCAACCAATCATGATAGCTGAATTTCTTCTACCCCGATGTCCGCTACTCTACAACGAATGTCCCCTTCGCCGACAGCCGTCACCCCCTCTGTAATACCTGGAAATAGGAAGTTTCTCCCCATCGCATACTCTTCGGAAATGGTCAGATCTTTTATCTTTAACTGTTATTTTCTTCGTGAACTAATTATACCAAAGGTCAACTCTCGTAGTAATTTGAATTTTCTTTTATAAAGTCCGCCTGTGTAAATTCATTGTATTTTGAATCATAAGTTGAATAATTTAAATGTCTAAATGTCATTCATTCCTTCAGGCCTACTAACTGTCTATGTCAATTATAATTGTACAAAGATTCACTAGCATCATGTGTTGTATTACCTACTTTGAATTTAATATTTGGTAAGATTTCTATGTTCCTGTCAAAATCTAATTTCTGCTCATTCATGTCTACTATGTAGGTGTGCCCATGTCTACGGACACAGCCAAGGATGTACTTGGACAAATCATAATATTATTAATGTAATTTATTTAACATTTGCAATGACTCTGTCTAGATTTAACTTGTTGAGTTCATTCATTCATGCATACCACTTTGGTACGCCGTTCAATTTACAATTAAAGGTTTAGACCATTTGTCACACCTCTGATATTAATTTGATCATTTGATAAATTGCTTACCTTTGAACATATTCATTCATTCATACCTACTTACAGCCAGCTACCAATTACAATTTAGAACTTGCAATAATTTACAAATTGTGGCTGACCAATTCAGATACTTATAATGTGAACTGTGATCTGTCTCTTGGCTTGATTATTTTACAGATTGTCCTGTCATATTACCTTAAATGTTTTATGTAACTTTGAGTATTCATAACTGTATATTATGTTTTATCTTTCAATATATGCAATTCAAATGACACTGGTGACTTCTGATTGATCCCGAAATTTGTTTACCCACATATTACAAACCTTGATGATGAGAGCAACTGTTCAAACCTGAGCTACCGGACTTCCTAGTCTCTTTGGATTAGATTAAGTTAACATCTAAATTAAACTCTTAATAACATAAGGAATGGACCTCTCCTTCACGTTACACTAACCATTGAATGCGTTGGACTGCAATATATTTCAACAGTTAAGAATCCAGGCAAGATAAAAGAGAAAAAAATGCGTACCAAAATTTCATAAAATTTCTTAATGATAGTTTTTTCCATTCTTATCAAAATTTTAAATATTGTATTCATTAAATATTGTCAAATTACAATGTGATTTTTGTTTTGCATTATATTTCTTATTTGTTTTGTTATTTTCATTCATTAAATATTTTCAAAATACAAACATTGATTTAATGTAATAAAAAAAATAATATGTCGGAGTAAATGCGAAATTTCAAAACGGTGTTGTGATATTTATTGTACCGCAGTAATTTAAGTATTATTCAGATTCCCCTTTTTAATTATGAAACGATTTACGGTATTACCTGAATTTAACCATTACACGAACCAACTGTGGCCTGTCTTAGTAAAGCATACCTGAAAAAGATTCTTATATCACGAAACATGATGATAAATAATTTTATTAATAAGAGAAAGAAAGTACGTACCTTTGGATGGACAATAAACTAATTGATTGAATGATTTTTCTATATATTGACAATTTTAATATAACATATAGTCGACCATTGAAACCAGCAGGGTTTATCTGAGGTTGACGAGTTCTGTATTTGGTAATTTTAATATACATAATACGATGCTGGTTCCAACCTACGAGAAACTTTATGAGCATGCTCTTAGAGCACATAGCTGTCGTCATCTGACCTCATCATGTGCCTTTTCCAGTGGGTAAAATATTTTGGGCATGTAGTGTATATATGCAAGAGCTCATCATTCATATATTTTAGTATTTTTGGCAGGAGATATTCCCAAGTTCTCATGCCATATGCATTATTGTACACACGTAAAATATATTTCTTTAGGTATTTTAACTGTCGAAGGTTTTTTTCTACGTTTGTATACTTTTAATTGATTAATATTATCATGTTCGTCTTTTAAGATGACAATTTTTACCTTATGATATATAGCTAACACAATAAAGTGTTTGAATAGACCCTTTTCATTATTCTGAAACGTAATTTTTAATTTAAAAATTTATTCAATTTTTTATTTAAATTAACGGACGATATTTATAATATGTATTAGAGTGTGACGAAAGATACGAAGTAACCTATATATACACCCACCAATCATAATCTGATTCAGTTCTCATTTTAAAGGACATATAACGCTGAACTTAGTGACTGAAAACATGCTATATTAAAACCGCCCAATGCACTATGAAGCTACGCGTTACGCGTTACGCGAGTAAGTATCACATGTGTTAAAAAAGGTTTATACGTGATTTAAATTATCGGAAACCCCAAATTTGTTGATTTTTTGCATTTTAAGAACAAAAAATCTTACTTGAAATGTAAAAACTTTATCGGTCATTCACTTTGATTTTATGCACTCTTTAAGCATATAAAAGATTTATTTCTCTACGACACATGGTTATGGAGTAATTTTAAAAAAAATGCTGTAAAAAGGATATTTTTAATAATTTATTTATGGGAATTTAGGCTGAATTTTAAAATTGTGTGACAAACATTCACTAGAGAAATGTTGAAAAGACTTATACTATTTTTTCTAGAAACACACTTTAACATATTTGAGGGATTTGGTTTGAAATTGAGGTGTTTAGGTTTATATGGCCCCTTAACGTTCTCTCAGGCCAGTCGCATTGGTGTTGTTCGGTGTTCGGTTACACACCATGTAACCGAACACCAGCAGTTTTCATATCTTCCCACAATCAAATATCTACAGAGCATACAAAAATCTGAACCTACTATTTGAACGAAAATACTTTTCCTCCGTTCAGTTTTTTTGTGCAATCATCGCAAGGTTTAAATTTCTACCCAAATTCAAACCAATTTCCGAGAGTGCATACAATTAATTTAAAGATCACTATCGATTGAAAAAAAAATTTAATTCCTAATCTGTGAGGCACCGTCGTAAAATAGTGCTGCCACACTTTTCTATTATCGTTTTCGGGTGTCCCGTAAGAGCCGGGTAATCGAAAATACAACAGGTAAATTAACTCACAAAGTTCAGCATTGAGGTTCACCACCCATTCTGAATGTTGCCTTTTTATGTGAGAAGAGACCCGTACACCTGTGGCATATGATGGTATGTACGTATATAATATAGGAAAAATAATGCAACTATTTGTTGAAAGCCATCATCGTGTAAAATTGCTCAACTTATGAAAAAGGGTGAGTTGTGGCAAACGCTATACTCCTCATACCATCAAGTCACTCCACAAAGTAAACACATTCGACATGGAAAATTTTCAGCATTTTCATGAAATGAGTTTGTTTAATATTTTTTAATTAAAATATTTTAGTATGGAAACTTGATAATTCTTCAATGACATTTAAAAAAAAATACTGTGCCTTTTGAGTAATTTGATACTAAATATATCAATTTTTAAGTTTCTTGGGGTTAAAGTATTTGACAGTTAAAAAAATGAGGAGTACTGCTCACATACCTACCCTTTTAAGTCTAATATAACGGAGGGAAAAAATTTAAAGAATCTAATGAATACTTTGTCTATAATCGATAAAGTAGAATAAACAAGCCGTACATAGTGCATATGTAGCATACACACAGATACATTGTGATGAAACTTTCAGAATACAATATCAGCAAAATATAAGTTGATTAACTGTAATTAAAAAATGACTTTAAAAATTGCGAATTCATAACTCTCCACTATATCCCCTTAGGGTAGTGACGAGAAAAAATAATATTTATAGTAGGGTTTACTGTTATTTAAATAGTAAGGATACGATTTATAAAATACACATTTTTTCAATTATGTTGAAATGGAGATCAAGACTTAAAATTAGTAGGCAATTTTTTAAAGGGTGCAACATTTTGATCATTTATTTATATTTTCCTCATTCAGAACACATATTAGTTTCAGAAGAAAACTAAAATAAACAAAAAATAAATTGGCTGCCTTAAAACAAGAATATTTAAAAGTTATGTAGACAAAGGTAAATAGTGGAACACAACCTTTATACCAGAGGCGTACCTAGAACCTTCGGACTAGGCAAACCCCGAAAGAAAATTTCGAAAATTTAATGTTTTTAACATCGATGTTAATCGAAGGTTTATCATTATAATATACGATTCTATTAATTCTGTAGATATAACTTTGCGCGTAAAGAATAGCTATCTTTAGTCTCCTAGCTAATAGTATTGTCAAATCAACACTTTACCAAAGAATGCTTAACAATGCCACTGAACTCTGGTTATCTACCCCAGGACAAAGACATTCAAAAGCACTCATTTCAGGATTCTCTTCAACACACTCTAAGCGGATCCTAACAATGAGCAGGAATAACCTTAGGATTCTTACTAGAATCTTAACTGGTCACTGTAGACTCAATAAACATCTATGCACGATGAATCTATCGGAAATGTACCTATGCAGGTTCTGCATGGATGAACATGAAACACCGATGCATCTACTTACAGAATGTGGCCCACTAATGCAAACAAGAGTAAAGAAAATAGGTTTGCATATTGCTGATCAAAAGCAAATCAGAGACACCGATCCACAAAGGATTTTACAGTTCTTCCAGGAGATAGGACTATGGAATGACATCTAGCAGGCAAAGTATCACAATGGACTACTATTGAGTCGACGTGAGAGGGTCTCTAGATGGGTTACATAAAAAAAAAAAAAATCTTTTGACGATCGTGGAGTTTAATAATTTATTTGTTATTAATAGAATATATATAAATTTTATTATACAAATTCGTCTATTTATAACTCGTTAATGAAAACACAACGTAGCGGGTTCTTTTGAACGTAAATAATAACCACTAGATGATCATTGGCCAAAATTCGTTGAAAACGTGTAAAATGAGTGAAATAAAATAGAAGAATAAGATGTACTTTCACGATAGAATGTTCCAATAATGAATAATAAAATAAATGTAATATATTCTAGGTTTTATCTGTACAAATAGAAAATAAACTAGTTAGGGAAATTACTTATAGTTCTAAGAAATAGGTGTTAGATTTGTAATAGGCAGATTAGCTAGCTAGTTTAGGAGGTATTTGGAACCACCGAATTATAGTTTAGGTTGTATTTTAGAAGTTAGTGGTGAGTTCCATTACACTATGTAATCTGTTTTTTAAAAGGAAAATAAAACAATTATAATTATTATTATTAATCCTTTCAAGAATAATAATACACGTGTCAAGAAATAAAACAAATATGAAGTAATACTATCGTACGTATTATACATTAAACATATTATGATATCCCGTTTCTCCACATAAAATAAAGACATAAAGCCATGAAATAAGATTGGTATTATTTCCCGTGGATTTTATTTTAGGAAATTGATTTCTTATCAAGGCTTTGCAAACAGACGTCGGAAGGAATAAATTCTTTTACCCACAGCTAAAGATTTCATTTTGTAAGAACGAAAATCGTTTATCCGTCAGATTAGCATAAATTATCCGAAAGATAAATCAAAAACGTGAGGTTTTATTGGCCTAATGGAATAATTTTATACACTTAATCAGTTTTTTATTATTATTATATTAATTAATTACACGGAATTTTTCGTATATATAATAAAATTAAATTTTTAATTCTCCACTGTATGGCTAGGAGTAAAAATGAGTAAAACTTGTAAAAAAACGTTTTTTTTTCGTCGCGCGTTGAAATCTTTTGTATCGAAATTAAATCTTTTTCCTTTATGTAGACCTTTCAGTCTGTTTTAAGATGCCTGCTCCTCACCTTTCTACCTTTTAGGCGGTTTACCGCGAGACTGATTGTGCAGCACGATATGAGGAAGTCTGGTTCTGTTCATCCTTTGGACGTGACCATACCAGTCCCTCCTCCGCTGCCTGCTCCATGTGATGACATCATCAACCTCACATATTTCCCTTATTCTGGTGGTCCTAATTCGGTTTCTCAATGTTTTGCCAGCAATAATTCTCAGTGTAGTCGTTTCTGAAGTCCTCAGCATTTGTTTATTTCTGACTTCACACCAATCATTTACGAAAATAAATTATTTTCAAAAAAAATATCGTGAATCCATATTTTTATTATATCTATATAATCTCTATAAATAAAATAAAATTAATTTATAGAAATGTTTTTTTTTTAAATATAATTTATGATAAAAAATTGAATTTTTTGATATGCAACATGCTTCATTGTTACATAAGTACGGTTTATGTCAATTAATGTCCATGAGATATCAACGTCAAAAAACAATTCATTTTCAATATCTGTTTTTTTTAATATTTTTTTCCTAATAGAATAAAGTTATAAAAAAGGGAAAGTCTGGCACCTGGGAGTGGTTGCTTTTACCAGTGTACATCCTTTTTTTATAGATAATAATTGTAGATTTTTGTATCGTTTGTATCATTGTAAGTACTTTTTGTGCTCTTATATCATCCATCTGATAGCAATAAAACTTGGTTATTTGTTCAACGCACACCCGGGAAGATTTCAAATACTTATTTCACAAACGAATGGATTTTATTGTTACATATATCAAGTACAAATTATAGTGAAATAATGTTAAAATCTGCAATTTTCACCTATAAAAAGGATACGCACTGATAAACGCAACCACTCCCAGGTGCCAGACTTACCTTTTTCTTACCTTTATTCAATGAGGAAGAGAATATTAAAAAAAAAAGAATTTATATATGAAAAAAATAAAGAAATGGTGTGATACAATCAGCACTTACCAAATCCTCATTTGAAGTTTGGAATGTATAATTCTACTTAGTTGTAAACGACAGAGAGCAGCATTCTTGGGTCATGTTCTGCAAAAAAGGGAAATTAAAAATTTTTTTTTTAAAAAATTAAAAAACATTTTTGAATTTTTTACCGTTAATTCTACCTACCTTTGAAGGAACCAATTACAGCCCCCACAGTCAAAGAGTGTGAAAGTGGAATTAACAATGACGGTTTCCTCAGCAACATTACAAAAAGTTATTTACAAAAATGGATTCACAATTTTTTCTATGTTTTAATATAAATAAATCTATACACAGATCAAGTAAATATACGATATACATAACCCGGGATCTTTGGATCACCAGTCGGATACCTAACCATCTGAGCCACAAAGGCTGACGGTTGTTTATTGTATCTGAAAAAAACAAAAATTTAAAATAGTTCATAAACATGATGTTTTATCTCTTTCTATCTCTCGGAATATTTATTGGGTTTTGCCAGGAAATAAATACATTTAGACAGACACAATATATTTGATTATTAAGAAGTTTATTCAGTACTTTGAAATTCATATTTAAATTGATTTGTTTTAGGTGTTTGACTGTCGTGAGGTACAAACAACGAGTCAAATGTTTGACGCGCTTTGCAACCACATCAAATACAGTACAAATAAAGGAAACATTAGGTATGTAAGTTAAAAATGGTTTTAAACTAAAAAAAATATGATGTTTATGTAAATAATATATATGTAAATCGCTACTTCCACCACCACCCGCTCTGCATATAACGGCCTCTTCATAGAACGCTAAATGAGCGACAAAAAATGCATAGCAGGAAAAGTAGCTCATGGATACCTCTATATTAGTAATCCCGGCACCACATATGCAAAAAGAACAATCGACAAAAATGTGAATAAAAGAATCACACCCGTCGACTGTCATCGATTTCAGATCTTTTCAAATGTAAAGTATTAAAAGTGTGTTTAAGATCTCATTAAAAAAATAAACTTAATGGGAATCAACCTATAGTAAGACACCATAACTATGATAGAACTTCTTGAAGGCTCTAAAATTGTTCTTCGAGATCACAAAATCCGCCTTACCAATGGGACCTTGAAGAGGTCCACGGACGCAACGAGGAGTTCCGATCTATAAGAGGACACCATTGGGTGGTAATAATCCCATAGGATATACGGAAGATTTATTCATCTCTAAAAAGTGAGACAGAGTGAACCAAACGCCAACTCCAATTGCCAACAATAACATTCATATTCATCGCCTCTTCCTAATTTTCTTATATTTCCTTGTGTCATTCATGCATCCACCATTCATTTCATAACAAGTCCAATCTACTTGATCATTTTGATTTTTCGAATCGTTCTAGTTGTATTAAGTTGGTAGGTACTCAAATTGTTTTAGGAAAAGCATAGTACGAGTATATAATGAAATGAAGAATTAAAATGTATTGAATGTGCTTTCCATTCATATTTTAATGCATTGATGTAAATTGTAGTCAAACAATTAAAATTAACATGGATTTCTGTATCTCATTCACTTTTCACTCTAGCAACCCATCATTGCAGACATTAAAAAGTCACTTTGCAGAGATTTCACGGTAGTAATTATAAATGATGAACGATCAAAGTTAAAAGGAAACACAAAAACATTTGGTATTGCTCTGTTTTGATTTACAATATTATTTTAATCATAATTAATTCCAATATTAATTTTCACATAAATTAAATTTCACTGCTATTTTCATAGTGAAATGGATTTGTATAGTAAATTAATTAAAATAACTTAAACCATTAAGAATTCATATGAAATAATATTTGTAAGAATTTTAATTTGTAATAACAAAGTGGTGGTGGCAAAGTGCTGGGTTGGTAATCCAGTGCGAGTCCGAATTCTACCGATTTCGTTCACCTAAAACACAAGCATGAATGCTTTATTTAGGATATGTATGATGATGTATATAGGTATACTATTTACAAGGACAGAAAAAAATACTGAGTTATAATACTTTGAAAGATTTATGATTATTTTAATATCGATTGTAGGTATGTGTAAATAATAGCGTTAAAGCCGTTTTCTCAAAAAATATGATTAGTATTGGTGTGCTGATAGTTGCAGAGAGTAGCTGTATTCCAAAAGAATAAACATAGTAGTCAAATTGTAAAACTATCATTACTAACTTTATTTTACTATGCAGGTCTGCCATCACAGTCTTTCCACAACGCACTGATGGCAATCACGACTATAGAATCTGGAACAATCAACTCATCAGCTACGCTGGATACAAGAATGTTGATGGGTCCATCCTAGGAGATCCGATGCATGTAGAATTCACAGAGGTATGTCTACTTTAGTTTCAATCTTGAAGATTGGAGATTGACAGCAACGCGGTACATCTCTATGTTACTTTTACTTACTTTTAAGTAATTTTATATAATTGATATTGGAATTCCACTAAGAATTAGCAGTCAAAATATTAGAAAGCATTAAAATATAATTGGATTCAGAATAAATTATAGGCCAATGAGGCAAATTATCCCTCTCAAAAATTCCATATGCACGAATAAATCTTTCTTTGACAAAAACGACATAATAGACTACAATGCTATAGAAATTTCGTTGATTTTACGAAAATAACGTAACTGTATAGACGTTCTTACAAGAACAATATAACACAACATATCTCTGAAGTTATTTTTTTTTTCTATAAAAAAATAAATTTCGCTTAAGAAGCTACCTTGAGACAGAAGAAAAAAAGGACAGAATGATGTCCCGTCTTTGTTAATTGAATATTTTAACGAAAATCATATGATTTTGTAGCACTTATATTTGATTTAATTAAATTAGCACTTATATTGGATATTTTGAAACCTCGATTAGACAAAATTAAACTCAGGGATATCAATTAATTACAAACAAAAACGAAAAAAGGTATAGGCATGTGTTTTCGCCAATATCACATTCGCCCTACACCCACAATTCAGTTTCCTTCTCTATCGCGTCCTGTTAAGACCATCCGCATCGCACCCATTTTGAACCGCTCTTCTACACTCACTTATGTAATTCATCATAATTGTTTCTCACCGCGCGCGTAATTAAAGTTAATAGTAGTGGCCTTCCAGACAAGGGAGAACAGAGGAATACTCAAGTAAGTGTAGGGTTCCATCTATATCCTTCCTTCTTCTACCTTGCAGTGGTTGCAACGAATCACCGCTGCAAAAATACAGTCCACTTTTTTCTTATCACTAATTTAATAACATAACAGGTTGCTGAAGTTAGCAGGAAATTTCATTGTACCCTTCACTCATTAAAAAGATTGCAAAATTTCTTCCCCTTTTCTGTCCAAATATCGTTATGCCAATCAATATTACCTTCTCCCTTTCCTTGATTACGCTGATATATGTTATTTAGATGCAAATCAAGAACTCTTAGATAAATTTGAGCAATTACAAAATACATGCATTCTATATATTTTTAAATTGAAAAAAAATTACCACATATCGGAATACCATTCTGTTTTAAGGTGGTTGCCAATCAGGCAGTGTAGGAACCTACATACCCTCACACTTCTATACAAGGTCTTAAACAACTCCAATGCTCCAGTTTATCTACGAAATCAATTTCTCTTCCAACACGTGTTGCCTCTTCGTTCAAATACTCAGTATCCCAGTACACAATACTTCATTTTTCATCACATCTTTCTTCGTACAAGCAGCTCGTCTTTGGAATCACATCCCATCGCAACTTCGAGTTTCATTAACACTTCCCGCTTTCAAAAGAAATCTGAGGAATCATTTCCTTACACATAACATCTAAATTTGTCTCCTCATCCTATCCTTGTCCCCCCCCCTCTCCTGTCTCCTCCGTTTCTTTATTGTTTTTGTTTTATATGTTTTATTTAATTTATTGCTTTTGTTTATATTATATTATGTTATAGTCATAAAAATGTTGGTACATACCATAAATATAATAGTTTTTCACCATATGAATATGGTTGGTTGGAAGATATTGCCTTTTGGCAATAAGCCCGCCGTTATGCACTTGTGCCAAAAAAGCTTAAAATTAATGAATAAATTAATGAATAAATAAATAAATAAATAAATAAATAAATAAATAAATAAATAAATAAATAAATAAATAAATAAATAAATAAATAAATAAATAAATAAATAAACGAACGAACGAACGAACGAACGAACGAACAAACAAACAAACAAACAAACAATCAAACAAACAAACAAACAAACAAACAAACAAACAAACAAACAAACAACCATACATACAAACAAACAAACAAACAAAAAAATAATATACGCGTCAACAGCATGCATGTTATGTATGTCATATCGAAAATTAATCGTCTTTAATGTAGTGTATTTGTCATTTTTTTCATTAATTTATTTTAGTAATTAATAAATAATTTGACAGAGTATCAATATCTGATATCAGAAAATGATTTCTTTCGTAAAAATTATAAACAAATAATTTAGAAAACTCATTTAAAACCGAACCGTCAATGGTTTCTTGTTATTTTTTTAATTCAGAAACGTATAGAAAGATCCCAGAGTTAATACAGCAAAGAGAGCAAATAATTATTGTTAGTTGTATTACGGAAAATGCAAGACATTTTCTCGTAAATTCAATTTGTTGGATACGTTTTACGTCTACGTCTTGCGGTTCGATTAAGGAACCAAGTGAAAAGATGTAAATTCAATCTTTATTCCAATCAACAAATCTTGTGTTCAATTGGTTTTTACAATAGTAAGGAGTATCAGAAAATATGTGATTTTCCCATAAGCTGTGAAATTTCTAAATACTTTCATGTTAGCAATCTCTTTTGTGGCATTAATGGAATCGTTTTAACGCTGTCAAATTCATCTACATTGCGTAGAATATTATAATAAAAGGAGTAGGTTGTGGCCAACGCTAAACTCCTCACTACCAAGTAACTCTACAAAGTATTCAAACTTTATATGGAATATTTTATCATTATAAAAACTTGATACCATTTTATAAAAATGATGTGTTTCCCGATGATAGAGTATTTGATAAATTGTGATGAAACTTTCAGAATGCAATCTCAGCATAATATTAGTTGATTATCTGATAGTATATTTTGTGAAATTACTTTTGATTTACATAATTTATTATGAAAACTAGACAATCCTTCAATGCCATTTTATGAAAGTGATGTGCTTTTTTATTAAAATCAAAATAAAAATGAACACTTTCTTGCACCCTGCGCAAGTAGCGAGTTTCTTGCCGTATGGCAATTTCTTCCAACTAACCAGTGTTTCCAGCCCAGAGAAGCAATATTTGCGTGAGAAATGAATTTAAATAAATTTCTCTTCTGCTGGGAATTGAACCCAGGACGACCACACAGAAACCGAACGGCTTACCAACTATGCCACGGCGGTCGAATTTGAAAATAAAAAAATATAAAAATTTAATTTCCTGAGCTTGGGGTCACTTTGAAATATTTAACAGTTAAAAAAATTGAGAAGCACTATTTAGATATCATTCGAAATCTAATGGGTCCAAGCGAGTATAAGATATACAAATTGCCAGTATAAGATATACAATCTGCCACCACCCAACTAAAAATTAAATTATTAAAACTTCAAGATTTCAGATTTGAAAAAAATAATCTGTTAAAATAAGTCCGTCTGTCGGCCAAGCAATTACTGCGAAAATAACTATATTTTAAATTTAAAATTAAAATTTATTTCATTACTTTTTATGAATATAACATAATAACAAAAACCAAATTATTATAATTATTATTATTATATTTAGCTCATTCTTTCGTCATTAAGAAAATACTCCTGTGTGACTGAGTTTATTTCGCACTGTTTTCATGAATCTTCTTCTTCTTCTTCTTTACCCACAACTATTGATATAATAATGATATTAATAATATGTGTTTTTATTGTATACAGCTCTGCATGAAGCTAGGATGGAAGCCTGCGAAGACAGCTTGGGATATTTTGCCCCTGGTACTCTCAGCTAACGGAAAGGATCCAGATTTCTTCGAGATCCCGACAGATCTTGTCATAGAAATAGAGTTCAGTCATCCCAAGTGAGTGGTTCAATTTATTTTATTTAAAAGTGATTTAGAATCGTTAGAGATTTCTTAAGAAGAATAAACTCTTTTGAACCAACTCGTAGTTAGCAAAGGTGCCACATTTTAAGGTTATAAAGATCTGCATAGAAGACAACGAAGTTATATAAATTTCAAAAAAGGTACCTACTGTAATGTTATTTATGAAGCCATACGGATGCAAATTTTTTTCAGCTTACCAAGATAACACCTCATAACACATTTTCACCCACTACACATTTACATCCCAGTATGTTATTACTTATGTACATGAATTGGTTTGCCACAAGTAATTGACACTAAGTAGGGATAGTTTAACAGTTATATATTAAGCTTACTCATCGTAATATTTTAACTAGTGATGTTTGTGTGCAGTTTAATTATGTAAATAAAAAAAATAACTAATGCTGTTATAGCTTCTTTGTGAAATTCGGCAGTTATAAAAAATACAACTGAATGTTTTAAGCTTTGTACATTAGATGTAGGTGACAGATCAGTATTTCGTCAGTGAAATTGATCCCGTTCACGGCTTGACTTTTAATAACCAAGATTATAAATATGTTCTCGTCATGAAATTATTATTATAAGAAACAGCATTGAAATAAAATATGAACAGATAATTTAATACGAGAAACACTATACCTCTGATTGAATTTCAACAAACCTTCCGTTTACACCTTTATACCCATTTTTTTATTAATTTTATTTCAGGAGTTGGTAGATTCGTATCATGAGACATTTTATGATATTGATTTGAAAACACATTTTATTAATAAAAAAATCGTAGTGCCATTTTTAAATTTATCGTAAGACGTTGTGAGATTAATAGCATTCATTCATACAATACTCTAGGCCCATAAAAAATTAGGTTACCTAGAAAAGTATGCTTTTACACCCATTTCTTTAACTTCACATGTCTCATGATTTTTCACAAACTCTCCGACCAGTTAGAGCTCTGAAACACTCTTAATTTGTGTATTCCCGATGACAATGCATGTTTACAGCTTGATATGCAGTTGAAATGAGATTGTTAAGAGGACATAACGCTAAATCTAGTGAGTTAAAACATGATATTTATATTAAAACCGCCTGATGCACTATGAAGTTACGCGTTAGTAAGAGTAACTATCGCGTGCGTTAAGAAAGGTTCATACGTGATTTAAATTATCGGAAACCCAAATTTGTAGATTTTTCGCATTAGAACAAACCTTACACGAAAAAAATACCCACTTGAAAGGTACAAAGGTACGATGACGACAGCTATGTGCTCTAAGAGCATGCTCTTTGAGTTGCTCGGCTGTCGTAGGTTGGAACATGTATCGTTTTATGTACCTATATTAAAATTACCAAATACTGAACTCGTCAACCTCAGATAATCCTTGAGGTTGACGAGTTCAGTATTTGGTAAGTTTCGGTGGTTGACTATATACATACATACCATCACGCCATATCCCTTACGGGGTAAGCAGAGAGAACCGAGCGCCATACTCCTCTATTTTTGCACACATTCCTAGCTTCCTTTACATCCATGCATCATCTCATACATGCTCGTCGATTATTCAAGCTTCTTATATTTCCTTCTTTCAAAATATCATTCACATGGTCATGCCATACCTTTCCGGGGCGGCCCCAGAAAGGTATGACTATATGTTATATTAAAAATGTCATTATATATAAAAGTAAATTAATAAATAAAAATTCAACTTTATCGGTCATTCACTTTGATTTTATGCACTCTTTTAGTATATATAAGATTTGTTTCTCTACGACACATAGTTTTAGAGTAATTTCAAAAAATTCTGTAAATAAGGATATTTTTAATATCTCTTTTAGGAGAATTTAGGCTGAAATTTAAAATTGTGTTACGAAAATTCACTAGAAAAATGTTGAAAACATATTTGAGGGATTTAATTTGAAATTGGGGTGTTTAGGTTTATATGCCCCCTTAAGTAGAATCTGTAATATATCTACTAATGTATCGATGTATGACAGGGTGAGATATGAGAACATAATGAAAAAAAGGTAAGATTAAGAAAGATTTTTTTTTAATTGAATATGTCTTTGTTAAAGAAGTACATTATACATCTTCCTACGTTCCCTAAAATAAGCAAATAAATGATTGTGCTATAAGGTGAACGAAATCGGTCGAGGCAGGATTCGAACTCGCGATCACTGGATTAGTAGCCCAGCGCGCTAACCGCTCTGCCATCGACCCATCTGTCATTAATTGAATGAAAGTGAACACATTGAGATGGTTTGGCCACATGAGTAGAATGAATGAGGAACACTCGACGAAGAAAATTTACAGTGCGGGCTGGAATAGAATGAGAGGTCGGGACTGCGCAAGAAAGGGATGGCACAACCATGAGAATGATATTCTGAAAGACAGCAATGAAAGAAACGCGAACATTAAACGAACATTCATGCATGAGGATATAATTGAGAGAATGAAAGTTAACACGTGGAGATGATTAGTCCACATGGAAAGAATAAATGACGATCGCCTGATGAAGAAAATGTACATTGCGGACAAGAATGGAATAAGAGGTCGGTGCCGCCCATGAAAGGAATGGCACGGCCATGTGAACTATATTCTGAAAGGGATGGCACGGCCATGTGAACTATATTCTGAAAGGGATGGCACGGCCATGTGAACTATATTCTGAAAGGGATGGCACGGCCATGTGAACTATATTCTGAAAGATGGATATATAAGAATCATGAAAAACAGATGGACATGTATGAGACGATGCATGAATGTTGAAGAGGCGATGAATGTGTGCCAAGATTGAAAAGTGTGGCGTTCGGTTCTCTCGTGATGGTATGTATGTAACTATGTACAATATCCCTTTCATTTACATATACATATCAGAACCACGGAAGGAATAACAAATTTATGAATTATTTGTATTGGGTAATAGGGTGTTTGAGTAGGTCATAATATTTTAATAATAATACTATGCTAATCAATAGGTTCGGTTATCCTTTACATGAATGTTATTATCCTTAATGGAAATCTACTCCTCATAAATATTTATAATTAAAATTTGCCATAAGACTTAGCACTAAAGGGAATTGAATATAACATTATTGAGATATCATCATAAAATGATCAATTTTCTACTTGAAGAAATATATGTCAGTATGATATTACATTATATTATATTATACTAAAACTTCACCTACACTTGTCGAATTATTTTACTTTAATATCCTTTAAAGAAAAATGATGTAGAATAATGAAATGTGATTTTCATTTACACATTAACAGTAAATTAATATTGTCATGATGCTTAATTTGTTTATTTCGTCGACGGACATTTCACAATTAAGAAAAACAAAATAATAATAAATGTTTCTGAATTTTTTTAAAACATTTATAATTAGAATAAAACTTACTAACCTATAAAATCAATATTTAATGGAATTTCTTAAGTTATTCGCTTTTCAATTAATAATAATACTTTGAGTGTTCAATTTAAAAGTGTTCAAGTCTTTCAAGACCCTTGGTCAAGATCAAGACTTTTTCAACTGCTTGTTGGAGAGAATTTATTTCTTTTAACACATCGACAAAGTTTCAAGCCAGGATCCGCGACATTTTGAATGGCCAGGTCTATATTTTTCATGTTTATTCACTTTGAAGTCAAAAAACACCAAAGGGGCTTCGAGCATATATGTTCTATATATGGATGAATACAGAATTCGCAGTAGAACATTTAGTGTGTCTGAGTAGAAAAAAACTTAAAAATTTTGATCCGCTTGATTCACTAAACCTAAAATTAAAAAAAATATATAGAAAATGTTAGGCCTACATAACTTTTATAGTCAGAATTAAGAATTTGTGTTTCAGAGAGGGGTTATCAACTTTTGAATTTTTACTTTATTTTTTCATATATCTCAAAAACCATATAAGCTAAAACTCTGTAAATTGGTATACATATAGACAAATACGAAATCTCAAATTAATTTTTTCAATAAAATTCCAGTTTTCTAATATTTGTTTTACTAAGTAAAACATTTTATATGATGAATTTATGTGTTAAACTGCCTATATTTCCAAAGTTTTTAATAATATTGAAAAAAGCCGCAACACCTCAACTAGATAATTTAATTTGCTATAAAAACTATTAACATTGTAGTAGTACATCTCAAACTTTTTTAAAGAATTTTGATAAAAATTGAAATTTGTGACGACATCGTTTCATACAATTTGTAAGGCAGTAAATACTACACAATATTTCACTCATTAGTTTGACACCTACTTTTTGTACAAACATGCATCACACCAGTTTTCATATTCTGGGTAGGAAAAACAGACCTACATGTTTATTATAGAAAACAAAATATCTTATAATATTTATTAATTTGTGTTTGAGTGTTTATAGTTTGGTACGTATTTTTCAATGTTGCATACTATCGCCATCGACAGTTGGATCTAATGTGTTTCATACAACTAGTTATATTTATCAACATTTTTCTATAGAAACTCTCGTCACATATATATTATGTGAAAATTCTTTGATACCTACCAAACAAAATGATTCGTTTTCAAAGAAATCAATCGATGAATAGTAAATGAATGTTGGCACCTACCCTCAACCCGTGTATTCGACAAAGAATAAGATAAGTACATATAAAGTGAATTCTTCTAAGAATCTTTGCAGCCTACCGAGTCTCGCCTTCAACAAAGTATTTCAACAATTTTCATTTGATTGCTTTTATATTAAAGCTTTCTTTCTCTTTTGATGGTGTATATATGCTGAACGCTTGTGTGAATGATATTCTCAATCGCAAGAGAAGACTGTTTTCCTCTGTTTGACCGGAGGAGTGAAAAGAAATAAATCTTTGTCTACTTTATACACACTTTTATTTTACTTCACGTGTCTGTCCGTACTGGAATTATTCAATTGGTTTTTAACTAACTTCAGAACCAACTTGGTTCATTTGATATTTTGATAAAATTGAACAATTTTGTGTATCTGAACTTGAATTGTGACTATTATTCAGGCATTATATTGTTATTAGATATGTTTTGAATATTTTTAAATAGGTGTGCGGCGAATAGGTACATATTCTGTCGCAAGTATATTTTGTTGTCATGCAGTTTGCACTAGGACGAGGTCAATAACCTACCAAAAGATCGACAACAATACAAATTTCAAGAGGTACTTATCGAGGGAAGAACGTTCGAGATCCACCATGGAAAATAACCCGGCATGTACTTATTAAACTAAACCCCCGCCCCCCCCCGATGGTATAAAAGGCTAGATAGCGCACAATATTTTATCGAATTACTATCATCTCCGTGAAAGCTTACATTTCAAAATTGCTTGATTTTATATTTTTTTCTTAAATTAATGCGAAAGTTGATATTGTGAATATACTCATTTATTTTAATACAAATATGTAAGTTATCAGCCTTTCTATTTGTCTCTCTATCTGTGAGATTCTTTACTACTTATTTATATTTAAAAGTAAAGTTAACTATTCCAAAAGCTTTTAATTAATAGCTTCAATATAATATAGCGACATACTACATTAATACCCCCACTAGGCTAAAGGTGTTTCAATTCAAAACTCACTTAATGGATATATAGAATTGTAATTTTTACTTATTGCTCAGTAAACATGCATTCGTTGTTAGAAAACTCTCATCCGATATTAAAACGAGTGGGTTGTGGCCAACGCTAAATTCCTCACTAACAAGTCACTACATAAAGTATTCAAATTTTGTATGGAAAATTTTCAGCATTTTTTCAGCAGAAATGAGTTTGTGCGATATCGGCAAAAGAAACAGATTGGACAAGATGTAAAGTTTGTAGGGAGTGGACTTACTGTACCAGCTGTCTTCTTCCTTTTCTCTGTCGCGTAGTTCTTCCCTCTATTCTTCATTGGTTCAACATATGATTCACCAATTGTCTGTAGTATAAATATGTATACGTGCGAATGCCGTGAACGTTTTTGAGATTTTTATATTAATTTTCACACGGCGCTTGCACAACACGAGTGGTGTATTGGAGACGCGTATTTGCGAGACTGAAGAACGTGGCTAGCTCGCGCGCGGACAGATGCGAGATTGTTGTTGCCACGTTCAGGTATGGATGTAGGTATGAAGAGGTTTAGGTATGTCAGGAATGTGAGGATAGGTACAAATAGTAAGTATCTGTCATCTGCGCCAACAGAGTTTGTTCAATTTTTTTTTTAATTTAAATATTTTATTATGAATACTTGATAATTCTTCAACACCATTTTATGAAAGTGATGTGCCTTTGAAAATAAAAATTTCAAATTTGGGGCACATTAAAATGTTTGACTTCCAAAAAAACGAGAAGCACTATTCAGATATCGCTCAAAATCTAATGCTGTCTAAGGGAGTATTAGATATATGTACATATTTGAAATTTTTTAAAAATATTGAATGTTTACTTTAGTCTATAATTGATAAAATATAATAAACACGCCGTACATAGCATACAGTACATAGCACACAGCACGCAGCACACAGCACATAGCACACACACAGATACATTGTGATGAAAATATCTGAATACAATCTCAGCTTGATACTAGTTGATAATCTGCAATTAAAAAAATAGCCTTAAAAATTTCGAAATCATAACTCACTACTATATCCCCATGGGTTAGTGAGGAATAAAAAGTAGATTGGTCAGTTATGAAGGGTTCAAGTCTTCACATAATAAGTTATCTAGATTGACCATAAAAAGAAAAAGTTTCTAGTTTGATTCATTTGATTTAATCAAGTTAGAAACTTTTGATAACATTGAACAATTTTGTATTTCACGCAAACTTAGTGAATGTGTTTTAGTAGTATATCGTTTCACAATAGATTATGCAATATGCATGTTCTGTATATGAATTAATCTTTATTTATTACAACTTTGTTTGACATTTTATATATATTTGACATTGGCAGTATGAATATAAATTTAATAATCTACGTGAACTATTTTTTTTATTCTTCATTTCAACGTGAAGAAAACTTCGAAAAATGTCTCGATTTATTTTATTTTGTTATATCTATAATAAAAAGTAAAGACTTTTTGATTCTACATTAATTTAATTGAGCGCGATAGGCCTATTTCGCCTTGTTAGGGCATTAACTAGCTTATTTAATGCCCTAACAAGGCCCTATTTTATTTTGCTTGTTATCAATATGTATTGCACATTTTCAAACGCTGTAACAGAATTTTTTTTAGTCTTCGAATATACCTAATAACATTAGTCATAAATTATCATTACATTATTATTATTTGGACAGAAGTGTTGAATCAAAGGCAATAATTTTATAATTTCTACACAAAGTGTTTTTTTTTCTTTTTATATTTCATATAAATTTATTTGTTATTATTATTTTTTTTCTTCTCATTTTCTTTGTGTATATAATCTTTATTCTGTAAAATATTTTTCTCCTTCTGTAACATTTAATATAAATTTTGTATGTTAAAATATGGTTTGTATGGCAATACACCCCCCTGCTCACAGACTGAAAAAAAAATTATTACTATTATGTACACTCTTTTGCAGCGTGTGTAAGTGTTGATTTTACTGCTAAATTGGGAACTAATTTTAAAACAAATTTCTCCCCTGCGGGGAAATCAAATCTATTTTGAATCTTCAACAATATAAATATAAATTATTGTCATAACATATCAATAAATCGAAATAAAGCCATTTATTGTTCATTTAATATTTGAGTTAGGATTTATTCAAATAAAAAATGTTGCTGATGTAACGACTGATAAATTCTATTTAAAATGTGATTAAATGATACGGTATCATTGAAAGTTTCTGTTGAAGTTTGACAAATTACAAAGGGTTAAAGATGAATTTTACTCCCAAGAGGAACAAATGTCAAAAACTACACGTGGACAGGTAGCTGAAGTACATACTGATTTATAATTGTATAATTGATGGACGAATTCAAAAGACCACGCAAACTATCGTTTAATCATTAGATAGGATGTTTTGGACGAGAATTTATATATTTAAATATATAGTGTAAAATAGAGTCGATTACTCACATAACTGTTACTCTTTTTGTCATAGTGTTGTTAACTTATTATTTATATTAATTTCATTATTTTGAAAATATATTTGGTCCTATCCCTAAATACCTACTTGTTTTATTAAAATGACCTTGCTATGTGACTTTTTATATTAAAATATTATTTTAAAATACATATCATTTATCAACACTCATAAAAATGAAATTTCTTATGCTTTTTAGAAAATCATGTAGGATATGTTGATGTAGGAAATTACATGTAAAAACACGTGAAAATATTCACAAAATTACTTAAAATTAGAATTATTTAAACTTAAAATTTACTAAATAATCAATAATATCCGCATCCGCAGCAATAATATTGTATCCGCAGATTTAAAATGGGAGCATCATATTATTAAAATTGTTAAGAAAAAACTCCCTTATTTACTGCATCAGAAAAGCTTTCCAGAAAATCACACCAGACTTAATGTTAAAAATATATAAAGCATTTGTTAGATCATTGTTGGAATATGGTTCCCAGATATGGAGTCCCTATTTTTCCAAGAACATTGACTTACTTGAGAGGGTCCAAAGACGTTTTACAAAAATTCCCAGAATTCTTCGCAACTTAACATACGAAGAAAGACTGTAAAACCGAAGAGAACGTGGAGGTCTTATTGAAACATTCAAAATATTATCAGGCCATTATGACTGTAAACACGAAAAATCTCTTTCAATATAGTCATAACACTAATTTTCATGGCCACAGCTTAAAACTTGTTAAAAGTATTTTCTCGACAAATCCTCGAGGACATTTTCTTTCAAATAGAGTGGTGAATACTTGGAATAAACTGCCCCAACATGTTTTGGATGCTGAAAATGTTAATATTTTCAAGAATAGACTGGAATTTTTTTGGACACCCCAAAATAGTTGCAACATAATAATAAAATTCGACAGTGGATATAGGCACATCAGCCTTGGCTGTCTGCCTATAAATAAATAATAATATAAATTGGAGGGAAGACATTACAGAATATAAATATAACCGCATTCATTATATTCATATAAAGACAAATATTTGAATTCAAACTTAATGTAGGGCAAACTTTTAAGTAGCTAACGTATGATCTGGAAACTATCACGTTAACTGCGCGGACCATACATAAGCTAAAATACACTCAAAGGTCCACGGAATGACAAATGCCAGACGTAAGTCTAAGAGACAAATTAATAAATAAAGCATCAATGTACTCGGCATTATTGTAAAAATAAATAATGAGGCACCAAAAAAACTGAAAGTACTTATATATAATGCATATATCAAAAGCAAACTATCATACCTAATACCTTTCTGGGCAAATGGCAATAAGACAGGAATTCAAAAGCTCCAAAGAAAGCAAAACAGAATAATAAACCAGAAATTCCTATATACAAAAGAAACTAAACAATTAAACATACAAAAGATGGCACAATAAGAAACATTAAAATTAATACATAAAATAAAAATGGGAAAAATAGAAGACCCTGAACTAAGACTTACGCAAAGAATACAAATCCATAACTATAACACACGTACAAAAACATTACTTTGAAACTGAAAAAGCTACAAAAAAGATTGGATACGAAAGAATAATGTGCAAAGGACTATGCGACTACAGAAAAATTGAAAACCATGAACGAAAAGGCATTCCATCGGGAGTTGAAAACAAGACTGTAGAACTGAACTAAAGTGTTGTTGCATATGACTATTATATTACAACTAATGTGTAAACTAAATATTATTGTCATGAGCCAAGTGGCTCCTTTAATAATTATTTTAAATAAAAAAAAAAAAAAACGAGGAAATCAGACGCGAAACAAAAGTTGTCGATATCATGGGTCGAGTTGCAAAACTTAAATGGCAATGTGCGGGTCATATGGCCAGTCAGGAAATGGACAGATGGGCACCCGGAATTGTGAAATGGAGACCGTGTGATATGAAAAGGGGAATAGAACTTAGAAGAGGTCTACATCCAGCAGTGGAAAGATGGCTGAAGAAAGAAGAAGCATTCAAGTTATATAATAGAATGAATTATTTGTTATTTCTGAATATTCAAAAAAACTTTACATTGCCCATGATATAATCATTGAAAACAAATATATCAATTCATTTAACTTACTAATTATGACTTTATTTAAATGTAAACTCAGGCATCCAGGCGTATATTTTAATTTGTATTGTCTCTCGGGCAACTAACAGATACTATGTCAAATATTAATTTAATACACACCTAATACAAGTTGCCACATTCTGGATACTTACGATATTAATCGTCTCACAGATCCAGACTGTAAACACAATTAAAATCGGACCCAGGACCTTTGGATCAGCAGTCACATACCTAACTAACTGAGCCACGAAGGCCGACTTGTGATACATCTAATATATAATAGAAACTTTTTTATTTTTTCTACAGCTTTGAATCTTGGTATAAATGTTATATGCAATATAAATAGGTATATTTATTCTTTTCACAGCTATCCATGGTTTAAAGACTTGAATCTTCGCTGGTACGGGCTTCCCGCTGTGTCCAGTATGAGACTGGACTGCGGCGGAATTGAATTCACGGCGAATGCTTTCAACGGATGGTACATGGCAACGGAAATAGGCTGCAGGAATATTTGTGATCCATACAGGCTGAACATGCTCGAGGTAGTGGAAACTTCATAACTATATTATATAAGTACATTACTTTAGGGAAATGTTAAATTTATGGTTCACCACTTTGTGTGTGAAACTGATTATCGTTGACAATTACCAAATGTCATCTTTCCGTTTCATTTAATTGTGACATTAAATTTTGTTGTGTACATTCCTAAATTGTTTATATTTAGATATGTAGGTACTTTACTATTCATTTAGAAACCCTTTTCCTTTAAAATTTTTTAAAATTTTTAATAAAAATTAAACTAAATTCCACTGTTTATTAAGACTACAACCTACAACCGGTTTCTACTTGAAAATGTGCTTAGCACGAAACCGGTTGTAGGTTAAAGTCTTTATAAACAGTGGAATTAAGTTATAAACGTTTTTTATTTTTAATTTTTATTAAAAGAAATTTTAATGGAATTCCTTCAAGAACTTTCGATCAAAAAATTTAATTTAACCCTTTTCCTTTAGTTTTTGTTAACATATTTATAAAGTTTTTGGATTATTTTCCCCTTTTTAAACAATAATACTAAATATTTATCCAACTGTCGATTTGTTCAGGAGAACTTTGTTCTCTTAACATATCGACAATGTATCAAGCCAGAATACGCGAGAATTGTATGGAGAGGCAGGGCCGGATAAACGTGTTTTTGCGCCCAGAGCAATATATTTTAAACCGCCCCCCCCCCCCTTCCTTCCCAAATGTTTGGAATTTTAATATTATATTATGCAGTATAATTCAATATTATACAGTAAAAATCAAGATACCTACATAATATAAACCAAAGAACAAAAATAAATTATAATTCTACCTATTCCTATTCATGTATGTAACGTATCCTGAGAAGTAGGCATTTTAAACTAAAACCTTAAGTCTTACAATTTTTAAAGTATTGGGTCTCATCACATAAACCGTTTTAAAGTAAAATATAATTTTAAAAGTCCTTTTAACTATCACAAATATTATGTAAATAAACTAAACTTAATAACTAATGTTAACACTATTTAATTTTATCATAAAAACTATTTCTAATTAAATAAAAACTCAATATAACTATAAAATGCCAGTAAAAATTTAAAATCACACCAAACTTAAAATAAAAAAACAAATCGCTATTCTAATTAACACAAAACACTAAATAAGTTCTTGGTATAATTAATACATAAATTAAAATTAATAAAACGAGGTATTTCGATGAATTTTACACAAAACAGCACACGAAAACTCCAGTTGATTTCGACACACTTTGCCGACTAGTATTCCATCTAGTTGTATATATTAAAATCTATGGTCTATACTAGACTCGTAAAAAATATTGACACGAGTTAACACTTGACATCAGACAGAAGAGAGAGATAGAAACAATAATATATGAATAATTGAAAGAGTCAGGTGACGAGTCGGCGACCGAGGTCAAGAAAATAAGTAAGTATGTCGCTAAAGTCGAAAGGGAAAACTTCACTGAAATTTTCATAACATTTCTACAGAACATTGTTTCCCTTTTTTAGAAAACCTTGCTATTGGTTGTATACAGGTTCCGCATATTTAAAACGGCTTATGTAGTTTCATTAACAAGCAATAAGAGTTCTTAGTATAATTTATCATTAAAGTTACTATGGTGTGTAGCTTCTGGAATGTTTTCAAACATGCCGTTACCATCTCATATGAAATTCATTATGAACCGCCCGGGCGATTTCAGATAGGGGGGCGCTGGCTTCATTATGTAGATAATTTTTACACTTAAGCAAGTAAATTATTACAATGATTATGTGTGCGTGTGTGTGAATCGAATGTCGAGCAGCATAAACGTGTTGTTAGTATTTGGTAGGTAGGTATATGTTTACGAATAACACGGTAATAGACGGACAAGATCACCGCAGAATTTTAACATACACACCATCACGCCGTGTCCCTTTCGGGGAAGGCAGAGAGAACCGAGTGCCATACCTGGGGAATTTTTGATTTATATAATTAACATTTTAGGATTTTAAGCGCCCTTTTTAGACAAGCGCCCTGACTTCTTGTTCCGGATTGTTCTATGATTTATCCGGCCCTGTGGAGAGGTCTACTTTTTTCACGGCTTTTCCAACTTTGAAGTCAAAAAACACCAACTTAGAGGCTTCGCAGCATATATGTTCCATACACGGATTTACTCAGAATTCGGAGTAGAACATTTCGTGTGTCTGTGTGTGTGTGTGTCTGTGTGTGTGTCTGTGTGTCTGTGTGTGTGTCTGTGTGTGTGTGTGTCTGTGTGTCCGTCCCCCCCTTATAACTTTTGATCCGCTCAATTTACAGAGCCCAAAATTTCAGAATATATAAACAGTTATAGGTCTACAAAACTTTTATACTCAGAATTTTGAATTTTTGTTTCAGTCAGGGGTTATCAACTTTTGAATTTTTATTTTATTTTTCCATATATCTCAGAAACCATAAAAGCTAGGACGCTGAAAATTGGTACAAACATAGAAAAATAAAAAATCTCAAATTAATTTTTTCAAAAAATTTCCAGGATTTCTCAAACATTTTTTATTAAGAAAAATATTTTTTTTATGATAAATTTATGAGTTTAACTGCCTATATTTCCAAAACTTATACAATTATCGAAAAAAGCCGAAACACCCCAACTAGATCATTTAATTTTCTATAAAAAATATTAACATTGTAGTAGAAGATCTCAATTTTTTTTAACAATTTTTTTAAAAATTGTATTTAGTGACGACATCGCTTCATACATTTTGTATGGCAGTCGCCTATACACAATATGTAAGAAGACTTAATAGTTTGATACTTCATCTCCAAACATACCTACATACCATCATGCTATTTTCATATTCTGGGTAGGAAAAAAGGAACTTCCTCCATACTATCATATCTTGACATACATACCTACATAATATATGTTGTATAGAAAACAAAATATCTGAAAATATTCAATAATTTTTATTTATGGGTTTATAGTTTGGTACATATTCTTCAACTATACATACTATCGCTATCGACAGTTGGATCTCATGTGTTACATGCAACTAGTTTTTATAAAAATTGAATTTAGTGACGACATTGCTTCATACAATTTGTATGTCAGTCGCCTATACACAATATGTAAGAAATTTAAAAGTTTGATAGGTACTTAATCTCCAAACATACATACAGAATCATCATGCTGTTTTCATATTCCGGGTAGGAAAACAGGACTGACCTCCATACTGTCCTATCTTGACATACATACCAACATGTGTTAAAATTTTCAATAATTTGGATTTATAATAATAATAATAAATGGATAATTTCTATAGCGCCATTTTTGTGTATCCACCTCAAGGGCGCTTAACAATAATACCTGGAAAAAATAATAATAAACAAGGAAATAACCATTTAATCACTATACGAGTTTTTGAAAAAATAAGTTTTTAACTGTTTTTTAAACTCACTTTCACTGTCTATCGATCTTAACCTATGTGGAAGCTTATTCCACTGAACCGGACCCACTACAGCAAACGCTCTTTCACCAAAGTTCGTCATTCGACACGTATTTTGCTCTTTTAGTCGATGCATTGCCGTATTACTTGCAGAGCGAAGCGTAGATCTTTTTTGGTTCAGGTCATCTGGTACACAAAGATCCATGAGGTATTTTGGAGCACGTCCGTGAATAACTTTGTGCACCATCCAGCATATCTTATACTGAATCCTTTCCGATATTCGCAACCAATGAAGATCTTTTAACAGAGGAGTTATGTGGGAAGACTTCGGTGAATTGAATATCAATCTTGCTGCTGCATTAAAGACTGACTGAAGTCTTTCAAGGTGGATTATGGGTTAATAGTTTGATTCTTATTCTTCAACTATACATACTATCGCTATCGACAGTTGGATCTCATGTGTTACATGCAACTAGTTAGAATATATTTTATCTGAGAATATATTTTATCTGAGAGCAAGTTTTGATTGACATTTAATGTAACAATACCTGTAGGATATAACTTATTATTATTTCAATCGAATTATGAATTGATTTGCATTTTATTTAAGAATGAATGTTATCCAACTGTCGATTTGTTCAGGAGAACTTTGTTCTCTTAACATATCGACAATGTATCAAGCCAGAATACGCGAGAATTGTATGGAGAGGTCTACTTTTTTCACGGCTTTTCCAACTTTGAAGTCAAAAAACACCAACTAAGAGGCTTCGCAGCATATATGTTCCATACACGGATTTACTCAGAATTCGGAGTAGAACATTTCGTGTGTCTATGTGTCTGTGTGTGTGTGTGTCTGTGTGTGTGTCCTCCCCCCTTATAACTTTTGATCCGCTCAATTTACAGAGCCCAAAATTTCAGAATATATAAACAGTTATAGGTCTACAAAACTTTTATACTCAGAATTTTGAATTTTTGTTTCAGTCAGGGGTTATCAACTTTTGAATTTTTATTTTATTTTTCCATATATCTCAGAAACCATAAAAGCTAAGACGCTGAAAATTGGTACAAACATAGAAAAATAAAAAATCTCAAATTAATTTTTTCAAAAAAATTCCAGGGTTTCTCAAACATTTTTTATTAAGAAAAATATTTTTTTTTATGATAAATTTATGAGTTTAACTGCCTATATTTCCAAAACTTATACAATTATCGAAAAAAGCCGAAACACCCCAACTAGATAATTTAATTTTCTATAAAAAATATTAACATTGTAGTAGAAGATCTCAATTTTTTTAACAATTTTTTTAAAAATTGAATTTAGTGACGACATCGCTTCATACATTTTGTATGGCAGTCGCCTATACACAATATGTAAGAAGACTTAATAGTTTGATACTTCATCTCCAAACATACATACCATCATGTTTTTTTCATATTCTGGGTAGGAAAAAAGGAACTTCCTCCATACTATCCTATCTTGACATACATACCTACATAATATATGTTGTATAGAAAACAAAATATCTGAAAATATTCAATAATTTGTATTTATGGGTTTATAGTTTGGTACATATTCTTCAACTATACATACTATCGCTATCGACAGTTGGATCTCATGTGTTACATGCAACTAGTTGAAATATATATATACATAAAATGGTCTTAGATAAGTCAACGTCGTGACATTCATTTATTTTCACTATTATACAATATAATTAATTACACTAATTCACCACAATATCTTAAGAAAGGGGTTAATTTCTTATCAAATCACGGTCTGCCTTTTCGATACGGTGATCGTACCACACTAGCTATTCCCTTTCATTCTACTGAATTCCTTAGTTCATTTTTCAAGCACAATCAGCAAGACTACAAAACACCTTAAGTGATGATATTACGACGTCTCAATCGATTCAAATCTTTAAAAAAAGACTAAACTGTTGTACCTCTCTAATAACTTTTAATTAACACCTCTTTTCCATCCTCTCTCTCCTCTCACAACCTCGTTCCCTTTCCTTTCTTTGTTACTGTGTATTTACATTTGATAATATTACATGTTCGTCTTTCTATTTGATTTTTAAAATAAATATTATCTACCTCTCTCCTCTCTATGTATATCCTCACGTTGCTTTGGTTGTTTGGAAGAAACTGCCTTATGATAATAAAACCACCATTGTAAACATTATTGTATGTGAAGTTTAATAAAATAAAAAAAATGATTTATTTATTTATTTTATAAATATACAATACATCATAATATATGCTATGGCCATCTAACTAGGAAATTCCTGTTTTAAGATGGCCATATTTGCGTACATACAATTATATATTATATGAGTGCCGTATTTTTACAACAATCACAAAAAACAAAGAATATAGAAAGCAGAAAGAATAGAAAAGAAAGTATTAAATAAAATATAAAATAAAAGTATTTTTTCACAATATACAAAAAAAAATTAAGAAAACAGAAGATAGAAAGACTTTAACAATATATGGGCAGGTATAATATTACAATATAAACATATTCCTAATAATAGGAGTTTCAAAAAAAAAAAGAAAAAAAATTTTTTTTTGATCAAGGCAGATTTTCAAATTCATATTGAATGGATAACTAGTACTGCTGTCTTACCGACCATTATAATTAAATAATATTTTTTTATTTATAATATTATTTCAAATTCCACATTGGTTACTTGATTCAACTCTATACAAAATAATGTAATAATTACCTGAGTTAAAGGTAGAGGTCAGCTCACTAGATAATATTCAAAATTATCCTTTGAAGATTGATGAAGTAGCTGAATCGTAATACTCCTTGCGTGACACATCCCTCGGGATTCGGGCACCGCTCGACCGACATCCCATCCCGTTATGTCAACTTTTTTATTTACGTTCGGTTCATTGAACCATCTGTAAACTAACCTATCCTAAAACCTACGAAACCTTGTTGACCGCACCCAAAAAATGAAATCATATCCTTTGAGTTTTTTAATTCATTTTTTGGTAAAATAAATACCTTGATATAGGTACACTGTGTTTAAACCAAACTAAAACGGAAGGCAAATATTTTTTTTATTACATAATTTTTATGCGTTTTTATAGGTAGGTATTAATTAATTTATTCATTTAGGGTAACAGACAGACACAATTTCAAAATACATCAAATAAGACAATTATTTATCCACATAAAGACCAGAAAATGTAACACAAATTTTACAAAACTATTAAACATAAATTAATGATGGTGAATCTGAATCAAAAGGATCAAGGAAAGGAATAAAAGGGAAGATTAAAAATATTACTATATGACACCACGATGTGAACTATTCTCATACATACATACATTCAAACGCATACACATCATAAAATTTGGAAGAAATAAGTTTATTGCAGATATTATACAAAAACTAAGTAGTATTGCTATTGTTTAATTTAAAAATATTAATTGTATAGCACACTGTTCAATTCATTTTTTTTAATAAATTTTTCGGCATTCCACTCGATATCGAGTTATAAATCTATTTTTTTAATAAATTTATATTTTATAAACAAACAATTTAACAACACTTTACAATTAGACAAGTGAAAACTCCATGCGTTACTTATGTAAACAATTCAAGAACCATATAGCTAATCAGTCAAATTATTTAAGATAAATTGGATGAAACAGCTTTTCTAAATACATTGAAAGAGCTCATCAGGAAACATTGGATCCTTTATTGGCAGTACCTATTCGCTGAGTTTTTAAAAGTATGTGACCTTTATGTGTCCTTATGCGACTTTTTTTATCTTGTAATTCAATCTTAAAGAGACAGGTAATGATTATTATAATTATGATCTCAAATTTAAGTTATTTGAAACAAGATTCCTCCATATTAAAAATAAAAAATCTCATAACATATTTTCACCATTATATTATTGAAAATTACAAGCTAAATGAATACAGATAAGTTTAAGATCAATTATTTAAACTACTGGTAATTATTTCGAAATCAAGCAACATTACTCTTTAAAATATAATTTATGAACGAACATTAATTTCTTTGATTTTCTTTATTCTAGTAAATATCCATTGTTGTATGTTTTGAACAATGTACAAAAAACAATGGTTGACTATTTCGTGGACAATTAATATGCAAACGAATTCAAGGAATTTCTTTGCATCAATTTTGTAGAAACTGATAAAACGTAATACGCAATACAATTTTAGCTTATCTGTGGTTTTTGGAAATTATTATTTCCCCCTTGATGATAGCGTCAAATGAATGTCCAACGGGTTCAGATAACAATAAAAATTTATTATACCATTTGATTCTTATTCTGGGTTCCGATCATAAAATTGCTTTCCATCAACCACTCCATTTTTGCTCCTATTTTTATTATCTATCAGCCTCTTCATCTAGTTGTAGCTGCTACAACGCACATCTAGGGCGACATGAGACATCTATGAATGGTTAATTAGTTTCTAAAACCGATATATTATGTATGTCATTTAAAAGAATTCTATATATTAAGTTCACTAATCATATCTCTCAAATATTGAATATATTTTATAGAACGTAATTTAGGTGAGACGAGACTGGTGTGTAGGTATACACAGATATGTTGTGCTCCCTTTTATAAGGCAATGCACACCCGCACACCTTTCGCTGGTTACCTCACATTGTGGGATATGTCGTGATGGTATGAATGAATGAATTAACGTAATTTAATAATAAGATGATTTTTGTTTCAGAAAGTAGCTATTAAAATGGGCTTAGACACGAGTACCTCTGTATCCTTATGGAAAGATCGAGCCTTGGTTGAGGTAAATGTGGCTGTTCTGCACAGTTTCCAGCAAAAAAATGTTACCATTGTAGACCATCATACCGCATCGGATACATTTATGAAACATTTGGACAATGAAACAAAACTAAGGTAAATTTTCACATATGAAATAAAAGCAATAGATACATTGCGGGCAGGAACGGAATAATAGGTTGGGGACGCCCAAAAATGGGATGGCACAACCATGTGAACGATATTCTGAAACGTACAGACGAACAGACGAACATGAATGAAACGTTGCATGAATGTTGACGAAAGGATGAATGAGAGTATGTACATATGTATGCATAATAAGAAATTTTTTAAGTTTTTGTGAAATCATATCACTGATCAATTGATTGATAATGGTCTATATAGTCGGGAATATCGTCAATCACTAGCGTGAGCATAACCACATTTTTTTCTATAGCACATTTTATATGTTTAAAGTAATTATCTTTTTATGCACCTTTGTATGTGAGTATAATTATTTATATATTTTTTCAACGTTTATTGCAGGTCTGGCTGTCCCTCTGATTGGGTGTGGATTGTTCCACCGATGTCTGGTTCAATAACTCCAGTTTTTCACCAAGAGATGGCACTGTATTACCTCAAACCTTCTTATGATTACCAAGTAAGTAAAAATAAGTACTGTCTTAAGTAAAGTAAAGTAAAAAAAAAATACCTTAAAACTAAACCTTAAACCGTAAACCTCAAAACCTTTAAACCTTAAAACCTTCTTATAAAGTCTTCTGTATTATCTCAAAAATGAAGAATTTGAAATAATAGGGATTGAAGGCAACGAAAAGGCTGATGAACTTGATCGTTGCCAAATTGGTAACGATCAACGATCTCAGGTACCATTCCGGATGACTTCATAATCCCAATCTCAGATCTTTTTCCTGGTCTTAAAGCAAATATGTTTTCCAAGTGGGAAGAAAATTGGTCCACAACAAAAAATACAAAGGATCATATTATGCAGGTATCCAGCAAAAAATCTCTTCAAGAACTTGGTTTCATAAAAGGAAATTTTCAAAAAGGTTTATATCAATTTAAAGGTTTAGTTCAATTGCCTCCCATCTGTATAGAATAAGGTTTTTAAGTAGTCCTATTTGTCAGTGTGGTGAGGAGGACGAAACAATTAATCACGTATTTTTTAACTGTAAAAACAATTCCAATTTCAAAAGTATATACATATTACTCATCAAAATTACTCACCAATCTCCACTCAATATTCAACATCTTTTGTCTTTCCGAAATTCTTGTGTATTGTCTGTCATTTCAAAATTCATATTATTAAATAATTTAAACATATGATCAAAAATAACTTTCCTTATAAACAGTTAACATTAAATTGGCACAAAGCACTCTTTTCAGGGTGAATTGCCTAATACAAAAAAAGTACTGTCTTTAAAAATATTTTAGACACAAATGTATTTTATTGAATAATTTATCACTGATTAGTAATAATGTAACTGAATGACTATACTTTATCACAAAAAAAACTGTAATTTGTTCTTGCTTGAGAAGTTTTTGCATAAAAATAAATATTGGTTTTCACGCAATGGATACCAACATTCATGAAATTACTTGTGTTAATGTTATTGTGATACGATACGTCTATCTATTTGTTGAAGATATTTAAATTCATTAATTTCCGCCATTTTATAAATCGTACAAATATGAATACGTACATTTTCTTCCTTGGCTTAAATCAGTAGTTTACGATATTGTAAATAGTGGTTTGTTAAAGAAAATTGAAAAACTCGAATGCCCGAGGACAACCTTCTATACATAAAAAATTAGCTAAATATTTCGTTGTTGTTTTTATTTAGATACTGTGTTTTTATTCTTGTTATGGCAAGTTTTATTTTGTACGTATAAACAGAAGACAAACATTGAAGCTTTTGAATTTATTGTTGAAAAACATTGGTATTGAACAAGATTGGATGATATTAGATTGTATTTTATATTAGTGTGTTTTGCGAATTACAATTCGGCGAATAAATTTCAATTTCGGAAAATTTCTCCTCCAAAATTCGCTTATCTCGATTGATAACAAAATCTTAAATCAACAAACAGCAAGCATCAACAGAAACAGTGGCATCAAATTCACCGAAAAAATATTTGTATTTAAGTCGATGCTCATTTCATTCTTCAAATAATGAAACTAATCAACCAAGTTCGACGTTAACCAACAAATTAAACCCATCCACTCTGTTGAGAAAAAAAAGGATGAGAATCTTCGGCGAGTAGGAGTACAAAAACGCCAAACCTCGCAAGTCCGATGAAAAGTTCGCCCAGTAAATAAATTGAATTCGTCGGACAGAATTTCCGATAAATTCCCTGGGATTTTCCTCTTATATACCTACCATCACCTGTTGCTGGACGAGTTCCATCCAGAAGCTGATTCCACAGATAATATGGAAGTAAACTTTCAGAATACTTCAGATGTGTCACTCAATACATAGAAGCTGTAACCGGATAATCATAAGGTTTCTCGCATCTCCGCTATAGGGGCAATGAATACGCGACCGGTCCACGGCAAATTTAAATTTCCATTTTAAAATGTTTCCACCTTTGAGGAATGGATTCAAGGATAACTTAAATAAAAAAATAACCAATTTTCAATCATTATTTATTAAAAAAAAACACATATGATGGATTTTATTTGCAATATTTCAAAAATCATGCCAAATAATTCATAAAATACATTGTTCTAAATAAAATGTGCATTGTAGATTATTAGGTTTTTTTAATTTATTTTCCACAAAGAAAGATTTAATACTGATTTTCGGAAAACTATATAACTTCACTTCGCCGTATTTCACTTGACAATTTATTCAAAACACAACAAAACTTGTCAGCCATCTTGCGAAGATAATCGAAAAACACAAAAAGCTGGCAATAGATTAACACCATCACCATCACATGGCGTGATAGTTTGTATGTAGATGAACACCGAAAACAACAAGAATTTTACAAAATCACACGTGTTATATTTATTATCTGGTTTACTTTAAGATTTTAAAGGATCAAAATGTTTCGCGTCACAACAAACAACAAAACACAACTGAAGTATGCTGAAGGTCTGAAAATTTTACATTGCATTTTCAAAAATACCAACATCAAAAAAAAAAAAATAGCGCCACCTTTGGAGATGTAAGCGTAAAGTAAAACCAGTGCTACCAATAGAGTGCCACCGGCGTGGCTGATTCGGAAAGTGCTTTTTAACCATAAGTACTTAAACTCAAACAAAAAAAGGGACGTCGGTACATGCGTGTCGACTATTTAGTCTGTAAATTAAATATATTCGAATATATCACGTTCAAAAGTAAAAACCACAATTAAGGGGGGGACTGCTGCCAACGTACCTTTTTTTCAATTTAATATACCATCACTATTTCTTATCAAATCATTTTGAAAAAAATAATTTAGATAGTTTGGGTATTAATAAAGAAAAATATATCTTTACTTTTTGATAATGTTCTGTATAAATTCTTGTAGAAAAATAATGGCATACCCCGATTTTCAACGTTTATCTTATATTTTTAATAAAATATAAGGCGTAGTACAACATATTTTTTTTAACATTAAAGAAGACAAAAATATCTAGAAAGCTATGATGTAACGTTGCATTAATGCTTCAGGTTTAGTAAATAAACCTAAAAAACATTTATTTTCCATTCAGCGCCATTGCGAATAAAAAGTTTTTTTGGTTTATTAACTTAACCTGATGCATTAATGTAACGTTACATCGTATTTTTCCAGATATTTTAATCTTCTTTAATTTATAAAAAAATATAATGCTCTATACCTTATAGTTTTTTTTAGAAATTTAAGATAAATGTCAAAAATCGGGGTGTGCTTATTGTTTTTCTACAATAATATATACAGAACATAATCAAAATGTTAAGGTATATTTTTCTTTATTAATATCCAAACTAACTAGGTTATTTTTTTCAAAATGATTTGTTTTGCAGTAATGATGCAAATTCAAATTTTTGAAAAAATAGGTACGTTGGCAGCAGTCACCCTCTTAATCTTAAATATTCCTACCCACTCAACACGGTGGGTCTGAGTCACGGTCACTGACTAAAGCACTTTGCTACTGGTACGTACAAAAAAAAAAAATTATAACCTATTTTGATTATGTTTCCCACATACACGCTTCGCCTTAGTGGGCTCCTTACATATTTAATATTACATATTGTTATAAAACTATTTTGTTGAGATTTGAATAAATTTATAATCAATTGAACCTCACAATTATACAGTTAGGTACTTTGTTAAAACCTACGTCACCAAATAGGTTTTATTAAATAAAATTTATATTTGTCATTTATTATTGTTATAACATGAAATTTACTGACCTAAATAATTCAAAGTAATAGCAAAGATGAATTAATTTAACTTTTTTTTTAAAGAGAAAAAAAAAAGTTAAATTAATTCATCACGCAAATGTTGTTTCTCTGAGCTGGAAATACTGGTTGGTTGGAAGGTATTGCCATATGGCAATAAACTCACCAGTTGCGCAGGGTGCAAGGAAGTGTTTATTATTGTTGTAATAATTGAGGCTTATATAAAAGTTAACTAAATAAATAAAATTACTGAACGTCCTTATAAAGTTGTATAGGGACAGATTTGTGATATGTCACAGGACCCGTGATATTTTTTGCAGTATAGTAACCATTGAATCGTTTTGTGTCATTATTTGTTTTCAAGTCACTTTTTTAAATTTCGTTTTGATCACTGTACTCACAACTCTAAATCTTATTATATGTTTACTCGTTTGAAAAAACATGATAAATTAACATTTTGATTAAATGATTTCAAAAGTTTAGAAACATTTTAAATTTGAAAGAGTAACATTGTAAATAAATAAAAAAAACAATATATAATATATATCTACATATTATGTATTGGTCTGGAACTAAGGGATACAATTGAATTGTTTCTTGGATACATATTGAATATAAATCTTTCTGCTTGAATATATTTTATTGAGAAAATTCCTTTACCAATATCGCATCTGAATAAAGATCAATATATTTCTTGATAGAAAGAAAATACACAGAGAGAGATATTACTAAAGGAATGATTTCAATTGTTTTCTTCTAAACATTTACATGGTTCGTTCATTAATTATTATTCAGTTTGTCGAATACAATGTGCACTTAGCAATAATATTAATAGTATATATATATTTTTTTTTTTACAAAAAAATGAATATTTCCTTGTTAAACAAGTACATATACATCTTCCTACGTTCCCTAAAATAAGCAAATAAATGCTTGTGCTTAGGTGAACGGAATCGGTCGAGGCAAGATTCGAACTCGCGACCACTGGATTACTAGCCCAGCGCGCTAACCGCTCTGCCACCGACCTATCCCATATTTGGTTAAAATAGCGGTATTATACCTTTTACGGTCTTTGAGTCAATAACATAACTATTTGAAACACGAGTTCTTAAATCTATCGAGAGAGTATCAACATATTATTATATTACTTAGGTGGCACAGCACTTAACCCGCTGGGTTAGTAATCCAGTGGTCTCGAGTTCGAATCCTGCCACGACCATGATTTCGTTCACCTACATATATAGCATTAGTGTATGTATATTCTTAATTTAGTCTTAGGAAATATATGAGGATGTATATGTGTTCATTTCGAGGACATATTCATTATAAAAAACATGTTTTTGTTTGAAATTTTCGTTTATATAAAATTATGACAAAAAACAATAAATTGAAAAGAAATGACATATAATTAATAATATCTAAGCGTCCATAATATAATTGAAAAAAAGATGTTATTTTTGTATTTGAACCATTATATAAATCGATTTTTAGCTACATAATATTTCGGAGTTTGTAGCACATTTAAATTAACAAAATTTTTATAATTAATATTGTTTTTAGCCACGTATGAGTGTTTTTGTATAACCGATTTCAAAGCGACTTCTTCTTTTGAGTCGTATAGATAAAAACCACTTTCTGGTCCTTATTAGTTTTTTTTTATATGGCTTTGTGGTTTTTAAGGGGTCACCAGCGAAAAAGTCGACTATGTAGCATTGGGGAGGGTTTGCTATAATGTTTTCCAATATATATAACTTTGATTTATAAGATGGTTATATTGATATAAATTTTAGAATCAATTTTTAACTAACTTTCAGAATTTGTGAATTCCGAAGCTATGAAAATTTCAGAATTTGTGAATTTCCGAAGACAATGCATGCTAAAACTGCAGTTTCATTAATTTTAATTTTGATAAATTGAACAATTTTGTATTTCTAAACTTGAATTGTGACTTCTTTACATGTTGCATAATACACAGGCGTTATTTATATCGTTATACGATCGATTTCTAAACTTTGAAAAAGGTGTCATCATCATCATCTGTGGCTCCACAACCCAGGTCGGGTCTTAGCCTCCTGAAAAAGGTGTACTCAAGTTTTTTTTATTTGCTTGTTTTAATTCAAAATTCACTAAATGGATAAATAGAATTTTAATTTTGGTTTGTTGCTCAGTATTCATGCATTCGTTGTTAAGTTACCAACCTAAATTATATCTCATATTTCACATCTCATCCGATATTAGAGAAAGTAGATTGGTCTATTGTTAATAAAGGGTTCAAGTCTTTACATAAAAGTTATCTTGATAGATCATTAAAAGGAAACAGTATTACACAGTATTACACAGTATTACACAGTATTACACAGTATTACACATTATTACTCCCTGAATCGTATAAAAATGATCAAGGGACACAAACAATATGGTTTGTTTTATGCACAAATCGTTTCGTTTGTTCTTTATCATTTGAGATTTACCGGGTTATTTTGAAAACAAAACTTTTAGTATCTAATGCGAACGAAGAATATTCGTGTCTGCCAACCATAAGTGAATATATAGTAATATGTCGGCCTTCGTGGCTCAGTTGGTTGGGTATCTAACTGCTGATCCAAAGGTTCCGGGTTCGATTTCCGGTGGATACACAGTTTTTAATTGTGTTTTCAGTCTGGATCTGTGAGACAATTAATATCGTAAGTCTCCAGAATGTGGCAAATTGTTATTGGGTGCTTGTTAAATTAATATTTGACATAGTATCTGTTAGTTGCCCAAGAAGCAATATTAAATAAATAAATAAATAGTTATTTTGGTGCGGCGAACTTTATCAACCGACAACTATGTTTGCTTTATAAAATTTTCTAGTTAAAACGACATAATTTCGCCTTGAATTGGAACAATATAAACACAGGAAAGTAGGTTTCAAAAGATAAAGAAGAAAAAGAAACGATGTTCTCATCTTCAGGATGACTTACGTACTAAATTAAAAATGAAAATATAGACTTAACCTAAACTAAAGATGTGGGAGGAGTCAATTCAAAAGAAGTGGGGCAAGTATATCAAATCTAATAAAAAAGAATATCCCGAACACAATTTCACCAGCCTTCTATACAAATAATAAACTGAAAAATATAATACTTAATAATAAAGACAAGATAAATAAATTAGAAAAATCGGGAGTATACAAATTAAGTTGTAATGACTGTAATCAATTTTATATAGGGAAAACAAATAGAAATTTTCAAATTAGAACACAAGAACACTTACGCTGTCTGAAAAATAATAATTTTTCAGAATTCGCTGAACACCTTATAGAATTTAATCATCATTTTGACATTAATACAGGTTTACAGATATTACATACAGGACATTCAAATTTAAAATTAGCTGATTTGGAAATATTAGAAATTAGGAAAAGCATAAACAATAACCAGGATATAATAAACAATCAAATTAATTTTCCTAATAGTCCGCTACTAAATATATTCCCTATCAAATAAATTAACATAGATTAAATTAATAATAATAAAAAAAAAATAATAAATATATTAATAAATAATTTATATCTTGCGTTTCCTAAACACCGGGTTGTCGCTTGCCCCACTACTTTTGAATTGACTCCTCCCACATCTTTAGTTTAGGTTAAGTCTATATTTTCATTTTTAATTTAGTACGTAAGTCATCCTGAAGATGAGAACATCGTTCTCGAAACCGGTCGACAGTTATTTGTGCTCAAAAGTGGTGTATACCAAGTTATTATTATAATATATATTATAAAATAAAAATTATAATGACGCCACAAAGTTACTTCCTTAAAAATAAAACTGAATTAAGAAAAAGAAACCCTAATATTTCGAATGTAATATTTGCATTATTGGTTCACCCAGGATTTTCTTTTGGAATGACGAAATCAATGTGATCTGTTTTCAGGTGAAGGCATATTTAATTTTCTTCTTTAAAGATATTTATTTTTTGATGGTCACATAAAGCAAATCTGCACATTAATTTATAGGTAAATTAATGTGAAGATCAAAAAAATATTATTCATAAACATTCCGTTTTACTGTAAAAATGTACTTTGCTTTCTACGAGCACTGACTGAAGAAATTGGCCACTTAGTAGATTGTCTAATTAGGATATTAGTAATTCATAATGTGTTCTTATTTTTTATTATAATAACTGAATTTTTATGTTAATTATTAATTTTGGGTAGTATTTGGCAAAGAGACAAAAATCTTGAGCTATTCAATTTAGTAAGAAAATATAATTATTGCTTCTTTCTTCAGGAACCTGCTTGGAAGACACACGTCTGGCAGAAAGGTCGAGACGGTGACAGAGCGGTGTCCAAGAGACCTCACAGAAAATTCCACTTCAAGCAGATCGCAAGAGCCGTCAAGTTTACCTCGAAACTGTTCGGCAAAGCTCTCTCCCGGAGAATCAAGGCCACTGTTCTATATGCCACTGAGACGGGAAAATCAGAGCAATTTGCCAAGCAGCTGGGAATCATATTTGGACATGCTTTTAACGCCCAGGTAAATAATTTTATCTAAATAATATTCTGTGTAACACAATACTGATAAAAATCATACTATTCTTCCAAAAAATATTCTTTTTTACAGGACAATCATTTCAACTGGTAAGAACTTATACAACTGATAAAGTAAAGTATATAATCACTCTTTGTGTACATGATACTCTTTGGCACTCTTTCTTCGCCCATACTTTTCACGTGCCCTGCATATCGCAGCCTCCCTATTTTTGTTACCTTTATAATGTAGGACTATCTAGAGTTATCTTCACTGATTTAATATTGCCTCCTCTGCCTCATGTCATTTCTGTCAAAACCCAGACCAAACTTCGGAACATATCCTTTGGGATTGTTGCCACCCAATGGTGTCCCCTTCTAGATCGGAGCTCCTCGTTGCTGTCCGTGGGCCTCTTCAAGGTGTCATTGAGAACGCGGATTTTGTGATCTAGAAGAACAATTTTAAAGCCTTTAAAAAGTTTTGTCTTAGTTATGGTGTCTCACTATTGTTAGATTCCCAGTAGGTTCATTTTTTACAGAGATCTTGTTCAAACCCCTGATGTTTCTCATTTAAAAAGATCTGAAGTCAATGACAGTCCACGAGTGTGAATCTTCCATTCATATTCATTGATTGTTCTTTTGCACTATGATGCCGAGATTGCTAATCTAGAGGTCTACATGAGCTACTTTTCGTGCTATACATTTTTTTTCTTGTCGCTCATTTAGCGTTCTGTGAAGGAGCCGTTTTTACGCAACGTCCTACGTAGGCGATTCAAAGCGAACGCGATTGCGAAGCGATGCGATGCGGTTATACGCGAATTCAATGCGATGCGGCGGCTCTGTCCTACGTGCGCGCAAATCGCGCTTCTGACATTATACTTAATCAAAAAAAACTATGGCACCGCGACCAATTCGCGCGAAAATATCAAATCAACTGATCGCGTTCGCTTCGCATCGCGCCGCGCCGCATCGTACCCTACTCGCGGTTGGTAACGTAGGACACTTCCATAGTTACCAACTAGTTGTTATTTTCGCGCCGCTTCGCGTTCGCTTTGAATCGCCTACGTAGGACCTTGCGTTAAAGTCCGCTTATATTATGCAGAGCGATGGTTGTGGAGTAGTGAAATACTGTACATCTCGTCGATGTGTCGTGTTCTCCAAATTTCGTTTACCTGCACATGTCCGAATACTTTTCTGAGTATTTATCTCTCGAATACCAATAGAGACAATTTGTCATCTTTTTTTACTCAATACCCAGCATTCGGAACCATAAGTTATCACGGGGCGTAGTAACATTATAAATTGTGACTTTTGTTTTTCTAGGCATTATCTGAGAAGCAAGATGTCTTCTTAAACCAAAGAAGCATCTGTTAGCCATATAGGTATATCCAGCGCTTAATTTCAGTGGATGTATCATTAACATTATTAGTCACTATCGACCGAAGTACTTATATTCTATTGTGTGGGAGCCTATGTATGTATGCTGATTTTTGTTGCGTTCTGCGGTTGTTATTAAATGCCTGGCATATAGGTATTTGGTCTTACTGGCGTTGAAGCAAAGGCACAATCCATTGCTCTTTCATTTTCTTTTTTTTTTCCATAATTTTGTTTTCTAAGAAACAAATAATAGGTACTTGTTGCTAATTATTATTTGTGTTCTTCCACTGGAATAGATAGTTTCTGTTGTTGGTACATATTTTTTGACAATGTGGTATAAAAAAGAAACTTCAAGTAATTAGAGTTCACGTGTTTTGAACAAAAACAATTTTATTATATTGTTTAGGCCTCTATTCTTTTAAATTGATGATATTGTTCATTTTCATCCAATTCAGTAGGTATTGTACAGGAACAATTCGAAATAAAAAAATGTGAAAACAAAACATTGGGTACGAAAAATATACCTAATTATTGCCGAAGGTAAAACAAAATCAACAATATTTATACAATGTACAAAAGTTACAAAAATATACATTTTAAAAGAAAAATGTAAAATATTGTTTAATACACGAAGGTGGCATGAAATGATTTTTTTTCTCCTTAATTTCATAGCTAATTTTGTTAATTTATATTTTTTATAATATGAAATTCGTTGTTTGAAAAAATATAAAATGATTGAAGATACGAAGGAAATACTCGGAAGTTATTTTTATGTCTCTGTTAATAAATGTCACAAAAAAAAAATGTTAGATCATATTTATTTTTTACATTCAAGTGTGAAATAAGAAATATTATTTTTATAATTCCTAATAAAATTTATGCCTTAATGAATTACTTACATAGGACTAAAATCATTATTTTTCAAGCTACTAAAAATATTTGATGTTGTGTATAAAATTTAAGACGTTTTGATTTTAGCGATTTAGACACAGTTAATATTGTTTAAAATTTAATTCAAATTAAGTTTGTTTAGAATAAATGAACATGAAAATTTTTGTTTAAGTATATTTTAACAGTTACAAATTAACAGTAACAGTGAAATCATCTGCAAGGTTTAGAGTTCTTCGGACTCTTCCTATGTTCTTTATGTTTTCTATCAGAGTTTCGGAAGGGGCCTTTATTTAGCCCCCATTAGCAGAACGGGTGGTAGTGGAGGAAGAACATTAACAAATCAAACTCAACAAATTCCACTCGACTTTGTATTGTTAAGTATAATTTGGTATAAAATATAACTAATAGTTCATTTGCAAAATCTATATCATGTATTTGTTTTTATTTATATATTTTAAAATATGGGCAACGTACAAAAAATTAAATTTTACAATATAATAAATAAGTAATTGTAATTTAATCAGCCCACCTTTAATTTCGTGTAACTAGTAGGTACTCACTGCTGGTAACAAAACGATGAATTAATTAATTGTCGTTCAGATAGAAAAAATAAAAATTTGTAGAAGTAAAAACAGAGCGGTTTCATTTTAAATAAGATCATTGTTGGGTCATTTTGATAATACCTACCTACTATTGTGGATGTAGGTGGTTTTTTTTTGTTACATATTTCATTTCGATTTCAAACATCAGTGGGAGCAACATCAGTTGCCATTTTTTTTCGCATTGTTACATCAGTAACCATTTATAATTTGTTTAAAAAAGTTCTCATTCAATTTGTACCATATTTGTATCATTAGAAATCTGTGATAGTGAATTTGGGTGTAAGTTCGCAAAAAGAAGCCTATCCTAATTTCTCTTCCAACTCCAATTCCCGAATTCCTTTCTCCAAGGCTTCGGTGGATTGGGATCTGCAAGAAGGGTAAGTGCTACCAAACTGTAGTTCTGATTTGTCCGTAGTGTTGATTCATTTATTTGCAATACAGTCCACCATTTAACATACATATGTTTGGTCACTTCTCCGGATAATTTTGTCGTTTTGTTTTAAATTCATACGGACAGAGCAGAATTGCAGTGGTTTATTTATTGTACATGCACATGGTCACAGATTTCGTCAGATAATTTTGTATTAATATTCTTTGTTGTAATTAATATTTGCCATTAATATTTGCATTGTGTCAAATTTTTGTAACAATAAATTTGCAAAAAGTTGTAGTTTTACTGTGGTAAGATCATTTACACTTCTTGTCTTTGATTGGTCAGCCATCTTAGTCGCCATCTTGTTTTGTCATTTTGTTTACATTTGATTTTTTGACAGTTGTTCGTTTACAGATTGATCTTGACACTTAGCTACAATGTCAGCATTTATCATTTATAAACTCGCAAAGCGAGAGTTAGTCGCCTTGCTTAACTTGTCAAAGTGTGCCATAATTGGGTCAGCTAAAGATGTCAAGAGTTTTGAAATAGGATTTAAAGAATTGGAGGAAATTAAAGCCAAATTTGTTCAAGCTCATATTGACATTGAATCTGAATCTAAAGATTTTGATGAGAAAAATCATTATGTGGAATATGATAGTTTCATGTCAATGTACAAGGAAATCAAATATGTATACTATGACATATTTTCTGAAAGTAAAATTGCTAACCAACAGAAAGGAGGTAACAGTTTAAAATTACCAATACTTGAAATACCTAAATTTTCTGGGAAAGCAACAGAGTGGATAAACTTCAATAATCTCTTCAAATCCATGATTGATGAAAACTGTTCACTTGGAAATGTACAGAAGATGCAATATTTAGTGAGTTTATTAGGCATTGAACCGTTACGTCTCGTCAAGCATTTGCCATTATCTCCGGAAAACTATAGTGTAACGTATCGTATTTTGATAGAAAGATACGAAAACAAACGTCTCATAGCTGACGCACATATTGATCATATATTGAATTTCTCGTTCAATAAAAACAAGGAAAACCTTCGAGCATTTGTTGACATACTTAAAGAGAATACGTTTGGATTGGATTCACTGGGATTTCCTGTAAAAGAATGGTCATTTTTATTACTGAATATTGTACTTAGAAAATTATCAATTGATATTAGAACAAAATTTGAGTTGACCGTTGAACACAACACGGTCCCCACCTTTAACGAATTGCTAAAATTTTTAGAAAATCATTGTGGTATATTGGAGGTTTTACCAACCTCTAACAATTCATTGACGAAACACAGAAATCAGGCAACCAAAGTATTCGTTACTGGTATATCCTCAGAAGAAAATCATCATTGTATTTGTTGTAGTTCAAAGACTAACCATCCTATCTATCATTGTTCCAAATTTCTGTCATTGGCTCCAAAGGAAAGGTTTGAACTAATCAAACAATACAGATTATGTATCAATTGTCTACAGAGAGGACATAGATTGAATTTATGTAAATCAAAGTCATCTTGCAAGCAGTGCAATGGAAAACACAACAGTTTATTGCATTTTATTCCCAAAATTACTCAACCATCGGATCCGAGCTCACCTGCGACTAATCAACCTGAACCTTTTGTGACTGCCAGTTGCCTTCGACAGAGGGCCAGAATGGTAGAGTTACTGTCAACTGCAACAATCATCGTACAAGGACAGGCAGGTAAAGCACATTGCTTGCGTGCTTTACTAGATACAGCCAGTCAATCAAATTTCATTTCACTTAAAGCTTGTAAATTATTAGGTTTAAATACCTACAGTAAAAATGTTTCCATACAAGGAATTGGAATGTCTAACAACACAATTCATACAGGAGCATCCTTTACATTCTATTCAAAGTTTAATAATAGAATGACATATCAGATAGATGCTTTAGTGTTAGATAAAATTACACATTGTTTACCCAGTTGTGAAGTACAAACATCATTTTTAGAATACCTAAATCACTCTCAATTGGCGGATGAAAAGTTTGGTATCCCAGGAGAAATAGATGTCTTATTGGGAGCCTCAGTATTTGCCAAATTATTAAGACCTGGACTTGTTGAGGGTCCAACTGATTTGCCAATAGGTATTAACACTGTTTTGGGGATCGTAATTATGGGAAGCATCCCTGTTATACCAAAAAGTGAATCCATAAAATCTAATGATGTAACACTTTGCGTATCATCCTTAGAACATCATCTTCATCAATTCTGGGAAATCGAAGACATACCAAATCAACATTATCAATCGGAAGATGACAAGACATGTGAAGAAGTATTTAAATCACAAACATATTGCAATCCATCGGGACGTTTTGTAGTTCCATTACTATTGAAAAATGATTATAATACATTAGGATCTTCAGAACAAAATGCTTTATTGCGTTTTCATCGATTAGAAAGAACTCTCAAATTCAAGCCAGAATTGCAGAGAGATTACATTGCATTCATGAGAGAGTATGAAACTCTTGGTCATATGAGAGAGCTGTCAATGTCAGAACACTCACTCACAAAATATTTGATACCACATCACTGTATTATCAAACCTCTTAGCTCCACTACAAAACTTCGCGTTGTTTTTGATGCCAGTTCACACACAACGTCAAATAAGTCATTGAATGATGTTGTTTTCGTTGGACCAAAACTACAATCGGATATTATTCACTTGATTTGTAGTTTCAGAATGTTCAAAATAGCTTTTACATCTGATATTTGTAAGATGTATAGACAAATCCTAATTCGAGAAGAAGATCGTCCTTACCAAAGGATATTGTGGCGTGAGTCTCCAGACGAACCCCTTAAGCAATACGAATTAAACACTGTTACATATGGTGTTGCTTCTTCACCCTTCTTAGCAATACGGACACTGAACGAGTTAGCGGTCAGAGAAAAACATAATTTTCCAAGAGCGTCAAAAATAATATTGCAAAATGTATATCTAGATGATATTCTGAGTGGTGGGCAAACTGTGGATGATGCATTGTCCATAAGGAACGAACTCATTTCATTACTCAAATTGGGATGTTTTGAAGTGCGTAAATGGGCGAGTAATTCACAAGATTTTCTCAGTGATCTTCCTGAGGATCATCGGGAGGTTCCATTGAGTTTGAATTTGGGTTCTGACGGCGGAATCAAAATTCTTGGGATATATTGGAATCCTAATAGTGATTCATTCACCTACCAAATAACATCACCAGAGATGATTGCCACCAAAAGAAATATTTTATCCTGTGTAGCACGTATATTTGATCCACTAGGGTGGATCTCGCCTGTTATCTTTGTGGCAAAATGTTTACTCCAAGAATTATGGAAGCTTGGATTGGAATGGGATGACCCTACGCCTGATAACATCCAAACCAGGTGGGAAAATCTTATGTCAAATCTTCATAATTTAGCATTTTTAGATATACCTCGTCATCTTGGAAACATACAGAACTGTTATTTGGTTGGATTCTCAGACGCTTCAAATTTAGGTTATGCTGCCGTAGTATATTGTTGTTCAAATATTGATACTTCAAATCCAGAAGTGCGATTATTACTGGCTAAAACTAAAGTCGCACCTCTCAAAACGTTGTCGATACCTCGTCTTGAACTTTGCGCTTCGCACTTGTTATCAAAATTATTGTCATATACATATAATCATTATAAAGATGAAATACCTATTGATAGGACATTCGCATTCACTGATTCATCTATTGTTTTAGCATGGATTAAAACACCATCATACTTGTTAAAAACTTTTGTCGCGAATCGAGTTTCACAAATCAGCGATAAAGTTCCAATTGATAGTTGGTATCATGTGAGATCATCAGATAATCCTGCAGATCTTGGGTCCAGGGGATTGTCACCCACATGCATTGTAGATTCGTTATTATGGTGGAATGGACCATCGTGGCTCTCAACCCCACTTGAGTATTGGCCAATTGCTAGTAACGTCAATATAAGCATGGAAGATCTTCCAGAAAGGAAATCACCAGATATTCCTACTGTTTTAGTCATTCAACAGAATATGGAAGACTTCAATATATTTTATAGATATTCATCGTTTACCAAATTGGTGAATGTTACAGCATGGTGTTGTCGTTTCAGTCGGAATTGTCGATTATCATCTTGCAAGCGAAATGTTAATAAACATTTGAATCTCTGTGAAATTTCAGCAGCACGTTCCATATTAATCAAATACATTCAGTCTATTTGTTTTCGTGATGAAATAATTGCATTGAATCGCAGTGATAAATTAAAATCTTCAATACGGAACCTTGCACCGTTTTTGGATGATGTTGGTGTCATACGTGTAGGAGGTCGATTGCGACACTCCAATCTTACGGAAAATGCTAAACACCCAATCTTGTTGCCAAAGAATCATGTATTAACCAATTTACTGATAGATCATTATCATAAAATATATTTACACATTGGATCTAGAACACTGCAATCAGTACTCAGTCAACAATTTTGGATTGTATCTGCACGTAATACCATTCGAAAGAGATTGCGTAAATGTTTGACTTGCTTTAAAGCAAATCCACGTAAAATTCAACCTTTTATGGGTGATATTCCATCATCTCGATTTCGTGAAGGTCGTGCATTTTTGAATGTCGGTATTGATTATGGAGGATATTTTCTTAGTAAAGAAAGCAGACGACGTGGTGCGAAGCAGCTGAAAACATATTTATGTTTGTTTGTCTGTTTGTCGACTAAAGCTGTTCACCTTGAATTGGTTTCGGATTTAACAACGGAAGCCTTTCTAGCTGCTTTGGACCGTTTTGTTGCTAGAAGAGGAATTTGTGAAAATTTGTTTAGTGATTGTGGTACTAATTTTATCGGTGCCAATAAACATTTGGATGAACTTTGCAAATATTTACATACCAGAGAGTGCCATGATAATCTCACTCAGTTCATGTCAATTCGTAACATAAATTGGCATTTCAGTCCGCCTTCTGCCCCACATTTCAATGGGTTGATGGAGGCTGGAATAAAATCGGCAAAATCTGTATTAAGAAAGGTTGTTGGAGAGCAAGTTCTCACTTTTGAAGAATTATCAACAGTATTTTGTCGCATCGAAGCAATTTTGAACTCTAGACCTCTCTCGCCTCTTTCTACAGATCCAGCAGAGATTGATGTCTTGACTCCTGGACACTTCTTGATCGGCGCACCTCTTGTTGCAGTACCAGAACTAAATGCCAAGGATGTCCCAATGAATCGTTTATCTCGTTGGCAATTATTGCAACAAATGGCACAACATTTCTGGACCCGATGGAGGCGTGAATATTTACATACATTACAAAATCGAGCAAAGTGGACAGATCAGTCACCCAACTTACAAGTTGGAGATCTAGTACTGATTGATGAAGCAAATACAAGGCCAATGCAGTGGCCAATGGGACGAATTATCAAATGTTTTCCCGGCCCAGACTCGGTGGTGAGGGTGGTGGACGTACAAACGTCCAAGAAGATTGTACGGCGACCAGTCGTCAAACTTTTTAAGCTGCCCAATTAGTAGGCAACGATGACATAGTTAGTAAGTTAGTTGTAATTTGTTAATTATTCATGATAATTTTTGTGTTTAGTTTTACCAACATTTTTTTGTTTTTTTTTTGTTCTTTTGTGACTTCAGGCCCAGGTTCTGAAATTAATATTTCAGGAGCCGGGGTATGTTGGGTCATTTTGATAATACCTACCTACTATTGTGGATGTAGGTGGTTTTTTTTTGTTACATATTTCATTTCGATTTCAAACATCAGTGGGAGCAACATCAGTTGCCATTTTTTTTCGCATTGTTACATCAGTAACCATTTATAATTTGTTTAAAAAAGTTCTCATTCAATTTGTACCATATTTGTATCATTAGAAATCTGTGATAGTGAATTTGGGTGTAAGTTCGCAAAAAGAAGCCTATCCTAATTTCTCTTCCAACTCCAATTCCCGAATTCCTTTCTCCAAGGCTTCGGTGGATTGGGATCTGCAAGAAGGGTAAGTGCTACCAAACTGTAGTTCTGATTTGTCCGTAGTGTTGATTCATTTATTTGCAATACAGTCCACCATTTAACATACAATCATAATTGTTATAAACTAAAAATTTAACGTCGTTTTATTTTTAATTATATAATTTCAAAACGTGTTTTCTCTTTATTTTATTTTTTATTTATTTATTTATTTAAATCCACAATAACCATACAAAAAAAATTACAACAATACGACAGTGAAACATAGAACAAAAAAAAATTTGAAAAATTGACAATTTAGTATAACATGTTGGCACTGACAAAATGAATACAATCTATCAGTACCAACATCCAAGTGGATAAGAACTATTCCACTAAGCAGTGCTTGTGTCGGAATAGCTTTACATTCATTTTAACTGACACAGTCTTTACTTATGTAACCCATTTATGTCTAACATATAATTATAACATTTCAAAAAAATCAAAAATACAAACTATAATAAAAGCTATAACATCACGGTTTTATAATCATTTCATAATTTTAAAAAATATATCTTCAATGTTCATTCTACCTTTGTTGAGAATCCAAGAAGATAGTTTATTTTTCATAGCACTTAGTGATTTTATATTATATATCTCAGAACCAATTAATTCTTTTGTAAATATGTTTAAAATACGAGGCAATATAAAATCAAAATGTTTTTGAGCAAACGTGGTATGAGCTCTGGGGATGGGTAAAAGTCTGTGTCTAATATTGTAGGAATTTTCAACTCGAATACATTGTGTTATATTGAGCTTATGTGAGTAAATGATTAATTTCTTGAGGTATAGCTGACGAATATCTAAAACTTCAAATTCAGAAAATAATGAATTAGACGGATATCTAAAAGGTTTTTTATTAATAACTCGAATGATACTCTTCTGGGCTATTTCAATGGGACTAAGTGCGGTTTTATACGTTCCTCCCCAAACTATGATGCCATAACATAGTATAGATTGAGCAACTGCATAATAGATGAACTTAAGGTCATCTATTTTAAAAACATTGCGAATACGTAAAAATAGATATATTAGTTTTCGAATTTTTATGGAACATTCCTCAATATGCTATTTCCAATTTAAGTTATTGTCAACAACAACTCCTAGATACTTGATCTCGTTACATTTTTCCAGGGGGGTACATTGACAGAAATTTTTGTAGCAATTGTGAACTGTAATAGAATGTTGATCCAAAGGTTGTCCTCGTGTGTCAATACTGAAGGTCATAAATTTAGTTTTTTTTTATATTAAGCGATAAGACACTGTTATCTAGCCATGATTTTACTATATTGACTCCCTTTTCTGCCAATACGTACGCTTTTTCCCATGTGTCACTATTGAAAAGTAGTGCAGTGTCATCTGCAAAAGTAATAATTTTTCCTCCAGTTTTAAGAAAACAGAGATCATTTATGTAAATTAAAAATAATAGTGGTCCAAGGGTACTACCTTGAGGAACGCCATAATTTATTTGCTTAATGTCACTGGTTGTGGTTCCAATTTGTACAAACTGGGATCGTTTTTCAATATATTCTTTGAAGAATTTTAATTCTGTTCCATGAATTCCCACGTTTTCTAACTTTTTTAATAAAAGTTTATGAGAAACCGTGTCAAAAGCTTTGGCTAGATCTAAAAATATTGCTATGGTTTTTCTATTTCTATCAATGTTATTAGCAATATCTTTGATAATTGACAGAAGAGCTTCGTCCGTACCCTTATTTTTTCTAAAACCATATTGATTTTCTGCAAGAATATTGAGCGTTTCTAGATGTTTTGTAAGTTGAAGGCTGACACATTTTTCAAATATTTTTGATAAAACACTCAAAATGGATATTGGCCTATAGTTGTTGGGATTTTTATGATCACCTCCTTTATAAAGTGGGATTACCCTAGCACATTTGAACGCCTCAGGAAACTCACCATGTGATAAGCTACAATTTAGAATATGAGTTAATGGTTCAGCGATTTGATTTTTTACTGATTTTATTATTTTGGCTTGTATTTTATTGTATCCCTTAGAATTATCTGTACGAATATCTTCAATATACTTAATGGTGTCATCTTTGGTTATGTTCATTAATTTAAACTTTGCGTGCGTATATTTTTTCCGTTCATAATTTTTAAGAATCTCTTGTTCAGTTTTCTGTGATTTAGAGAATAATTCAGTAGCTAGTTTATTACCTATACCTGCAAAATGTTCATTCATACAGTCAGCAATTGGTTTATCTCCATGAATCAGAGAATCGCTTATAGCAATTGATTTAATAGTTGTTTTGTTTGAGTCATTTACATTATTTAGTTCTTTCACTATCTTCCAGGCAGTTTTTGAAGAATGATCTTTTTGTAAAATTGATTTGTAATATTTTCTTTATGGTGTTTTATGATTTTATTACATATATTTCTGTATTTAATATAATATTTATAGAAAGATTTATTATGAGGATATTTTTTAACCTCTAGATGTAATATATCTCTTTTTCTGACACAACTTAGAATAGATTCATTCATCCATGGTTTAATAGGTAATAACTTGGGCTTTTTAGCTTTAATCTCTGTACTTTCTAACAAATGTTTATCTAAGATCAACATAAAAATGTTCAGTGCAGAGTTTGTGCATGTTTCATTTAATACGTCTGACCAATCTGTTTTTGTAAGAGCATCCATTAGTTTATTGACATTTGTAAATTTTATTGATTTACTTGGAGTTTTGTCTTTAGCGTGTGTGTTTTCTTTCTTAACAAGGCCACAGATAGTGCTATAGTGATCTGTTATGGTAGATTTCACCACTGCTGCAACAACTGCTAAGTTGAATTTAACATAAATGTGATCAAGACACGAGTGAGAGATGTTGGTTTCTCTCGTCGGTAGAATTATAGCAGACAATAGTCCTAGTTCAGCCAATGCACATTCGTACTCAAGTGACTGATAGTGTTTCGATCCAATTGTGTTTATATTTATATCACCGGCTAAAACTATATGTTGATACTTAGAATTTTGTTTGATTAAGTCAGAAAGTGATGTTATGAAAGGTTTAGTATTCACAATATGAGGCGATCTATAGACACCAAAGATTGAAAAAGAATTATCGATTATTATTTGCACACAGTTTGCATCGGATTATTATCATCTTCTACATCGATTATTATTTAAACTTCATATTATGAAAGCATGTTCTTTGTTAAAAATTTGTAAAAGTAAAAACAGTGCGGTTTAATTTTTAATAATATCGTAATTGTTTCTAATAAAAAAAAAAAATTTCGTTTGATTTCAACTTAAACAATTTCAAAACGTGTTATATTTAATGTATTAGCATTGTTCTTAGTATAGTTAAGTTTGCAATATACCTACTGTAATAAAATCGCAGTCGTATTGTGTATTCAAATGTGAAAACTTAGATTAGAATCCATTTGACACGTTTCAATGCACCGGTAACAAAGAAAGTTTTCAAATCCAAAAGAATCCAGATTCAGTAGCTGATTAAAAATATCTCGGTAGTCTATAATAGAGGAAGGCAGATATGGCCGTTTTCACGAGGCGCATCTGTTACTTCTTTCTCCTAGTTGAATCTACCCACATTAGAGGAAGCTGTTGCAGCTGTAAGATGGTAATGTCACCTTTGTCAACGGGGAAAATAAGGTTTACTCTCGGTTGTCGGATTGTTTTGAAGCATTCTTGAATGTGTCGGATAGCACTCTAATGGAGACCTCGACAAGAAAGCGGGGACTCCCCTCTCGTTCTAGTTTCAAAATCCACTACGTATTGCCGATTGATTACCATTATATTTATTTGATGTTTTATGCATCAATAACTTTATTATACATTATTTACTATTAAGTTGTTACCTATCGATAATCTATACATAGGCCCGGTATTACAGTCGGCCCTCAACTCATTGAATTTGTTAAACTCAAGATTAATGTTAAGGGGAGATTGAATCTATTTCCGTATTACAGTATAATATGACATGTCTGTTACTAAATATTCAATTATAGACATATTTTACTTTTTCTGCGGTTATTATCTGTCAAATTTTAAATAACTCCAAATAATACGAACTACAAAACGGGACGCTACGACATGAAATAGTATTGTTTTATCATCCAACATGGTAAATTATTTTTTTTTCACCAAAATAATGCTTTTAAATGCCCATGTTCGTTTCAATATGGCTGTCAGTTTGTTTTGTTGTGTGGCGCCACCGTCGATAGAACTAACGCCTCTAGTTATAGAACACTGAAACTAGTTAGTGAGTTCTATGACTGAAACTACCAAAGACCTTATATACATTATTATAAGGTCTTTGGAAACTACACTTGTTGTCTAGCAACGAGTCGAGAAATGACAGTTGACTCACCGTTAAGTACTTAATCCGCCAGAAACGTTGAGTTAAATATTTGTCGTTTTAGTGACGTATTTGAGGGAAGATTAGGCCTAAACGGACACTGTAATATGCTATATTTTTGTAAAACTTGAGTTTAGCTCTTAAACTGAGACTGTAATACCGGCCCATAGTCATTTACATACAATCCAATGCTTAAAAGAAATTTGAATTAATTCATCTTTTTTCCTTCATGAGTAGGTACTTAATGAAATAGTTCTAATTTACCTAATTCGTTTTAGTTAAAATAATGCACCAACCTAATATTTACAGATTTCTTTTATTGATAAGGAATGTAAACTCAAAATATAATTATTTAATATCAAGTAGGTACTTATCGATAGTCTATACATAATAACAAATTTTCATACCATTCTATGCTTGAAAACTAAATTGACTTTATTAATAATATGAGTACCTAACTAATTAAATTAATATAATTTACCTAATTCTTCCATATGTTTATAAAAAGATCGTTTTTTGTTAGAATAATGCACCAAATAAATATTTACAGCTTTCTTTAATTGCTAAGGAATTTAACCTCAAAAAATGTACCTTTCATTAACATACAAATAAATTCGTCCGACAAAGCTAGGAACTTACATAGATATTGAGTTTTGTTTTATGTATAAACAAGAAGAATATAAAAATAATCTTAGTTTATAAAATCTATATACTATAATAGCGGATGATAATTGATAGATCTATTAAATCTTAAAAAAATAAATAATAAAACTAATATGACATATTTATTTGACATATAAGGATTTTAACATAAGAAAATTAAAAAAAATACACGTCATTTTTTTTATTTGATGGCAATGCACCACAGACTGAGTTCTTCAAGTCTTGATTCAGATATAGGAAAATTTGGTTGAGTGAGGTGTCGAGATTAATATAAAATATCAATCATAGCTGCATATTTTTTGTTTTAAATTATTTCAAATATAAAGATGAGTTTTTGATTGGAGATAAATATTGCAACTATCTAGTTAAAAATAATAAAATGTTCCCGAACTTTTGAGAATTGATCTTTTGTGGGTCCCTTACCTTAAGTCATTGCTATGAATTGTTCTTATATGCTATCTCCTTTGTTTTTTTTTTTACTATTCTTCTGCTGTATTTGTTTATATTGTAATGTGATTAACTTATTGCCATAGTACACATTGTTTTGTATACCTAACATTTACTCTGGTTGGTTGGAAGAAATTGCCATTAGGCAATAAGCCCGCCAGTGTACTAATAATATGTACAAGAAGATTTAAATAAATAAATAAGAGGGTCTAATATGAGCCATGTGATATATTTTGGAAATTGTGATATTTTATAACTTGTTTAAAAAAATGGTATTCTTATAACCTGTTAAAAAAATGAGATATTCTATAACTTGTCACAGATTTTTTGTGACAAAAAACTTTGACAATTTTGTACTTGTCCCCTGAACGAGAAACGTTTCATTTTATTATATTTTTATATTTACTAGTTGCATGTAACACATGAGATCCAACTGTCGATAGCGATAGTATGTATAGTTGAAGAATATGTACCAAACTATAAACCCATAGATACATATTCCAACTGTCGATTTGTTCAGGAGAACTTTGTTCTCTTAACATATCGACAATGTATCAAGCCAGAATACGCGAGAATTGTATGGAGAGGTCTACTTTTTTCACGGCTTTTCCAACTTTGAAGTCAAAAAACACCAACTTAGAGGCTTCGCAGCATATATGTTCCATACACGGATTTACTCAGAATTCGGAGTAGAACATTTCGTGTGTCTGTGTGTGTGTGTCTGTGTGTCTGTGTGTGTGTCTGTGTGTCTGTGTGTGTGTGTGTCTGTGTGTCCGTCCCCCCCTTATAACTTTTGATCCGCTCAACTTACAGAGCCTAAAATTTCAGAATATATAAACAGTTACAGGCCTACAAAACTTTTATACTCGGAATTTTGAATTTATGTTTCAGTCAGGGGTTATCATTTTTTGAATTTTTATTTTATTTTTCCATATATCTCAGAAACCATAAAGGCTAGAACGCTGAAAATTGGTACAATCATAGACAAATACAAAATCTCAAATTAGTTTTTTCAAAAAAATTCCAGGGTTTCTCAAACATTTTTTATTAAGAAAAATATTTTTTTTATGATAAATTTATGAGTTTAACTGCCTATATTTCCAAAACTTTTACAATTATCGAAAAAAGCCGAAACACCCCAACTAGATAATTTAATTTTCTATAAAAAATATTAACATTGTAGTAGAAGATCTCAATTTTTTTTTAACAATTTTTTTAAAAATTGAATTTAGTGACGACATCGCTTCATACATTTTGTATGGCAGTCGCCTATACACAATATGTAAGAAGACTTAATAGTTTGTTACTTCATCTCCAAACATACATACATACCATCATGCAATTTGCATATTCTGGGTAGGAAAAAGGATCTTCCTCCATACTATCCTATCTTGACATACATACCTACATATGTTGTATAGAAAACAAAATATCTGAAAATATTAAATAATTTGTATCTATGGGTTTATAGTTTGGTACATATTCTTCAACTATACATACTATCGCTATCGACAGTTGGATCTCATGTGTTACATGCAACTAGTATTATTGAATATTTTCAGATATTTTGTTTTCTATACAACATATGTAGGTATGTATGTCAAGATAGGATAGTATGGAGGAAGATCCTTTTTCCTACCCAGAATATGCAAATAGCATGATGGTATGTATGTATGTTTGGAGATGACGTATCAAACTATTAAGTCTTCTTACATATTGTGTATAGGCGACTGCCATACAAAATGTATGAAGCGATGTCGTCACTAAATTCAATTTTTAAAAAAATTGTTAAAAAAAAATTGAGATCTTCTACTACAATGTTAATATTTTTTATAGAAAATTAAATTATCTAGTTGGGGTGTTTCGGCTTTTTTCGATAATTGTAAAAGTTTTGGAAATATAGGCAGTTAAACTCATAAATTTATCATAAAAAAAATATTTTTCTTAATAAAAAATGTTTGAGAAACCCTGGAATTTTTTTGAAAAAACTAATTTGAGATTTTGTATTTTTCTATGTTTGTACCAATTTTCAGCGTTCTAGCGTTTATGGTTTCTGAGATATATGGAAAAATAAAATAAAAATTCAAAAGTTGATAACCCCTGACTGAAACAAAAATTCAAAATTCCGAGTATAAAAGTTTTGTAGGCCTGTAACTGTTTATATATTCTGAAATTTTAGGCTCTGTAAGTTGAGCGGATCAAAAGTTATAAGGGGGGGACGGACACACAGACACACACACACACACAGACACACAGACACACAGACACACACACAGACACACAGACACACGAAATGTTCTACTCCGAATTCTGAGTAAATCCGTGTATGGAACATATATGCTGCGAAGCCTCTAAGTTGGTGTTTTTTGACTTCAAAGTTGGAAAAGCCGTGAAAAAAGTAGACCTCTCCATACAATTCTCGCGTATTCTGGCTTGATACATTGTCGATATGTTAAGAGAACAAAGTTCTCCTGAACAAATCGACAGTTGGATTACTTTATACTAGTTGCATGTAACACATGAGATCCAACTGTCGATAGCGATAGTATGTATAGTTGAAGAATATGTACCAAACTATAAACCCATAGATACAAATTATTGAATATTTTCAGATATTTTGTTTTCTATACAACATATGTAGGTATGTATGTCAAGATAGGATAGTATGGAGGAAGATCCTTTTTCCTACCCAAAATATGCAAATAGCATGATGGTATGTATGTATGTTTGGAGATGAAGTATCAAACTATTAAGTCTTCTTACATATTGTGTATAGGCGACTGCCATACAAAATGTATGAAGCGATGTCGTCACTAAATTCAATTTTTAAAAAAATTGTTAAAAAAAAATATAAATACAATGTTAATATTTTTTATAGAAAATTAAATTATCTAGTTGGGGTGTTTCGGCTTTTTTCAATAATTGTAAAATTTTTGGAAATATAGGCAGTTAAATTCATAAATTTATCATAAAAAAAATATTTTTCTTAATAAAAAATGTTTGAGAAACCCTGGAATTTTTTTGAAAAAACTAATTTGAGATTTTGTATTTGTCTATGTTTGTACCAATTTTCAGCGTTCTAGCGTTTATGGTTTCTGAGATATATGGAAAAATAAAATAAAAATTCAAAAGTTGATAACCCCTGACTGAAACAAAAATTCAAAATTCCGAGTATAAAAGTTTTGTAGGCCTGTAACTGTTTATATATTCTGAAATTTTAGGCTCTGTAAATTGAGCGGATCAAAAGTTATAAGGGGGGGGGACACACACACACACACACACAGACACACAGACACACACACACACACACACAGACACACGAAATGTTCTACTCCGAATTCTGAGTAAATCCGTGTATGGAACATATATGCTGCGAAGCCTCTAAGTTGGTGTTTTTTGACTTCAAAGTTGGAAAAGCCGTGAAAAAAGTAGACCTCTCCATACAATTCTCGCGTATTCTGGCTTGATACATTGTCGATATGTTAAGAGAACAAAGTTCTCCTGAACAAATCGACAGTTGGATAATTTTCATTTATCTTTTTTTTGTGAACACGTTTTACCCTACACTAGTTGCATGTAACACATGAGATCCAACTGTCGATAGCGATAGTATGTATAGTTGAAGAATATGTACCAAACTATAAACCCATAAATAAAAATTATTGAATATTGTCAGATATTCTGTTTTCTATACAACATATGTAGGTATGTATGTCAAGATAGGATAGTATGGAGGAAGGTCCTTTTTTCCTACCCAGAATATGAAAATAGCATGATGGTTTGTATGTATGTTTGAAGATGAAGTATCAAACTATTAAGTCTTCTTACATATTGTTTATAGTCGACTGCCATACAAAATTTTTTGAAGCTATGTCGTCACTAAATTCAATTTTTAAAAAAATTGTTACAAAAAATTGAGATCTTCTACTACAATGCTTATATTTTTTATAGAAAATTAAATTATCTAGTTGGGGTGTTTCGGCTTTTTTCGATAATTGTAAAAGTTTTGGAAAAATAGGCAGTTAAACTCATAAATTTATGATAAAAAAAATACTTTTCTTAATACAAAATGTTAGAGAAACCCTGGAATTTTTTTGAAAAAACTAATTTGAGATTTTGTATTTGTCTATGTTTGTACCAATTTTCAGCGTTCTAACTTTTATGGTTTCTGAGATATATGGAAAAATAAAATAAAAATTCAAAAGTTGATAACCCCTGACTGAAACAAAAATTCAAAATTTTGAGTAAAAAAGTTTTGTAGGCCTATAACTGTGTATATATTCTGAAATTTTGGGTTTTGTAAATTGAGCGGATCAAAAGTTATAAGGGGGGGACGGACACACACACACACAGACACACAGACACACACACAGACACACAGACACACGAAATGTTCTACTCCGAATTCTGAGTAAATCCGTCTATGGAACATATATGCTGCGAAGCCTCTAAGTTGGTGTTTTTTGACTTCAAAGTTGGAAAAGCCGTGAAAAAAGTAGACCTCTCCATACAATTCTCGCGTATTCTGGCTTGAAACATTGTCGATATGTTAAGAGAACAAAGTTCTCCTGAACAAATCGACAGTTGGATAATTCACTTAGTTTATTTACGAATGAATAAAAAAAATCGGATTGTTTTAATGTTCCACAAGGAATATTCTCAAAATATTGACTCAAGCTAATTTGTTTTTATTCTTTGATGTAGTGTCTTTTGAATGTTTACTGTCGATGAAACTTGAATTTGAGCAAACATGACGGGAATTACCAGCAAACATTGTCTGCATTCCGTCTTATCCAACTGTCGATTTGTTCAGGAGAACTTTGTTCTCTTAACATATCGACAATGTATCAAGCCAGAATACGCGAGAATTGTATGGAGAGGTCTACTTTTTTCATGGATTTTCCAACTTTGAAGTCAAAAAACACCAACTTAGAGGCTTCGCAGCATATATGTTCCATACACGGATTTACTCAGAATTCGGAGTAGAACATTTCGTGTGTCTGTGTGTGTGTGTGTCTGTGTGTGTGTCTGTGTGTCTGTGTGTGTGTCTGTGTGTGTGTGTGTCTGTGTGTCCGTCCCCCCCTTATAACTTTTGATCCGCTCAATTTACAGAGCCTAAAATTTCAGAATATATAAACAGTTACAGGCCTACAAAACTTTTATACTCGGAATTTTGAATTTTTGTTTCAGTCAGGGGTTATCAACTTTTGAATTTTTATTTTATTTTTCCATATATCTCAGAAACCATAAAAGCTAGAACGCTGAAAATTGGTACAAACATAGACAAATACAAAATCTCAAATTAGTTTTTTCAAAAAAATTCCAGGGTTTCTCAAACATTTTTTATTAAGAAAAATATTTTTTTTATGATAAATTTATGAGTTTAACTGCCTATATTTCCAAAACTTTTACAATTATCGAAAAAAGCCGAAACACCCCAACTAGATAATTTAATTTTCTATAAAAAATATTAACATTGTAGAAGAAGATCTCAATTTTTTTTTAACAATTTTTTTAAAAATTGAATTTAGTGACGACATCGCTTCATACATTTTGTATGGCAGTCGCCTATACACAATATGTAAGAAGTCTTAATAGTTTGTTACTTCATCTCCAAACATACATACATACCATCATGCAATTTGCATATTCTGGGTAGGAAAAAGGATCTTCTTCCATACTATCCTATCTTGACATACATACCTACATATGTTGTATAGAAAACAAAATATCTGAAAATATTCAATAATTTGTATCTATGGGTTTATAGTTTGGTACATATTCTTCAACTATACATACTATCGCTATCGACAGTTGGATCTCATGTGTTACATGCAACTAGTATATTATAATATGTAGGATGAACGGTAACTAGCTGTATATCTCAATAGAGAATATTGTCAATTTCAATGTATATTACTTACTGAATAGTAAATTGTTAAAGACGTATAATATATTATAACTTTGTGATTTCACGTTGAAATTATTTACTGTAGAATTATCTTGTCAAGTCAAAATATGTAGCATTTCTGCAGTCACGTTTGACACCCGAATAAATGGAGTTTGGTTCCTACTGTTTGGAAATTATGATACTTTAACTATGAAAATATTTATATTATTATCATACCTTATTTAGAAGTATTTTATCACCACGAGTTTACCCTTTACTAAAAAAATAACTGTATATTAAATTTTTAATATATAGGTACCTACCTAAAAATATAATATTTTTGAGATATTTTCGTTAATTTACCATTGTTTTATATCAGTTTTATCAATTTTCGGACGAAACTATGAAATTTCTTATGGGAGTCTTGTGTGCCACCCCAAAATTGTCCAATTTTATTATGGAGTTCCTCTTTATTGTCCGTGGGTCTCTTCAAGAAAATAAAAATCCAATTGATGCCGCGAAATTTGTAAATTTGAAGAGCTATTTTAAATTGTTCAAAGGATTCCGTTATTGTACAGGGCCTTATTATCAAATGAAACCCACTTAATTATTTCCAGAAATAATATTAAAGTTCACACAGACGAGTGTCTTCTGTTGGTGTTTGTAGATTTGTCTGGGTGTGCTGAAGGTATAGTATTGACAAAATTGACATGAAGAAAAGGATGACATTTAATCGACAAAGACAGCCGTTGAAGATTTCGTGTTCTGTGATTAATTTAGATATCCAATACACAAGGGTTAAAAAAAATACGCACGGAACAATTGGTCTATTGACTTGTAAAAGTGACTTATTATATTTTAACTATGTTAATATTTGATTTTATCCTTTTATCCCAGGTCCACTGCATGTCAGAGTACGACATGTCGAGCATTGAACACGAGGCCTTGCTTTTGGTAGTCACCTCAACGTTTGGTAATGGCGATCCTCCGGAAAATGGAGAAGTAAGTTATATAATTTATCACAGTTAACATCTTATTTACAATTTGATCATTGATAAGATTTAATTCATATTAAAAAAAATTTAAAATTTAACACAAGAATTTTGAGTAAATACATGCTAAATAGGCGTGTAGGTATAATATGTAGTTTAAATAAAGAAACAAAACAAATAAAGATGTAAACAAAATATTTGTTTTCGAGCACTAAACATGTACATAGGTACAATGTACATGTATGATGTAATAAAAAAATTCAAAGCCTTTGTTTCACCTTTTTTACATTCGAGAAATATTTATTCATGATTTGATATTCGGTTCTGTCACAACTTACAACATACATTTGTTATTGCTAAATAAAATTTCTCATCTTTGTGGGAAATTCGTTCAAATTTACCGACATATTTGAATACTTTTAAAGATAAATAGAACATTTCTATTTCACACATGTTTACGCGATTCATATGATTTATTCAAATAAAATAAAATATACGAAAAAAGTCTATGAATAAATTTTATTCCTTCATAAGAAACATGTGTGAACTGTGTTAGTCGCAACTAAGCAATTTCAATACTTTTGGAATAAGCATTTTCCAGTGAAAATAATGTTCAAGTACCTACTTGTACATAATATGTGTGTGTGGGACGTGCCCATATAAAAGTTTTATTTTTACAAAGCTTTGGTGTACAGTAAAATTGTGACAAATAAGACATTGAATCGATGTTCACAATCATTCGATTATGTATATATATATATATATATATATAAAATTTATCTTTGATGGAAGAATTATCTATATCAGTTTTTGTCATTTTTTTTTAACATCATGTCTCACATTTTATTTTACAAAACAGATACCTGCCTTAACGCATGAAGTTAGTCGTACTAATTTGTCCTTTCATTACAATGAATGCTTTTATTTATGGATTATTAAAGTAGATCACATAAGACTCATATTTTTCAAACTAAAATAGCGAATTTGGAGCAACCCGATGGTTTAAAACAATTATTTACTGTAGGTACGTACGTAATTTTAACAAGAGTATAAATTAGTTCATAATGTTCATTATAAAGTTTAATGGTGTTTCGTTTAGAGTGGAAGTTCATAATGAAATTATTACAAATGTAAAACACAGTTTTAATCCACAAATTAAGTTATAAATAGCCTGAGCGCTTTCGATGATTACACCATCATCCTCGGAGGCGACAATCAAAACTATCAATCAATAGTTCATAATGTTTGTTTATTTTAATTTTAATATTTTTCTATAATATACCTACAAATCTGTTGACAAACTAATGAATAAAAAAAATGATGAAATTATAACGATTGTTATGTTGTGTTGGGATTAAACTTTATATTATTAGGTTTTAAATATTAAATTGTCTAAAGCGGATTGCAGACTAAAAGATAAGCTAAGTTAGTTTAGCTTACCTCGCATTGCTGAGGTCATTTTTCATACTAGCTCATACAGTTTGCGGTCTGCACACTTGTATGAAAAACGACCTCAGCTATGCGAGCTAAGCTAAACAAACTTAGCTTAGCTTTTGGTCTGCAACCGGCTTTAATGTCAATTTTCATTGTCTTATTTTCTTTAGCAGTGATTCTTTATAACTCTAGATTTTTCATATTTCGTATTATGACTAATCATTTCAAATAAAATGTAAATATTACGTGTGTATGTTAGGAAAAATATGACTTAGACTTTCATATCTCAATAAGTTTCATATTTGCCTTGAAAATAATCTTTTTTTTTAATATTATTATTTGTTAGGAGTGTGGCCCTACGCCCCCGCACTGCGACCATGTTGTTAGGAGTGTGGCCCTACGCCCCCGCACTGCGACCATGTTGTTAGGAGTGTGGCCCTACGCCCCCGCACTGCGACCATGTTGTTAGGAGTGTGGCCCTACGCCCTCGCACTGCGACCATGTTGTTAGGAGTGTGGCCCTACGCCCCCGCACTGCGACCATGTTGTTAGGAGTGTGGCCCTACGCCCACGCACTGCGACCATATCTTTTGTGCACCTCCCTTTAGGGCTGTCATTTCAATAGCAGTTCGGTTTCTTTGATAAAGTCCCGCATTTTGCAAATTGAGATGCCTCCCACGTCCTTAGGTCTTAGTATAAAGGCTTCCAGGTGTCTGTGTCTGGATTCCATTAGAGCTGGACACTCACAGATCACATGTGAGGCTGTTTCTTACTCTTGTTGACACCTCCTACAGTTTGGTTCATCAGAGATCCCCATTATGTAATGGTGTCTTTTCAGATGACAGTAGCCAGTGAATAGACCAGTCATTGCTTTTGATTGTTCTCTGCTAAGATTTTTCAGCTTTCGTATCCTTTTTTAGAGGGCCCTTCGATGAATTCCTTCGCCTGTCGTTGTCCACAACTGGCCTTCCAGAATTCACTATGCTGAACTGTTATCCAGTCTTTAATTGATCTTTTGAAAATAATCTTAGTAAATACTGTTCCCGAATTCCATTTCACGGTGGAGAGACAATTTTTTACTACATATGTGGCAACAGGTTTTTGTGTGTGAGTTACAAAAACCTGTCATAAAACCTGCATATTTTTATTTATAAGTTGTGGTAACAAAAATATTGTAAAAATCTTATTGTGACATCTTTTTATGAAAATGGTAGCATCTCACGGTGTTTTTTTACTATTTACCTCTATTCTTGACAATTTCTTAAAATACGCAATACAATATTAGTAATGAATAAAGTAGAAATCGTCAACCCGTCAGTCAATATATTTGATAACGAATAAAGGACCCAAGAAGGCAAACAACAAATATATTTGGCCCCGGTAAGGACGACTTTTCAAATAAATAGTATGTACATATATTATGTTGTACATATATCAATATAATATACAAGTACAATTGGCAATAAACACAATACATATTCGAATATTTTTTTTAATTTCATATACGCTAACATTGATTTTTCCCTGTCGGGAGTCATATCATATTTTTACTGACCAACTTTTTGACATCTCAATAGAGACGAAGTTGGGATATTTAAGAAGAACCAGAAATACAAGGCACTTTGGAGGTGTAATGTTTAATTTAGTTATTTGGTCAGAAGGATTATTATAATATTGCAGGTGTTCAAAAGGATTTTATTTAATTTAAAACATCTACTTCCAAATATTATATTGCCTATAGCAGTTCATTAAATATTTGATTTACAGTGATAAAGGGTTTAAATTAAAAGAACTACTTACATGATCAACACTGGTATATTAGAAATAAATAAAATTACAATAAAAATAAAAAGTTTATTTACTTATGATGTCGTACACCTACAGGACTTACAGCCTGTCATCGGCTGGTTTGCGTGATCAATTTATGCGATTGCGCAACGTACACCAATTATACCTTATTATTGAGTTCCCTTTTCAATGTCTTATTTTCAGGTGAATTGATACGCATTATTCAAATATATAGAACTTTCCATAATTACATTGATAAGGGAACTCAATAAGAAGGCATAATTGGTGAACGTTGCGCAAGCGCATAAAGTGATCACGTAAACCAGCCGTTGACAGATCGTAAGCCCTGTAGGTGCCTTGAGTTCCTTGTTCTTATAATATCCCAACCTCGTCTCAATTCATATTCTTTTCCGAAATAATAGTAATAATGTAATGTAGAAAATATATCTAAATTACATCATTATTATGATATAAGACTAGTAGTTGAAGGCGGTTGGATTAATGTCATTTTAAAGCATTAATGGCGTTTAGTAATAATTATGATATTTCTTTTTTTATAGACATTTGCCCACAACCTTATTGAAATGAGCAACAACACGGACGAGAAAATTGATGAAGTTTTCAGGTAAGAAAAAATGTATTTTTTTATTAAAACTTTGATAAATATCATGATTGTGTCAAATTGCTTATCTGTTTATATGTGTTATTAAATGTTTTAAGTAATCTTTATTGATTACAATATGTATTTACATTTTTTTTGTTTCTACGTAGTAACCATAAAAGTATTTGTATCCAATAATGTTGCCTAAATTGTACAACTTTAATTTTATATGATCCCCTTAAATCCCAAAAATGTTATTTTACACATTAGCATGACATAAAAATGAAATTGGAAACTTAAAAAAAAAACAAAATTGCTACTCTCATATTCTGGAATAGATATTAATATGTAAATGAATCAGTAATTATGAATGTTTCTGGGAACATAAAAGTATATCGTAACTGGGTTTGAATAAATTCTTCAAATATAAAAGCTTTTTATATTACGCACATTAGATATATTTTATAAACTTAATATGTGATATAACAAAAGTGTATTTCTCTGGGATAAGTATAATTCTGTTAACAATGCGTGAAAAATGAACTACGGAAAGATTAACTGGGCTCTTATAAAACAGCATTAAAGTAAATTTTAAAAATATGAAGGTATGATATAAAATGGTAATTTATTTAAAAGAATGGGCACAGCATAACATTGGTTGAATAATCATCAAATTTGTGTGATTGGGGTTAGAGACTAACACTCGTATTCAGAGACAATATAATATATGAAGATTTGGAATTTTAAGGAGGAATTCTTTATTTGAAATAATACATGTTGTTTAATGATATTTTTTTTTTCAAATGAAAAGATAAATTGACGCCAGCTCAATCCTCATATTTGTCTTTGGAAACACGTGTCATTGTACTTTGCGTTCCGAAAGAATTATATCGACTTTATTGAAGTGTTTTTTTTATTATTTTTTTTTATTTACATAATTAAACTGCACACAAACAAACATTAGGTAAAAATTACAATGAGTAGGCTTAATATATAATTGTTAAACTATCCCTACCTAGTGTCAATTACTTGTGACAAATCAATTCATATAATTAATAACATACTGGGATGTGAATGTGTAGTGGGTGAAAATGTGTAATGAGGTGTGTAAAGAGTGTCTTACTATGCTGATTTTAAATTAAACAGTAAGTTTTTGTATTGGTTTGGCGAGTTATGAAAAATATCAAGTTGAAGGGTACTTTGATGCTTATTGTAAGTGGTTTTAACCGTTTCTAACATAAAAACAAGTTCTACCCTTTTTTAATCGTCAATAATCGTCAATACTGTATTTAAGGTGTAGAAATATATTGTACATAGTGTTTTTACATCAAACAAAATAGATTCTGTATCAGGTCGACCGTTTCGGCTGCCTAGACCTTTATAAATTGGTGAAACATAGATTATTGTTTTTACTCCTCACTAACCCAAAGGAGTTGTGATTTCGCAATTTTTAAGGGTATTTTTTTATTGCAGATTATCATCTATTATCATGCTGAGATTGTATTCTGAAAGTTTCTTCACAATTTATCTGTGTGTGTGCTATGTGTTGTGTGCTGTGTGCTATGTACGGCGTGTTTATTTTACTTTATCAATTATAAACTAAATTGCTTATTCGATTCTTTTCAAATTTAGCAAATATGTATTTCTAATACTCGCATGGATCCCATTACATTTTGAAGGATATGTGAACAGTGCTTCTCAATTTTTTTAAACGTCAAATATTTTAAAGTGACCTCATGCTCAGGAAACTTAAAATTTAAAATTATTATTTTCAAATTGGTAAAAAGACGCATCACTTTCATAAAATGACATTGAAGAATTATCAAGTTCTCATAATAAAACATTTAAATAAAAAAAATAATTAAACAAATACATTTCATGAAAATGCTGAAAATTTTCCATACAAAATATGAATACTTTATGGAGTGACTTATAAGTGAGGAGTTTAGCGTAAGCCACAACTCACTCGTTTTTATGTAATAAAATTCGGTACCTATATTTTACAATTGTGAATTATTTAATCTAAATAGTTGTAATATAGGAACCTATATTATTTAAAAACACCCGCATAGACGTAATTTACCAGCATCAAATACTGCAATAAAATAATACAAATCAATTATTGCAAAATAAACCGCATTTAAGTATAAAAGAAAAATCAATATTCTATTTTTTATGAGCTGATAAGGGCCTAAGTCAGCCGATACGGTGGTCCTGGTACAAGAAAAATATATATGTAGAACCAAAATCTTGTTTGATTTAAAAATACATTGTAAGTTCAAGAGTATTCAGATCTCTTAATCCTGATTCTCTACGCACTCTTCATCCCGATCAACTAAGGTAAGGCACGCATGGAAGCTTAAATTCATCGCCCGATTATTATCGGCCGATAATAATCGGGCGATCGGTTCTAACGCGCATGGAAGCTTATAGAATCGTACGATTGGAAATAACACGGCGGTAAACATTCATATATTTAAAATACATACAATATGTATATTCATAAGTTTTAATACCTATATGATTAGAAATATGGATTTTTTTGAAGTAGCATGTGTTTGTGCTCTTGTCCTCAAAATGCGTAAAAAGAAACATCAAAAAAATCACTGGGTTCATCCGCTAATAAGTGCTATATTACCGAAAGGACAATTTGTCCGGTCCTACGAAGATTTAAGATCACACCTTGAGGAGTTTTTTAAGTACACCAATCTTTTATTAAAATTTCGCTAATCTCCAACCACAATTTTTGCTTAATTTGGCGGTCACTATATTTTTTTTAATTTTTAATCATGCTATGAAGGACGTGCTTCAACTAATGTAATTAAATGTTCGGAATCAATATTTATTTCATACATGTCATATTTTCTGACATTTCGTTTGACAACACTGACAACGTACTTCTCGATCTACTGCGCTCGGACGATTAAATTATCGGTGAGCAAGCGCCATGCGCGCTCTTTCATACAACGGGATTGGTTACAAAAAATTGGCCGATCTGATTTTTTTGTGTCTCGTCACAGATTTTTAAATCGGCCGATTCTGTTAGCTTTCATGCGCGCTCTTACATGTAATTCGTATGTTGTAGCTCACCGATAATTAATCGGCCGATGAAATTAGCTTCCATGCGCGCCTACCTTTAAAGTTGTGTATAATAAGATATGAAATGAGGTTTGAGATCATGTACAATTGAGCCGAGAGGTACAACCCATAAAAAAATTACGTGATCGTCAATTGTTTGATAATAACAGTTATCGCTAGTACCTATATAATGGTGGATATAAAAGTTTTTTAATATTTTACCGACTCGTTAAATGGTTTCAATATTTTTTTTACTCTGCCCCTATTAATTATTCGCCTACCTACCTGAAATGACTGTGGACAGTAAAAATAAAACCGTTCTCTTTTTCGGCTTAAACCGGGGATTTTATTTGAAATATTATATAGAAAGGGATTTCCTCGACCTCAGTGTTTATTTTCTTTACAAACATAATTTGAATATACACCGGTAAGGTATTACTACATATTTAATGTTGATATTTGAGAAAATAGCGTTTAAGTACGTAGACAATAGACATTTAATACCTAATACCTTACCAACATTATTTATTTTGCAATCAATCTTGTTTTCATTAGAAGATGTATTCTCCCGAAGTATGTGATGGATGAGTAACCAGATCATAATTCATTTACATGTTAATATGTGTCTATTATATTTTGTAAGTAGGTACGCGAGAAATATGTTATACTCGTATGAGTTATCTTACACATAGGTGAATAAATTTAAATAATATTCATAAAATGAACTCAATATTTTCTTAAATATGCATTTAACTTCTAGATTCTTCTTATTTATTTTGTGTTAAATCCGGGGATCCTTTTATGCCATTTTTGTTATTCTTTTTTACTACGTATGGAAGTAGGTTAATATTCATTATTTTAACATGGTCGTGCCGGTCTTCTTTTCTTCTTACCCCGACTTTCGACGTCTTCTGTGTTGCAGGCTTCACGAGTTATTGTGTTTTGAATAAAAAATATTTTCCTCTCTTCCATAGAGTAGCGCGAAAGGTCATCGTTTCTACAGGTATAAGAAGTTGTCGTTGTGTCAGCTCTTGATTCTATTCTGTAGGTCAATGTTGGCTGGACAAAGGTTTTATGGACTCGCTCTATATTTTCAACTACATAAATATTTATTGGCTACTATTCTGCCGCCGTCCGCCACAGCCTCATCAATTTAGGAAAGGTGTATGTTGACTGGAATGTCTGTCGTGTTACAGATTTTCTTCCAGTCAGTATTTGTGGCCGTTGTCGAATGTACGGCCATGGTTCAAAAACTTGCAAGGAACCCGTCAGATGCTCACATTGTGCTTCAACGGAACACGTTTACGTGTCATGTCCGAATAGAGCCAATCAACCCACATGCGCTGTTTGTAAGTTATTTAACAAACCAGCAATACACCGATCAGGCACTAATGACTGTCCAGCTTATCAAGCAACAGTCAGCAGAGCTTTGCTCAATATTGACTATGGCGTGTAATGCTTCTGTTAAATTTGGTCAACTTAATCTTGGCCGTGGACAATCAGCTTCAGCCGAACTCAGTCAGTCTGCTCATCGCATGAACATTGATGTTTGTCTTATCCAAGAGCCATACTCTCGAGATGGAATTGTGCCATCGTTTGGTCCAAGTGTTCGAGTTGCTATGGCTTCGAGCTGTACCTCAACGAACCCTCCGATGAGCTGTATAGCTATTTACAATTCCAACATCAACTTTATCTGCCTAGATCACTTATCTTCTAGTCATTTGGTTGTAGTCCAGATTTCTTCTCCAAGTGATTCGTTTTATATTATTTCCATATATTTTCAGTTTAGTGAATCCGAATTTCGTTTTCTGGATCAACTTGATGTTATATTGGGCCAACTCGGCAACGCATCATTAATTATTGGAGGTGATTTTAATGCAGAATCTATTCTATGGTGTAACACTACCACTTCTGGGTCCAGAAAATTCACCAGAGGTGTAAGCTGCGAAGATTTTATCTCTCGCCACAATTTGAGTGTGTTGAACAATCCTTTCAGTCCACCTACCTTCTCTAACCACATGGGTACAAGTCATATAGATGTCACTTTAGCTACACCTCAGATTAACCATAGAGTAGGGAATTGGACTGTAGACGAGGATGCCTCGTGCAGTGACCATAACCTTATCACGTTTCAGATTATTTCCAATGTACCCACAATTCCTTTAGCGAAACCTTTGCTTAGAAGATTCCGGACAAGGTGTGACAGGTGGCGTTGGTTAGACTTTGACCGTTACTTTGAATGCTCATTGGATCGTTTATCTTGTAGATCTTGTACTACTGCGGACATGGCCTCATCTTTTACGCAGAGTATAATTTATTGTGCCGAGAAGGCGATCGGCAGAACTTCTTCTAGTCATATGTCTCCTAATGAATGGTGGCATCCTGGCTTAGACATCTTTAAACGAACTTCGACTGGAGCTCACCGCGCGTTGAGAGCGGCCCGTCGTCGAGGAAGTTCAAATGACTTAATAACCATGCTTCAATGTGAGTATAGACGCTCAAATAATATCTACAAACGCGAGATTTCTCGTGCCAAGTCTGAAGCATGGCGCCGCTTGGTATCTGAGGTTTCAACCACAGATCCTTGGGTTGCTGTGTTTAGATATGCATCAATGAAAAAATATCCAAATGCGTCAGTCTCGTGTATCCGTGATCCACGAACTGGAATTATCACAATAGACTCTGATTCGACGACTATCACGCTACTTGACATACTTATTTCTTCTGATGACATCTCATCTGATACTCCTCTTCATTCACAAATACGCAATAACCAATCCGATATCCCGCAAACTCCCATATCGACCTTCGCCAATTTCGATGAGCTTGATTTTATCATCAAGAATCTTCAGCAAAACAAATCTCCTGGCATTGACCGCATTGACGCAGCTCTCGTACAAAGGTGCTGGCACATAGCTCGCCACGAGATTATCTTATTGTACAACAATTGCTTGCGAGAAGGCTACTTTCCGGATTGTTGGAAAACAGGTTTAATGACTGTTATTCCCAAGCGTAGTGACCTGGATCCTTCTGACCCAAAATCATATAGACCGATTACTTTACTACCTATTTTGGGTAAGGTGTTAGAAAAGCTTATATGTCGACGCTTAGAAGATCATCTTTCCAGTACCCACCCACTGTCCGATCGTCAGTTCGGTTTTCGCGCTGGGAAATCAACGGTTGATGCTATCTTGGCTATATCTGATATCGTTAGTAGCTCTGATAGTAAATATGTTATCTCTATATCTCTTGATATTGCGGGAGCATTCAACAATGCCTGGTGGCCTCTAATTTTAAAAAAACTTCGAGACCGTAAGGTTCCTAGCAACATATATAAAATAGTGAATAGCTATTTTACTAATAGACATGTGGCCATGCCCGGGGGACAGAATTTGCACTGGCGACCAATTAGCATCGGGTGCCCTCAGGGTTCTGTTCTGGGTCCACTGTTATGGAACATCTTGTTCGACGACCTTCTATCACTTTCAACGCCTACGGGCTGCAGTATTTTGGCATATGCCGATGATGCTACAATCCTTATTCAAGGTAACACCCGAGCACTTATCGAGCGCGCAGCTACTCAGTTACTTTCTTCTGTTGCAGATTGGGGTATAAGTCATAGACTCAATTTCGCACCTAAGAAGACATATGGGTTAGTGTTAAAAGGCATAATGAAAAGTCCTCCCTCCATCAAATTTATCAATACGCGTGTAATATTTAAGGATAGGGTCAAAGTTTTGGGTGTTACACTAGATAGAGGCCTTACTTTCCAATACCATGTTCGTGCTGTATCCGATAGTGCAAAAATAGCCTTTCAAAAGATTTCACGTCTTGCTCGAGCTAGTTGGGGCCTTAAATTTCCAGTAGCAAGACTGTTTTACAACGCTACCTTTCTGAGTATTATGTGTTATGCCGCTCCTTGTTGGGCTCATCGTTGTGAAACCCAATACATTAGACGTCTGCTGCTTTCTGGACAGCGCTTCGCACTAATAGCTTTAGCAAAGGCTTACAGAACCTGCGCTACTGACACACTTTCTATTCTCACAGGTATGGCTCCCCTTGATCTGGAAACACAGCGACGAGCTTCTATTCACAACCTGTATAGAGGCCGAAGCTCAATTTTGGGTGGTGCTTCTCTCCCACCTGTTAATTTACCCACAGTTCGTGGAGAGATCGAGAACTTGGCCCGGAGTTCTCTTTTAGATGCTTGGCAACGTCGCTGGTCCTCTTCTTCCGTGGGCAGACTGACATTTTTATTTCTTCCCGATGTGAGGACTCGAATTTTATCCTCGTGGATTGTTCCCGATTATTGGACCACGCAATTTCTTACTGGACACGGCAGTTTCAAAAGCTATCTCTTTCGTTTTCACTTATCCGATTCGTCCTCATGTCAGCTTTGTGATAACCCTGAACAGACTTCTGAGCATATCCTATGGGAATGCACTAACTTCTCCGTGTCAACTTTCCGACGAGAACTCTACGACGATGTCCGAGGGAATTTCTTTGGACCCATTGGACATGCGGACCTTGTAGCCACGAAGAGCAATTTTAGGGCTTTCAAGACTTTCTGTCTTAAATTCGGTGCACTATTATCTTCACTATCACTGAGCAGTGAGCCAGTTGTTTCAACTTGATTAGCTCTCTTTGGCACATTAAGTGCAGTGTCTGCAAGGTTTTAGAGTTCTCCGGACTCTTCATATGTTCTTTGTGTTCTTTCAGAGTTTTGCAAGGGGCCGTTATTAGTCCCCATAAGCAGAACGGGTGGTGGTGGGGGAAGAACGGCTACTATTTTTTTTAATTCACGACCAGTTTCAGAACTGTCCGCTGTTTTATTGAATCTACATAAAAAATATGAAATATACTTGATGGTAGTTCTTTTGTTTTGTAGGAGCCCGCTATATCCTCCTATGATCCTACATACAAACTGAATTATAGTTCAAATATTGAACAGTTGCTAAAAATCTCTTCATGTTTTTATAAATTTTTGGCATCACCTCATACTATGTAATAACGGCCATAACAAGGCGCATTCAAGTCTTTTTTTTCACCATCAAATACCTTCTTCCGGGTAAGAGGCAAAAAAACCCATTGCTCGAATGGGCCATTGCGAAAATACAAGTTTTTCGAGTTTAAATCAACATGGTAGTGAATAAATATGTCATATATAATTTATATACATGTATAACATCTTTAAAACACATGTAGAATTTGACGAACTTAAGCTGCGTACTGGCAAATTTTCACTATTCAATCAATATCGGTGTCTAATAACTAATTTGTGAGCCAATTAAATTTGTTACCGAAGATTGAAAAAGCTCTGATAAACTTTAAAGGAAATGTATGTTGTTGAAACGTTTAAAGCACTTACTTATTTGTTTTCCTCTTAACTGAAATGTCACATGAAATCATCGAGATATGGAACTTTATGGAGGTTTCTAATTAAGAAATATATCGAGAAATAATATTTCAGGTTAAAAATTCAAGAGAAAATATCTAATTTTTAAAAAAATGTGCGTGTCAACATATAAAAAATAGATAAGATGCTCATTATACTTCATCTTTAAGTACAGGCATATGAATTTACCGTTTGTAAAGCTTCTTATTTCCATACCACATAACAGAGCTTTGAAAGCACCATTATTTTAATTGAATTTGTCAAAATTCCGAAATATTGAAAATCTTTATACAACAACTACATATTTCATGAGATAGATCCATTCTGTGTATGGCAAAGCAGCAGGGGCGTACCTAGAACCTTCGGACTAGGCAAACCCTGAACGAAAATTGGGAATAGTCGATAATTTAACGTTTTTTTAGCATTTGTTCATTTGGGTGGCCATGAAATTATTTTAAAATCACATACTAAAATAAAATTTACACTTGTGGCCTTGTCAAGCATCGTATCTACAAACGGTTCAATTTTTAAAATTGTTGTATGGTTTCAATAAAACAGTAAATAAATATTAGATCTTGAATTTCTTAACATAATATTCATAGGCAAGCCAAGATTATCGGCTTCTATAAGCAATTCCGTGTTATGAATTTTGAAACGAGACAAGTAAAAAAAATTGAACAATTTTCAAAGTTTTCTTCACGTCGAAATGAAGAGTAAAAAAATATTTCACGTCAGTCCGTTGATTGTTTGCATTCGTGCTGCCAATGTCAAATGCATACCAACACATACATAATGTCAAGTGCAGTTGGAATAAATCATTGATTTATAGTACGTAGTACGTATAATTCAATAGAATAAATAAAGATTAATTCAAATACAGAACATACTATATTAAATATTGTGAAACGATGTATATTATGATACCTACTTAAACAATAAATTACACTAAGTATGTATGAAATACAAAATTGTTCAATGTTATCGAATGAATAAAAAAGTCGGGAAGTTAGTTAAAAATCAATTGTAAAATTCCATAACGGACAAACAGTTATATTAAATATTTCTGATTAAAAAAATGAGTCATCAATCAAAAATACCTCGAGATTTTAAGTTTAAAAATATAAAAATTATATAACTGGGAAGATCTCTATAGTGAAAATGTTGTTATGATTCAAAAAATAATCAAAAATTGTTTTATAAAAGGGAAATATAAGAAATAACTGAAAACACCATTCTATCGTTGTGTAGGTATTTTTTAAGTTTTTACTATGCATAATAACTCCTTTATGATTTTGTTTAGAGGTAGGTAACTTAATGAAATTAACTTATTCAAATATCACAATACTTTAATATTTCACTATTTAATGATCAGATTTAAATAAGTATTGATATATCAATTTAATATTTATAATGTTTCTATTTTATATCAAAGTGTACTGAAAACGTCAAACGTCGTTCTTCTTGTGGAACGTTTAAGTCGACAAAATGAAACAGGATATTTTTTCCCCTTTAGTGGTAACACATGTTATTAGATTTAGGCTCAAACAATATTAAAATATAAATTCGTTACGTTATTTGTCATGTCTCATAGCGTGAAGTTACGTCAGTAGAAATTTCACGTGCAAGTGTTAAAACTTCGGACATGTAGCACCAATTTATGGCCATAGTGGTGAAGGCAAATCTACATACATTTACCAGGGGATTTGCATGGGAAATTTACAACAGTCGACATTTTTCTTTGTATCATTTATATACACAGAGAAAATCCTTTACATTGTCTTTTCTAAATTGCCTTACGTATGATATTATGAATCAAATTATACAATAAAAAATGATCGCGGTAACAATATTTAAAAATACATTAGTAAGAACTGAATCCTTCACTTAGTCCAGGGGAAGTTGATGCCACAGAGGGGTCCGAAGTAGACAGATTTTCTGGCTCTGAAACATTCGTGAAAGAATCGTTTTGAGGAATGTGGGATCTGACACGATACAAGGAAGAAGAAAGAATGCGAAATGTATTTTTACCTATTTATTTATTTATTTCTCATACGGCATGTATTGCCTTTTACAAACATACATTTAAATATACATAGGTACTGAGAAAATACATAGAGACTAAAAACAATAATACATTAAAGTAAAAGGAAACAAAAAAAAAGAAAACATAATAAAAAAGTTTATAAAACAATATGTGAAGCAACTAAATATAAAAAAGATAGGTATATACAAATGAAATTTGAACACAAATCAGCAGAAGAAACAGTGCAACTTAAAAATACATTTGTTTACAGTAATATTTACAAAAGAAAAGAAAAAAAAAGAAAAATAATATTACATAAATAGTCAAGATTCATTCATTACATAAGTCTACCTATGTAGGTAGTTTAAAAGAAAACACAGCAAATAAAAATGCCGATAAATGGTGATGTGGAAAAGAAAAAGGTAATTGAAAAATATATATTTTGTATTCCTATACATTGAGAATACGTTACATTTTTGGGTCTTTTTTATTATAAGTAATTATTTTTAGCATTGCTTCTCTGGCAACTAACAGATAACATGCACCCAATTACAATTTGCCACATTGTGGTGACTCGTCGTCTTACAGATCTATCTGGAACAATTACATAGTACCAATGTTTATGTTAATTATATTATATATAATCACCTTTATTTCAAGTAATATCAAACAACCAATGTAGCTGCGCTCCTGAATAATAACTGCAATATGCATAGCCTCGACTTTATTTGAAACCCTTCATCATTTTGAATCGTATATCTCATCTTGAACTGACTGACTTTCATTTAGTGGTAGATGTTTATATAATAAATCTTTTGAATACGGTTATATTATATCCTTCTGATAAATAATCATTTTAAACAGTCAATAAACATTTATTTATTTACAATAATTATTGAATCTGCAATGCCCCACTAGGCAAATAAACCTGTGCCGGGGCCAATGCATCTCGAGGCAGTGACACTGTATTAGTTGATGCCAACATCAATCGTACATAAAAAGTGATAATATTACAAATAACAACGAAAATAAAAATAAAAACATAATATAAAAAATGCACTATTATAATAAGAGCAAAATAAAGTAACCCCAAACTTGTAATACCTATAGGTATTGCATATCTCCCGAAAAATATTGAAAGAATCACCTCTGATTTGTTACTCGGAGATGTATTATTTCAAACTCAAGAATTTAGATTGAATTTTCTAATATCCGAAATGAAATATATTATTGCAAAAAGTCTTCAGACTTAGATATTTGTTTGGGAACTCATTAGGTTCAGTCAATCTAATTCTTGAAATAATTCTCATGATATATGATGGAATCGTAGGTACCTAGGTCTCTGTCTACATCCAATTTCCTTTGAGTGTTTTCAAATAAAAAAGCTATCATGCCATCAAAACGTGATTTTTGCACTCGATATTCGACTCTCATCATACATGAGAATCGAAATTCTAGAATATAGAGTGAAAAATAATTTATAAGCATAACTTCCGTGGAATTTTGTCAAAGGATTTAAGTTCGGTATCAAACAACACTTAAGAAATTAGTCAAAGCAGCTCGTGTAACGCAACTTATTAAAGAACCATATTATGTGAAAAATCAGATTAATTTTTAGTGCGAATCGGATATCAAATAAATGGTGAAATTATCCGCTTCGTTTTATATGACATATAATCATTTATACAATTTTATTTAACGTATGATCACAAACGTTTTATTTATTTTTTAATTTATGATTTTACACGTAATGAATACATTTAAATTTAAATATTATGAAGCGAGATACACACGTTAAATATACTAGATATTGATGTATGCGCGCATTGTTAATTAGCGTTTTTTTTTTCGTTGTGGAAATTTCAACACGAATAAAAATTATGTTCAAAGAATTTCCAAAGGAAAAAATTAATGTTACCATTATTTATTGCAAAACGAACTAAAATTCAACATGTTTTATTAAATTTTATATTAAGAATATGAAAGATTTTTCTTTTATTCATAAGAAAATAAAATTCTTAGAAAATTGTGTACGAGTATGTTATTTCACTATTTAAACAATATTAGTTAAAATAATTGGATCCAACAATGTCGATCAAGTGATTCATGTCGTGTGTTTTTGAAAAAGCAATTTATTTCATGTATCGCTATATTGTAAAATTATTTCCAATTCATTCGTTGATATGAAACATTGTAATATTGAAATGAAACACGTAGGTGTATAAATAAATTGCTTGAACGATATGTTTATTGTATCACTTCATTGCATACTTTTCACCACTCCAGCATAAATTGTTAGTATGATCAGGTTATTGCATACTCCTTTCACTACTCAAACATAAATTTCCCTTTACACGTAGACGTAGAACGTAGAGCTCCTACAATTTTCGCTCCCCTTTATTTTCATGCAAATTTCGTGTAATTGTATAATACATTTGCAAAACACGTGGTATATTCAAATGTTTCTTGAGGTTGTTTTCTCTGCCATATCCAATGAAGAATATTGGATTTCGTGTAGGTTATATGTAGGTAGTTAAACAATGAAGTTTTTTTCACATCATTTGCATATCGAATCAATTGTCAACATAAATAAACAAATAATAAAGGTATCTATATTAATTCTTACTATTTCTTCTGACAGATCATAATTAATTGCATCTGTTATTCTTTTTACACCAACAATCTTTCTTCTTGCGTCCAACATGACTTCGTAGATCGTAAGATTTTCCATCAAAATGGTGATTTTTCCTCCTCATTGTTAGCTTTTTTAACGAGAACAGTTATATTCTGCCGGCTTTTATACAGTTGTCAATGATCATGATTGTAAAGCTGCAACTTGGATGAGGTCCATATAAAGTATTTACTACATAAAAATCAGTTAACAATTCAATAATCTCAATATATAAAAATCTCGTATCATGATGTTTGTATACGCTAATCTCCGAAACCGCCCAGCCGATTTCAATGAAATTTTCTAAATTTGTACAGTTGGTTCCAGATAGAAAGATAGAATATTTTTGGACCCGATAGGTAGCGCTGTTAACTAAATATAAAAAAAATATTTTTCAGCCAACTTTGTAAAGCTGCGCGGTAAATGACCGCCTTCGGCGGTTCATGCAACGAAATGAAGCGGAGCTTTTATGGTAGGTACTTAAAAATATATTCGGTGCAGTATTTATCGACAACACTTTTCCTCAACACCTAGTGGACTCCACAAGGTGCGGGCTTCCAGTCCATTACCAGTGTTGTTTTTGCGGCTACTCCGCATGGACAAATGGCCCCAGCCACACGCACCGCCTCTAAGTCCATTGAAGACTTGGCCCCGTCAACCTGAGCACCCGCGAGGAAGAACGAACGCTTGCCCTTTACCGTGAGTGCCGTGGGAAGATAAATTTATTACTCTGGATGCTGCAATTTATCGACCTGCATCTTCGCTTTGTGTCTCATGGGCATATTATGATGAGTAACAGCACTCTATTCTCCATCATCAAAATGTAGTTATTTACCTCATTTTGGTTATAGACATATAATACCTAATTATATATTAGTTTAAATTTAAACTTTAAAAAATATATTTGTAGGTCGGTACCTACTTATGTTTTGAAAATCAGTAAGTAATGTTATTTTATTATTCTTCGACATTTAGTTAAGATAAATAATATCAATTTATTCAATTGTTTTTAAATAAGTATTTTGTTTATTTATGTTAGTCCAATTGATTCAAACTTTGGGTTGCCCATATAGAACGAATGTGTTTTTAAAGTTGTGACGTGCACAGCATACATTATTTTATAATCAATAATTGTTGATAATAATATTTCATTTTGATGACCTTCTTATTATTTCTATTCGATATTATTCTCACCGGAAGAAAACTTATATTTTTGAACGCATTGCGGCGCTTTTGTGATGTCATTTGAATAATACTCCATAATTAAGTAATAATTAAATTTCAATACCTGACACGAAAGTAGAAGGTATTTAAATATTTTGTAATTTTATATTTTATTAAACTGTATTTCTATTTTATAAAATTTCGTAGGAAAAAAGTTTTATATTATGTTTCCATTCGTTTGAAAATTTGCCGATAGATGTCGAAAACCCACCATTTATGTTCCTTTATATAATTTTTTCGTATATTTTTTAAAAAAAATTAAGCGTTCCTCAAAAAAATAATATTTTTCCCGTAATATGTATAATATTGTCTATCTTTAAACAAAAAATCAATATAATTGGCGTTGTAGGCCACTTGTAAAGAATCACCTATTTTGACAGCTAAATCGGTGAAACAATGCAAGTAAAGCAAATCATACCCACAATGCAAAAGGAGACGATTGTTCCATGTAAATTGTTCCCTCTCCCTATGTAGGATTTCATTATTTCGTGCCTTTTGAGCTCTGGCTTTGACGGGAACCAACACATCTTTACGTTGGCATTATAATCACCGTAAGGGTATATTCACATAAATCAATTTTGGCGACTCGGCGAGTAAAGCAAAAATGCATTCTTTAATTCTTATTATATAACATTTAAACATACTTTATTTTGAAAATACTAAAAAAAAACATATCAGTTCGCGAGGTTTTGTGTTTTTATACTGTTTCAAATGTAATATTATAAAAATATGATATTATAAGTTTTTTGCTCTACTGTAAATTTGCCGATTTTTACATAGGAAGATTTCAAGGGCAGGCAGACTAACATGAATATAGCCGTGCACAAACATTCGCAAATCCAGAACGACAATCTTACGAAGTCTACTTTATTTATATGCAGATTATTATTTCAAGTTACCGTTTTTAAAAATAAAATAACGCAGAAGTTCTAAGGTTGTAAAATTATTTATAAATTTAAGTATCTTGGTACTAAGGATTTGTGTTATTATTTATGACGAAATTACCTCCCTTATTTTGTTTTTATTGGCTATTTCAACTGAACGCTACATTATTTTTTTTTTATTTTCTGTATGCCTCTGATCTTAGTTAAAACCTATTTGGTATCGAAATTTTAACTAAGTGAGTATATTTTAGGATGCATATTTATATTTAAATTAATGTTATATTGGGTCTAATGTGAAGCTTTATTCTGTCTGATTAGAATTACAGTTATTATTATAATTTAAAAGTCTTTCAACGTAAAAAAAAAACATTTAAAATGATATCAATATGAAAAATGCTTACAAATGACAATACGTTACGCCTTGTTTTCGTGCGATTATTTTATGTTAGTAATTTAACTAATTGTATGATTATTGAATGAAATACGATGTATGTAAATGATTTAACATCTTTGATTATCTAAGGACCGAATCAAATTATTGAATTAAGTCACATGGGTAGGTAAATTTGACATGTTTCGTGCCTTGACTTATCCATCACCATCACAATCTAGTTGAGATTAGTTCCATAGGAAATGATGTGTTATTAGTGTCTAGTCTTGTCACGTGGAAGACATAAACATGAGTGGATTTACTGTTCAGCTAAAGTTAGCTAAGACTATGCAAGGATTCTGGGTCAGACACTACGTAGATTATTCTCTTCGTATAAGAATCTTTTGCATTAGTTCTTGATTTGACTTTTTTTACAAAAAACCTCGTCGTGTGCAGACTATATGTATGTATAACCTTACTATATTCCATACCATACCATCACGCCTTTTCATTTGGTGTAGGCAGAGAGAACCGAACGCCAGACTCACTATATGAATTAATAAAATATGAATTTATTTGTCTATATTCTCGATCCACTAACAATTATTAATTTAACAATTATGTCTTTATCAAGTTTATCAAAGAAGATGGTTAACGATTCTAAAGGAGTATAGGTAGTAGTGTTAAATTCATAATATGTTATTTAAACATGGAACTTTTATTTTCTTTGGCGTGGGATGGTAGGGAGGAGAGTAATAAGGAAGAATGGAAGTCGAAAGGCATATGTTCAACATTTGACGAATAATGGCTGATGATTTTTTTATTAACTTAATTCTTCTTTTGCACTATAGTGCCTAGATTGCTAATCTAGAGGGCTCCATAAGCTACTTTTCGTGCAATGCATTTTTTTTTCTTGTCGTTCACTTATGTAGCGTTCTGTGAAGGGGATTTTTAATAATACCGTTTTTTGTGACTCCATTGGTTAGATATCAGAATACAGAGTCAAAAGTTCCAGGTTTGATTCCCATTAAATTTATTACCCAATTGATGTGTCTAAAATAATACATTATATAAGTAGGTACCAACACATATTTTTATTTCGTTTGTCATTTATTGATTGCATGAGTAACATACGTACATATTGGAGGATTATATATTTTAGTTTTTTTTTCTGATGTTGAGTTCTTTTCCTACATATGTAAAACGATCTTCCTATTGAGAGGAATAAAAATTCTTTGAAATATTAATCTCGTTTTATTTGAACTTATAAAAATAAGTCCTATTTATTTATATAGAAGATGAAATTTCCAATTGGCGAAAACAAATAAAATAAAGCTCTTAACAGACCAATCGTAAAATTCACAAGGCAATATATTTTATAAAACTATTTTTTAAATAACGTTAAAACAAGTTTCGGTAAAACAATATTCACATAGACAATATACCTTTTGGCATTCATAAAATATGAAAGCATCGCGGGAAGTTTCGGATCGAGTGAGGCTAAAGATTAAAAGAGCTTTTTAGAAAGTTTTCATTAAAAGCTTTAGTTTGTATTCCTCTGGAATGCCGGACAGTCACAAAGCTTTTTCATAGCGTTGTGTTTATTATGAAAATATTACCTATATAAGTTATGGAAAAAGTCGTGTTTGCGGGCAGGTAAATCAGAAATCACGTTCATTATGAAATACCTGAACCAACGGACCAGGGCCGGATCCATGATGTATTTCGATGTCTGGTACTATTTTTGTGTTCGATAATTTAAAAGGTGCCCTCTCAATCAGAATCAGTCATCAATAATAATAATAATTATGCGTTGGCCAGGGACAGATCATTGATACAACAACAAACACAACTTAGCGTATTTCAAACCACTACCTCTAAAAATTCAATTCCTACCAATAATTAAAGTTGAATCAAGTAACGACGAGCCGCTGACGAGGTACCCTACCTCCCCTTATTATTCGTGTAGATGTTTCAAGCAGACCTTTCACTATTTTTTTTTATTTTATTTATTTGACAACAAACAGGTACAACTACTTAATATAAAATAACTAGATAAAATAACTTTAAGTAACATAATGTAGTGTCCCAATTACACGTTGCCTTATAATATATAAGAAGGAAGGAATGTGAAGGGGGAAGGAAAGTGAAGGAGAGGAAATAAATTTATAAACATGTTTTAAACTATAGCTAAATATGAGAATAAAAATGAAAATAAAAAAAGGAATTGTTAGTATACAGACACATACATATATACACACACGTAGGTACACACCAATATACTTATACATGCATGATACATACACTTACACATTCATACACACATATATTTTTATATTTTTATATTTTTTTAAATTATGAATGATTTAAAACCGTGATTTTATAGCTTTATATTATAATTTTTATGTTTGATTTTATGATATGTTATAATTGTGTGTTAGACATAAGTAAAGACTGCGTCAGTTAAAATGAATGTAAAGCTATTCCGACACAAGCACTGCTTAGTGGAATAGTTCTTATCCACTGGATGTTGGTACTGTTAGATTGAATTCTTTTTGTCAGTGCCAACATGTACTAAATTGTCTATTTTTCATATTTTTTCACTATTGTATAGTTGTAAAAAAAATTTTGTATGGTTATTGTGGATTTTGAATAAATAAATAAATATACATACACATTTACATACATACACACTAAATTCATCATTTAAAGGTTTTTGACATTGAAAGAAAATTGGTAGGGTGTGAGCCACAGCGAGCTCAAACACCAAGTGACCTTACACCCCGCTGAGACCGCCACATGCCGACCCTGAATTTACCAAGTGTTAAGTAGAATATATCAACGTCGCGCATTTTGATATTAAACAATCTATAATATGATCTATATCGGTTCAATCGCCGATATCTCACGACGCAAACTCACGGAAATTACAGGTAAGCATTGAAAGGGACTAGGGTCAACCCCCAACTTCTAGGGTCCTGTCGCCACCCCTACCTTTACTGGCCGGGATCCTTTGGCCTCATCCTAGCCGAAAACAGTAAAGATTGTAATCAACTTTTCTTCATAATTACAATCCTAGGGTTGGTTTGCACTAAGAATTCCATCTCTCCACATATCTCTATCGTCCGCCAGCCTCTTCGTCTCTTTGTAGCTGTTACAGCGCACATCACTGAACATCTGGTCCATATAACTGTCTCTAGGGTGACCTCCCTCATTCATTTGGCGATAGTAACAAGTATATATCGCTTGCTGAGGATTAGAGTATTCTATGTCCAATGTCCATTTAAAAAATAAAATTGATAGATTGATTTTTTTAAATATTTCTATACAATAAATAACCAATACTTTAAATTTAAAAATTTGATTTTTTTTTTCGGATTCTTTTCCTTATATTGAGCGCCCCAAGTTTTTTCTCTTGGTGCTACGTCACAATTTGAACCTATGGTGGTTTCAGTCCTGCAATAGACGTACGATGTGTTGTTGTATGAACAAGACTGTAGAATGTATGAAATTCACACTGTCAATAAAAAAACTTTTGGGTACATTATGTTTAATATTCTACCCTGTATCGTATTTGTTTGAAAATTACCAATAGTTTTATATTATACTTGATTCTACGAAGTAATTACAAAGTAGGAACCTACTTGTTGATATTGACGCCATGTAATAAATTTGGTTCTACCCATCTATATTGTTAATAACGTAGATATACAATTTTTATCGTAATTGGATTAATTAGAGTTCCTTTCATTTAAAAGTGCACTTCGTGTTTATGTTATTATGATTGCATTTGGTGTTGTTATACGATAAAAACAGGATATTCCCTACAATTAGGTACCTATATTTTTTTTGTAAGGAAATGAATTTGGTGATATGACAAAAATATTCAGTTTATTTGACTGACTGACAATGTACCCTCCAACATTTCCATGAAGTGCAAGAGAAATGCAGTAAAGTACTTATTTTTAAATAACTACTATAATGCATATAAGGCGTCCTGGGTTCGATTCCCAGCAGAGGAGAAATTTATTTAAATTTATTACTCACGCAAATATTGCTTCTCTGGGCTGGAAACACTGGTTAGTTGGAAGAAATTGACATATGGCAATAAATTCGCCACTTGCGCAGAGTGCAAGGAAGTGTTCATTATTATTATTATTAGAAATCTTTGGGGAATGGGCTGTCTTGGTCGTAGAAGATTTTAAAAATACTATTAAAACATAATTAATACGCAAATCTGAAATGTGTTATGAAAATTCACATGAAAATGTATTTCAGATGACAATAATAAAATTATAGACTTCGAGTTTTATAGGTCAATGCTGGTAAAAATATTATGTTCATTTTCATAGGACGATCTTTTCGTCTTGTTAAGACTTTTTCAATTGATTTATAATTCAGTTATAAAAACCCTGAAAAACTAACGATCGCCGTGTAAAAGGAAAATATGATTTTGTAAATCGTTAAGATTTTTGCCAGTATGACGATGAAATTCTCGCCGTATCAAACGGTTTAAAGCAAAAGTAGGTATTGCCTATAATGTCACTATGGCGATTGTTTATTTCAAATGTTAATGATGTTATGGAATATGTTTTATTAGATGTCAATGTGATACTGTGCAATATGTTTTACAAGATATCTATATAGGTATGTACCTAATATCTAAAGTGCAATATGTTTCATATTCGTAGGACTGTGAAACATCCCTAATATCTGTCGCCATATTTGAACATCGCGTCCCGTGCAGCTGCATGTCCTATTTTTCGATAATTTCGACAAACAATTCTTCAAATATTGAACTTTCTGAAACTCTTTCTTTATATTAAAAATTGTTTTGCAGCAAAGTCTCGCATCTTTTTTTCATTCCATCCTGTTTTGTGCGGCCTTTTTCAGCTCCATATACGTAGGTGCTGCAGCACATATCGTCGCACAGATCCTAAAAATGATCCTGGTGAGGGCGGTCCCTGACATTTACTACCCCCCCCCCCTCAACTCCTTAGAGAAATTCTCTTTTCGGATATTGTGCCCAATCCATCTGGCACAATGACTGAATACTGCAAGTCCTATCTAAAAAAACCTAAATGTTTCCCTGGAAAAGCGTTTTGCGTAGAAGCGAATATGAATATTGGCTACCTAAACAAAGTTGAAAGCAATAATGTGTTTTCAAGGCTAAACGCTGAATCGCGATGAGATAATTGAAGGCATATGATGTATTGCACATGTTCTACACTACTCTGATGTCTGGAATGTCGATTTTGAATCTATAGAGGTCGACAATTCAAATACTTACACATTTACACTGCGAGAGTTTTGTGAATGCTAGTTTTTTTTTATTTATTTGATACTTTTGATGCCTACAGAGGGTAGTTTTTAACAAAATCCATAAGTTGTCCTTCACTATACCTGCAGGTGTAATTGAAACGCTGAATTTCGGTTTTGAATATTGTGATAGTGATTTTGAGCATGGAAAGTGTTAAAATATCCCGTATTGGTTACGGTGTACCTATATTTAATATATGTACCTGTACATACAATGTGTGCAATTTTCATAATTCGGATTTCACATCAGTATCTACATAAGTATAGGCCGGCCACGCTTGACTTTAGTATGACGTCATCAAAAAACTATGCGACCCGTCGTAAGTCGTATGTTTTTACATGTAATTTGGATGCCAATACGGTGACCATCATTTTGTTTACAATGGACCCAATTTTTTTATTTAACTTTGATCATCTTTCCATTTTCACTTATTACATCATTTAAGACAATAAAGAATGTAATTATTAATTCTTACCTTACTTAACATGTCTGCGTAAGGGCAGCTATAAGGAATTAGGTCCATTCTACGCTTCCGAAGTAGTGCACTACGTAGCCTTTGGGAAGGTTTGCAATCTGATAAATTAATAATATATTTTTTCGATCTTATAATAAGAGAAGGTGAAACACAGAATTCGGTCAAGATTGTTCTATAGTAGGGCTGCTGTGTTAATGGAGGAGTCCGAGAAGCAACTGGTTCGAGTATGTTGAAGGTTTACTGTGATTTGATGTTGCAACTGAGGACTTTACACAATATAAACAATTTTTCAAAAGTAAAACAGGTCATGTTAAACACATCATATTTAATAAATAATAAAATATCAATGACAAATAAATGGTTGTGGTGTGTATGAAACAAATTTCATACATTCTATTTGTTAAAATAATGTTTTTGTTGTTTAAAAATACGCACTAGGACAAATTGTCACCCTATAGACGAAGATTTGAAATATTTCTTTAAAACGTCATTCACATTCACAAACGTCACGTGGTATCTTCGAAATAAGTGTATGATTTATAAAAGACGTACGTTTCAACATTTTATATGGGAGTTTGGTTTTTTCACTGCGACTTACTTTCATCTTCCGTCTTTGTTTTTTTATATACAGAGAATAAGAAATAGATACATTAAAAGCAGAAGTATTTTTGTTCGATCGACATATTTTTGCGATGAGTCATACCAAAGTCAAGATTGGCCAGCCTATACTCTATGACCCCGATGTTAAACATAATATTGTTGTGATTAATTCCATTTTCGATGAATGAATAATATTGATCAATCGAATTTCTTTGAAAGCATTTGATACATTATTATCATAGCATATCAAATTAATAATATGTATTATTTGAATCATAGAATTATAAGGTTTGAATATTAAGGATGAATATTTAATTTACAATTTGTGGTTATAATGTAGATTAATTTATATTTTGATCCAACGTAGGTATTAATAAAAAAAAATTATCGTTATGATTTCATTTGATGGACGTATTTTTATGAACCAACATACTAAATTTCATCTAACAAAAACATGGTAAAATACATATATCAAACGAAGAATATATTCATGATAAAAAATTAACAAAGGCATAAAAGTTATGGTAATTTGGCAATAAAATACTAACTTGTTTACACCACTTATGAGGACTAACGTCGACCGGTTTCGAGAACAGTGAACTCTTCTTCATAATGACTTACGTAGGTACTCAAATTCAATGACGCCACGAAGTTACTTTCCTAATAATAACGAATTCAAATTTTGTCCACAGCGTTCCAATGCATACACCAAAATCATTCATCAAAGCCAACAGTCAGTCGGATCTGATCGACGGGGTCTTCTTCAGGACCAATTCTTTGAGGGGATCATCGGCTGATGGTGTTGACGCTGAATTCGGTCCTCTTGGAAACGTGAGATTTGCAGTGTTTGCTCTAGGTAGCAGCGCGTACCCCAACTTCTGCGAGTTTGGTAAATGTGTGGACCAACTGCTTGGGCAACTCGGAGGGGAGAGGCTGATGAAGATGGAGACGGGAGACGAACTTTGTGGTCAAGAACCGGCCTTCAAAAAGTGGGCGGGAGAAGTGTTCAGGGTAAGTTTTTGTTATCACGCCATTACACGCAAGGCGGAGTTTTTTTTTAATAGAATTTTGTCTGTACCATATGAATAGTTCTTCTTGGACATGTATTATGTACTTAGATAATTATACGTATTTTACCAATCATCATTTTTTAATAATTATTCGGGCTTTTTGTATATGTATTGTTCAAGAGCGAAGAATATATGCTTTACACGTGTGTTCTTGGTAAAATATTTTGATGTAGGTACATGATCAAGTATTTTTGCAATGATTTTAAAACCGGAGTTTTGTCAAATTTGTTTTAGTTCAGCTTTGACATGCCTCATTCTCGGTGCAATAATAGTTGTTTTTGACAATTTAATAGAGACGAAGTTGGAATATTATAGGAGAACCAAGAACTAAAGGCATCTACAGGGCTTACGACCAGTCATCGGCTGGTTTAGGTGAACACTTAATGCGCTTGCGCAACGATCACCAATTATGCCTTCTTATTGAGTTCCCTATACTCTGAAAAAAAAATTTCGTGTTAAAATTAACCGAACTATTGTGACTACAAAACATTTCGTATTGTGCTACTAAATGTTTTGTGCCCTCATCCAAACAGTACAGTCATAAATAGATAAACTTTTATCACTGATAACAAAGGTTTGGCTAAAACGCAGGTAGCCAGTTCGGTAGTCATAATTTTTTTTCAGAGTAATCAATGCAATTTTTGAAAGTAATTTCAACAATGGGATACAATTCGTTTGAAAATAACACATTTTTACAATCGCCATCTATGAAATAAATAACAAAGAAACTTTTTTTGTAACGCCATAATATATTGAATTTCTTATAGTTATATTTAAATAACGTTCTATAGTTGTTTTTGATAGTTATATTTAAATAACGTTCATTACTCTGCATATAGCGTTTTATTGCAAATACATATATATAGCGTTTTATTGCAAACACCTCCCAACGCTACGTAGTGCGCTTCTTCGGAAGAGCAAAATGGACCCAAATCCTAATAGCTGGTGTCCCCTACGTAGACATGTTAAAAAAATTTTGGGGAATTTCGGGACTCCAGATGGGCTAACTACTGGTGTTTTAATCATTAGGTACTCTATTCCCAATACCTATACCTATAGGTATATTTAGCTACACTTATTTCACAATTTTACATTCTTCTCCTTCCTTCAGCCATCTCACCACTGCTGGATCTAGGCTTTTTATATGTACTTCTACTCTTTTTTTTTGCTTTTTGGACCCATCTTCTCCTAACGATGGAGACAATATCATCGGCCTACCTTTTCTGAGGCCGGCCTAATCCTCTTTTTATATCCCATGATCTCCATTTCAGAACTCTGGATGCCCATCTGTCCATTCCCTGTATGGCAATATGGCCTGCCCGTTACCTGCCATGTGCCTTTCCATAGATCTCTGAGTACACTTTAGCTTGTGTATAGTCTGCGCAGTTAGCGTGATAGTTTCCAGACCATGCGTAAGCTCAGACAGTATACATGTTTCAAACATTTTTCTTTTTAGACTTATGGGGATATCTTTATTTTTAAGGCATGCTTTTGTTTCCCATAGGCTGCCCAACCTAGTCCAATCCTTCAGGGTATTTCTGCTGTCTGATTATCCTTTTCTTCTTTAATCTCATATCCTAAGTATATGTACCTATTCCTCAACAGCTTCAATTTTTTTTATCAATTGTGATTGTGCTGTAGGATGGACTTATGATTTTGGTTTTGTTTGTGTGCATTTCCAGACCGACCTTTAGGGAAGCATTTTTCCATTACTATAGCATTATTATTTTCATGTCATCTCACAATGAATGTGCGCGGGTTAACAATTTAATTGAAACGTTATAGGGTTATTGTTTATGTGGGTGTTTGAATATTCGGGTGTGGTTTACAAGTATACAAACATTTGAATACCGAAAGGGTCTACCATAATTATATGAATCATAGCTGACGAAAGTATGCCACATAGCAAAGGGAGACGAAATGTTGATGGAAGGCAAGATGCTAAACATTTATCAGAAAACTTGAGAAATTTGTCATAGACGTCGCGTTTATAGGGACCGCCTTGGGCGTCATATTCAAATTTCAAACATTATGATTATATTTTACACTGAAGACAAGAAAGTTTTGGAATAACGTCGACTCTTCTTCAAGAGTCCTTTTCTAGTTTATATTATTAAAAAATGCATGAACTCTTTCTAATTATAACAAGGTATATCTGCATATTTGACAAACTTGGATAAATTACTAAATGTAGTTTACCACGAATTTAACCACCGTAAAAGTAAAAAACTTTTGATAGTTATGGTAGATGTGAAAGTTTACATTGTTTTATATGCCAATATCCTAAGAAAACCCCAGGTGTATTTCGCCTAGCTCTTGTGCCACAGTAGGTATATGATGTATCTAGAGATTGCATTTTTAATTATCTTCCTGGCAATTAACCTCGGAATAATTTTATACGGTAAAATAATGATGCTTGATTTTATTTATTAGATAGGTATTATGTACGAGTTCTATAAACGCCAGATTCCCAAATTTTTGGATGCTTGCAGAAAAACAATATAATCCCCCTCTAAATTTCTATAGACATTTGTTTCATTTGAAAATCTGGTGTGGTATTCAAAGGTAGCTGAAAAGTATATAATGGTTTTGTTAGTTTATAAATTCCGTATTGTTTCCAAAAAAGCAAGCTCGCTTGCTGATGTGTGTTTCTAAATAATCAAGTACGCTTGTTGTGTGTAGGTAGCTTGCATTTTTTACTCGATTGTGAAATCAATTTCACATTCTGTCAACGAATGTGGAAAATTCGTTGTTGAACGAAATGCGAAATTGGTAAACGTTGGGTGCGAGAGACTTATTAGTGAGTATTTATACTAGCAAATGACGGTTGTAAGACCTGTAGGTGTCTTGATTTCCCCGTTTCCCTTATAAAAAAAATTACAAGTGCATAAAGAGATGTATCAGAATCCATACACTTTGGTTTGTTTATTTGAAAAATGTATGGTATTTACAAATTAATATAAAATACCATTAACATTATGCTAGTCAATTTTCAAAATATCATACAACACAATGCTGAATGTGAGTTTGTAGTTTAACATATAAAAAATAGTTTTGGATGCTGAATAAATAAACACGCTCTTTATTACTGAGTGTAATTATTATGGCGTCAACAAAGAGAATATGAATATGCTAAACAGACAAAACTTAAATATTCAAATGAAGTCACCCTTGAGCTACTTAATAAAAATACGTAATGGACCAAGTAATAGACTGCTGCTTCAGGACTTCATTCTCCTTTGGACAATTTTATTGCGGGAAGAACCAACGTGAATTTATTAACTAAAACAATTTGTTCGCTTTCTGTGGGAAGTCATTTCAATTTTAAAAAACATATTTCAACGAGTAAACGTTTCGTTCTATTCTTGGAATAAAAAAAAATATGCAGGCAGCTTATTTGACCGGGTTTGACCTTAATTATCTTCTTGTTCTAGATCACTGATCTGTTGTTGAACGATTTAGTCCTCTTGGAATTCGGACCATCAGCTATCCTTACACATTTGATTATCTTGAGTTATCAAAAAAATAAGTATTTAAATATAACATACACATTGGTACAAGTAGGTTAACAAGTCGAAAATGAATTAATTTTTCTGGCGCAGTTCAGGGGTGACATCTGTGCGAGAATACTGTCACATCATGTATAAGGACTGTTGCTTTCGTTGTTTACAAAAAAAAAACAATTTCTCAATAGATGGCGTTACAAAAAGGTTTCTTCGTTACTAGCCCTGTAGGAGCCTTGAGTTCCTGGTTCTCTTATAATTTTCTAATCTCGTCTCTATTGAGATATTAAAAATTTTAAATAAGGTTTTTTTTTTAAATAAATAAAATACCTAACTAATTTTAAAAATACATTTTTTATTGCATACTCTATTTTGTTTGCATTTCATCTGTCGATGTTTTTATAGATTTTACGAATAATATTTTACTTTTATCATTAAAATTCTCATTATTAAAATTATCAGACTTGCCATGTGAAAGAATGAATTCATTGATTAATTATACTATTTTTGATTCAATACATAGAGTTTTACTGATAGCAACAATGGATTTATTTAATGATTGATATTTTTACTGTACCTTCATAATTTCATTCTTCTTAGTTCAATTTCGACTTAAAATTACTAGAATAAAAAAGAGAATGTTTAGTTTCATAGTTGAATAAAATACTATACAATGTAGATAGTTTTCATTGCAAATGTAATAATAATACGTAAGAACTGGTGCTCAAGAAATTTGTCCAAGAGGTTTTAGAAATAAATTTACGATCATAATATTTTGTAGTGGAGATTTTTTGGTTGGTTTCTTTTACAGTTTCTCGGGAGGAAATTTCAAAGATTTATGACAATTTAAGGGAAATGGATGGTAGGTTCTTCACAGTTTGAAAATGAAAAGATTTTCGCAATAAAACATTGCATTATGTAAAGCAAATGAATGGTTTTAACGAAATTTTATATCTTTTCGGTAACAATAAAGTTATTTCACTATTATGAAATTGTTGCATAGTTCCACGAACAATATAGGAACTAACCACATTTGTTGAAAGCTAATAATATTTTTCGTCATATGCTCTACGGCTCTGTATTTTATCATTTTTTAAATACTTTGTTGATTATGAAAACATATCGAAAATATTTTAATATAGTTGCATATAAGCTTTCATTGTTTACAAACCAATTTCTCAATAGATAGCGTTACAGAAATGTTTCTTCGTCATTTCATAGATGGCGATGGTGTATCAGCTTATTTTCAAACGAAAATGTTTTCATGATTCATGAAATAGAACTTTCAAAAATTTAATTGAATTCAATAAGAAGGCATAATTGGTTATCGATGCGCAAGCGCATAAAGTGATCGCGTAAACCAGCCGATGACAAGTCTTAAGCCCTTAAGGTGCCTTGAGTTCCTTGTTCTCCTTTCCAACTTAGATATAGTTACAATACAATATTCTAATACACACATTGCAAAAAATAGCCATTCAAGTTTATATAGTGGTACCTAGACCATGTACCTACCTACACATTGAAATAATAAAATCAGTGGAATTTGAGATTTGGCAATTAAAAAGTTATGCCTAGTGGGAAAAAGGATAATGGGTTCAATTAGGAGTGGGAGAGCGGGATGAATACTCGTTTGCGTATACTTAAAATAGAAAAATCAGAAGTAGAACGAGAAGATAAGACGAGTACAAGTGTATATAGAAATGTCCACTTGATACAACAAAAACTTACGTGTCTTTTACAAGATAAAAAAGCTTCCTACTTGTCCTGTCTTCAAAGATAAATGATTTGATGAAAGTAAAACAACAATATGTTTTAATTACTTAAAATTGAATTTTTAAAGTAATGTAAGTCTTCAGCGTCAACTACTTTGTCTTATGTTCATTCCCTGATGTCTTGCTTTACACGAAGCTCTTACATGTGCCTACTCTCTGGGATTTATAACTCCAAATTTGATCATTGTAATCATTGTCGTTCCCAGGTTGCCTGTGAGACCTTCTGCCTGGACGACGATAGTACCTTGACTGACGTGACGGACGCTCTTGGTACATTGGCTCTGTCAACAGACACGGTGAGGTTCTCTACAAAAGTAGACTGCATGTGTAATGCCACTATGTTGGAGACACTGCAGATGTCCAGAAATAACGCCAACAAGAAGATTTTCAAGTGTCCCGTGCTACAGGTCAAAAATCTTCACGGAGAGACATCCAGTAGAGCAACCATGTTTGTCGAATTCAAAATTCCTGTAAGTAAACCTTTAATTTAAATAAGTACATACTTACTAGGTTCATCCGATACCAATTAAAGCGGGATAATTGGTGAACAGTAAATGAAAATAAAACCTTTCCGATTATTGTATATAGTAAGAATCAATTGTTGTTATTTTCAAAACTTGTTTCATCATATAATCATGTCTGATTAACTTATTTTACAAAATTTCCGGACCGGTCAAAATGAACGATGTGAAGTTCTTCGATTCTTTTCTCCGTTTTATTTTAGTTCTCACTCAGACATCTTCAATGAAGCATTAATTAATGTAATCCATTGTGAAAATGCAAGAATGAATAGTACTCGTAGTTCGTTGTTCTCAGTTCAACCTGCTTACCCAGTGGGTGACTTCCCAGGAGTGAATTTAAACTGATAGAATGAATTATTGATTTGGTTAATACTTTACATAATTAGATTAAGGAACCCATCTTCGGTTGTTTAATGGTCATTAATAATTATTCTTGTTATACATGAATAATAATTATTCTTTTTATAATTAATACACTGTCTTTATCCTACAGGACATTCTGTCTTTCTACCTTTTGTCCTAAACGTATTTACAAATTCATATTTTTATTAAGATCCACAACCTATTAATTCCTCATCTTATCTTTGTGATTCAGTTAATCTATGGTTGTACTTTATAAAGGTCTTGTATTCGACTTCTGTGCAAAATTTTAACACCTTCTTCTTCTGGGTCACAATCTTCAGATTGGTCTGTACTAAGCACTCGATCTATCCATACATATCTCTATTATCCACCAGCATCACTGATCACCTGGTCGATATAATTATCTTCAGGGCGATTTCTATGATATTTGTCTTCCATTTATTCCTTCGACGATAGAAACGAGCAGGCTCGGGTGTCTGATATTATCCCTCTTAAGGTTAGGAGTTGCCTTGATTCTCCAACTATGACCAGTACTATGTACATCATTTCGGATGTGGTCTTACCAATTGATCCTAGTCATATGCCTGTAGCACTGCATTTCGAAAGAAGCCAAATTTCCGGACGAGCTTTGGTTGATGGTTCACGTGTCGCTGCCATACGGCAAGACACTTCAGACACGAGTTTTAACAAAGCTCATAGATTTTTGGTTAAAAGTGAAAGCTGTAAGCAATTCTTGCATCTTGGACTGTAAATATGTTTTAACAAAGTTCATAGATTTTTGGATGAAAGTGAAAGCTGAAAGCAACTCTTGCATCTTGGACTGTAAATATGTTTTAACAAAGCTCATAGATTTTTGGTTGAAAGTGAAAGCAACTCTTGCATCTTGGACTGTAAATATGTTTATATTATTTCTGGCTTTCAGCAGCAAAGATAAACGATACTAAAAATAGCATGAATCTTGTTACTTGAAAAGGTTCTGTAAATCAAAATACCAAATTACAAAAAAAAACAATCAATGAATATTAATACGTAACCCCTTTTTAAACAAATTGCGCGCTAGTTTGTATGTAATATGGCATAATTAAAATTTAAATGGAGAATGAGTTCAGATAGCTAAAATTTATATATAATTGGGATACAAATACATTAAAGTAAATGAAAATAGATTTTTTTTTGTTAAAAGTAACAAAATTTCATGTTTAAATCAACCGAACATTTGGTTTTGTGCGACTAAATGTTTTGTGCACACACCCAAACAGTACAGTCATAAATAGAACAAAACGCAGGTAGCCAGTTCGCTAGTCATAATATTTTTTTTTTCCTGTGCAATCGCAGTTGTACCTATAAAAATTATAAATAAAATCAAACACAGTATTTTGAGAACCGGGATAGAGGGGCAAGAAAAAGAAGAAGAAGAAAAACACTATTTTATAGAAAAATACAAACCATCTGTGAAACAACAATACCTTTAATTAATTTTGGTGTTTTTTATCATAGATACAAATTCAATGAATTACCATCGAAATTTCACGTCTTCGCGATCAGTAGTAGGTATAAATCATTAATTCCAAAATTACATTATTTTTCCATAAAAAATAAAGGGATGCGCTCAATGTCGTGGTTTGAAATGTTTTGATAATAAAGTTGATAAATCAGTACATATGCCCATTTTTTGTATGTTTTTTTCTTATCAAAAGCTAAAATAATCTTTCTTTGTAAAATACCTCAACGTGAAATTATCCACATATCTTACGCACGGAATAATATGTCAAACACATTCGTTAGGCATCATCTTCAAAGTAGATTGTATTTTTGACAATTATTTTTATAAATTTTATGGAGAAATCAATACGATGTTGTGCGACGAACCTATTTTAAACGTATAACAACATTTAAAATGAATTATATACTTAAATAATACTGAATATAAAAATCATTGCTACTATCACATTAGAGATAGATATCAAACATATGTATAACTATCACATTAGAGATAGATTTCAAACTTATAACTATCACATTAGAGATAGATATCAAACTTTTAACTATCACATTAGAGATAGATATCAAACTTATAACTATCACATTAGAGATAGATATCAAACTTTTAACTAACACATTAGAGATAGATATCAAACTAATAACTATCACATTAGAGATAGATATCAAACTTTTAACTATCACATTAGAGATAGATATCAAACTTATAACTTATAACTATCACATTAGAGATAGATATCAAACTTATAACTTATAACTATCACATTAGAGATAGATATCAAACTTATAACTTATAACTATCACATTAGAGATAGATATCAAACTTATTATTATTGTAGCGTATCAAATAGCTTAATAATTTAATTATTAATATATTACATAAGAGGGTAGGCTAAATAGTAAATTTTGAAAATATTTTTCCCAGAACCTTCAAAAGATACCTACGCCTTTGAAATAAAAAAAATACATCTTCATTCTATTGCGTGAGTTTAACGAAATTTGAATTTTTTAAATTCTTCACATGAAAAATTAGTTTTAATCAAAGACCTTATATGGTCATTGGTTTTAATAAAACCCGTTTTAATTTTTTTATATTCTAACTTTAAAAAAATGCCTTTTCCCTTAGAAAAAATATTGTATATGACAGACTTTTAACTACTGCAATAACTACGATTGTTTTTTTTTCAGAACGACCTGCAATACCAGCCCGGAGACCACGTCGGTATATTTCCATGCAACAGAAAAGAGATGGTTGAAGAATTGTTATCGAGAATGGAAGGCGTCAGTGACCCAGATGAACCACACCTATTGGAAGTTTTAAAAGAAAACCACACGTCAAATGGTAAATGAAACACTTGCGGTAAAAACGACAGAGAACATTCCGAACAAGTCATTGAATGCGCGCGCATTTCGCTAGTTTAAATTATTTATGCATTTACCTACCATGTTTATGAAAGATTGTTCAATAAATTTTATGCATTTTGAAATCGGTACTAAACCTATTATAATATTTATTTATAATTTAAAAGGCTATATAGCATAATATTTTGAAAATAATTTCCCCAGTACCCTCAAAAGATACGTCTTTCAAATAAAGAACAGTTTTTTATGAACACATTTATTCTATTGCATGAGTTTTTTTTTAAATTTGACATTGTTTATACTTTTATTGTAAAATTAGTTTTAGTAAAACCTTTTTTAATTTTTTATTGTAAGTATCTATATTTTTTATTGCTCCAATATAATTAAATTACCTATCTGTAATTGTGCATTGTAACATTTATTTTTTAATTTAAGGTGTTGAACGTATCTGGGAGCCACATGAACGTCTCCCAGCATGTTCGCTAAGGGATCTCTTTACCAGATTCCTGAATATAACGTCACCTCCATCCACCAGCCTCCTCGCTTATTTAGCCACGTGCTGTCAAGATCAAGAAGACAAAGCAAAACTACAAATATTATCCACGGTATGTGATTACAAATTGATATCGTTTAGGGAAAGAAAATTTAAAACTTTGATCGTTTATAGTTTGATAATTCAATGAAAGGATATGTCATATTGGCTGGAAGTTCGACGTTTAAGTTTGGATCAAGGCCGTACATATTTTGATGCAAAGGATATAGGAAAAAAACGTGATAAACGGTAATTGATGACAACGCAATCTGCTATATAAATGTACATTCGTAGGGCGGATGTTGAATAGGACAATTATTATATTATAGTAGGATAAAGTACAAGCAGTGAGGAATCTATCGAGAGCTTCAACGTTTGTCTTCAAGGGATTTCATCTCAAAAAATAAAACTTATGTAGCAGGGGCGTGTCTAGAACCTTCGGACTAGACAAACTCTGAAAGATAATTGGGAAATGTCGAAAATTATCATTATTCCTTTGAATGGGCATGAAAATATTTTAAAATCACATGCTAAAATAATATTTACATTGGTGGCCCTGTCGAGCATCGTATCTACAAACGGTTCAATTTTCATAAAAAAACATATTTCATAAAAACATGTTTTAATAAAACATAAATATTAGGTCTTGAAATTCTTAACTTATTATTCATAGGCAAGCCAAGATTTTCGGCTTCTATAAGCAATTCTGCTATTGGTATGTAGTCAAAAATCTTCGTCGTGTCATGTACAACCATAGTACAATATTCACAACGTTTCGAAAATCAAAATTATGAATTCGAATTTTTCTTCTTCTTTTCTCCTCGGCCATCTCTGCACTCTTGGATCTTGCGTTCTCTATGTGATTATATTTTTTCGCGACTGGGATTATGTCGTCTGTCCGTGCTTTTTGTGGTCTGCCGACACTTCTTTTCCTAATTAGAATTATATTGTTTTCGGTTTTAGGACGCTGCTGCTTACGAGGACTGGCGGCATTGGGGATCACCCGCACTATCCGAAACTCTGAGACAGTTCAGATCTGCACGTCCACATGCCGCTCTTTTGGCGGCCCAACTGTCTCCACTGCAGCCGAGATTCTACAGCATCAGCTCCAGCCCTCTGGCGCATCCCAATAGAGTACAGCTCACAGTTGCCGTCGTCACATATCAGACACAAGGTTCGTTGAAATATTTCATACACATTAGACCCTTATAAGACGAACGATTAAAAAGTGAACAAATTTCAAGCACCTGACCTTTAATCGTCGATGCTTATAGAAACCACCGAGACAGGATAGAAAAATTTAAAATAAAATATAAAACAGTCGTGATTAAAAATTGTGTGTAATTTAAGAGGGTGACTGCTGCCAACGTACCTATTTTTTCAATTTGATATACCATCATTATTACTAAACGAATCATTTTGAAAAAATAACCTAGTTAGTTTGGATGTTAATAAAGAGAAATATACCTTAACTTTTTTATTGTGTTCTGTATATATTCTTGTAGGTAAATAATAAGCATACCCCGATTTTAGACATATATCTTAAATTTCTAAAAAAAATATAAGGTATAGAGCAATATTTTTTTTATAAATTAAAGAAGAACAAAATACCTGGAAAAATATGATATGACGTTGCATTAACGCATCAGGTTAAGTAAATAAACCAAAAAAACTTTTATTACGCAATGGCGCTGAATGGAAAATAAATGTTTTTAAGGTTTATTTACTAAACCTGAAGCATTAATGCAACGTCACATCATATTCTTCTAGATATTTTTGTCTTCTTTAATTTAAACAAAAATATATTACTCTACGCCTTATAGTTTATTAAAAATATATGATAAACGTTGAAAATCGGGGTATGCCATTATTTTTCTACAAGAATTTATACAGAACATTATCTAAAAGTTAAGGTATATTTATGTTTATTAATATCCAAAACGATTTGATAAGAAATAATGATGGTATATCAAATTGAAAAATAGGTACTTTGGCAGCAGTCCCCCCCTTAACAAACATTCGAATCATTTTGTAATTTATCGTTATTTTGTCTGTTTATTTTGTTTCGTCTTGCACATTATAAGTAAACCACTAAGTACGTGTATTAGATAGTTACTTTTTTTTTACGGCGCTGGCCGATTTACTAATGATATTAATAACAATTAAGCACTACAAATAATAACACTCAATTATTATTATTACCATTATACACTTCCTCAAAAGAATTAGCAGATCAATGCGTAAATTGTAAATTATTTCAAAGAGCAAAATAAAATGCAACAAACTCATCATCAAGCTTTCAATTGCGAATAGTTCACCCATCCAGATACTTAACATATCAAAGGATTAGGCTCTGAGGAGGTCTCTATACTACCTAACAACCCTACTGATTCCCGAATATTAACGTTTAAAAAATCTTTAACGATTCTACATGTATTCATAATTACCGTTTTTTGCATTTTTATTAATGTCCTTTTATTTTAGATTATTTTTTTATTATATTTTATATATTACTTCTCGGGCAACGAACAGGTACTGCTGTGTCAAATATTAATTTAACACGCACCCAATAACAAGTTGCCACATTCTGGAGACTAACGATATCAATTGTCTCACAGATCCAGACTGAAAACATAATTAAAAACTATGTGTTCACCGGCAATCGAACTCGGAACCTTTGAATCAGCATACCTAATCTAAGTCAATATGGCCGACAAGTAATACCTATAAACTCTGGCTTTCGACTAATAAATTATAAAAAAAATAATACCTGCTTTAAGACTATTTACTATATCTAATTTCGAATATTTTTATTATTGCATATGCGCAAACATTGGATTTTTTTCCCTGTCGGGAGTCAAAGATATTTTTAACAGATTTTTAATTATCTCAATAGAGACGAAGTTGGAATATTTATAACGAAGTTGGAAGTTGGAATATTTTAGAATTGGTGAACGTTGCGCAAGCGCATAAAGTGATCACGTAAACCAGCCGATGACAGGTCGTAAGCCCTGTAGGTGCCTTGATTTCCCGGTTCTCCTACAATAAATATTCCAACTTCGTCTCTATTGAGATAATTAAAAATCTGTTAAAAAATATCTAATTTCGACAATTATAAAAAAAACAATTTGAGTGTCGATTGTAGGTAGGTTTACTATATCTGTCAAATATTTACGATCGTACTTGATCACGGCGGCCTTCGTGGCTCAGTTATTTAGGTATCTGACTGCTGATCCAAGGGTCCCGGGTTCGATTCCCGGTGGAGACACAGTATTTAATAGTGTTTTCAGTCTGGATCTGTGAGACGATAAATATCATAAGTCTCTAGAATGTGGCAAATTGTTATAGGGTGCATGTTAAATAATTATTTGACATAGTACCTGTTAGTTGCCCGAGAAGCACATAAAATAAAATAAAAATAAAATAAAATAATCACTTTCAGTGAGAAGTTTATTCTCAGATCGTACGAAAAACAACAAATGTGCTGTACGATATAAAAAAATGTAAACTGTTTTATATATTTTTATTATTATGATTTGTGTCTATTTACATGACATGTAGGTAATAATAATAATAATAAAACTTTCATTCTGAAAAAAACATGATATTATACATAATGTATCGGACTTAGATATATGTCTGTAGGTAGATTTTTGTTTACGAGGGTCATCTTTGAAATTACAGAAATGTACAAACTTACTAAAAAAACATGTAAAATATACTGAGTTATATTATTTTTTCATTCCAATTCCTATTTATTCCGAACCTTTCACAAGAAATACGAACGAAATCATTATCTGTCAACAACTTACACGGGAGAGGATAAGGTCGCAGAATTCTAAGAGAAATATTATTATTTTTTTCAAAATCTCGAAATTCGACTTGGAAATAAACGACATATTAAAAAAATCTTCATTACTGAGTTGTCCGCATTATTTTTCCGCCCACATCGCACAATAGAACGGGACAGGTTTTTAATAACAAGTAAACAGTTATTTTTTTTACATTCTACATTTTACACTTGTTACAACCACCAGCACAAAGGGAGATCGACTGAAAATGACTTTTTATGGCTTTAACGGCTATGTCGCGGAATATTACATTTTTTTTAATAACGACTGAACAATGAGTTTTTTTTATTAGTAATAATATTTTCAATTTGTGTTGGCGGGAAGACATTTTGTTTTTATTGAGTGGGTTGCATCAGCTAATTTAGAAACAGACAAATTTTACTTTTAGGTTTTTTTTTCCTTTTTCTACATTTTCGATGGGTTTTACTTACATATAGTAGTGCATAATACTAAGTCAATTAGTTAAAACAAAGCACGCAGATATATCCTCGAAATAACGCTGTATAAAGTTTAAATTAAACAGAGTAAACATTTTTTGTGGTATAGTAGTAATTTTGGATATAATTTTTGTTGTATACAATTTTAGGTTACACAGAGTATACATTTTTTGTGGTATAGTAGTAATTTTGGATATAATTTTTGTTGCATCTATACAATTTTAGGTTATACAGAGTAACATTTTTGCGGTATAGTAGTAATTTTGGATATAATTTTTGCTATTTACAATTTTATATTATACAGAGTATACAATCGTGGCATTTTTGTAAATGAGAGAGCTGATAATTTAGCTAGATTTGCTATTTCAATTTAATTTGATTCAAGACATCCTTCCTCTTGTTCATTATTCTATGTTGAAAGAACGGAATACTCAATATAGGTGCAAGATATGTTTCTATTCAAAAATTTATCCTCAGCAAACCATGGTTTTCCAAATTCCGTTGTAGCAGACATGAATCTTCCGTCATAATATGCTGATTGAGATTCGGACACTGTTGTTCTCCTCTCCTAGCAAGGTTGGGTATTAAGAACTCATCTCTTTGTCAATATGGCCAAGAACAAGGCAGCTTGGATTACATATTTTTCAATTGCCCTACATCTAAGTTGCCAATATCATTAATACACTTGATTAAATTCAAAATATTTCCTCCTCATACTATCGCCTCCTTACTCAGCTTTAATAAATTTCAAGTACGTTCTCACATAATTTAACAGACAGAATAACATCAAATTGTAATTTCATTTTCTATTTCCCTTTTAAAATAAAACTTCTTATCTCAACTTTTACAATTCTAATTTAATCAAGGAATAAATATTTTGTATTCCACACACTTTATAATTTGTTGTTCATTTTAATGTGATTAACAAATGCGCGATTTTATAACAAACTTGACTCTGGCCTATGTTCCTCCATTTGAGGTTACAAGAGCCATTTAAGTAATGATAATAATACAATAATTTTTAAAATCGGGTGTGTGAAAAATTGGTATAGAGGTTGAAAATTTTAATTTATAATGCAAAATCAATATAATACCTAAATCATGTCGATTTTTCGATTCAACTAAAATAGATTTATAAAACAAGCCTTTTGTAAATATTATATCCCCTACAGTGTTTAACCATGTAGAGAAATATGCTGACGCTGTGCCTAGCGTGAAACGTGTCCAAAATTACAATAAATCATTAATAAAATCAATTATTATTTAATTTTTATTCATTCATTTGGAGTTCTATCGAGTGCTATAGGTCTATAAAGTAAATTTAGAGTATCTTAACAGTTTTGTAGACTATTAATATAGTGTTTTAATTATTTATTAAATTATATAATTTCAGATGGAAACACTCATTACGGCGTATGCTCAAATTATCTTAATGACTTGAAACCAGGTGATGAAGTTTACATGTTTGAACGCAGGTGAGTTTGAAATGTAGTTTTACGTAGATCTCAATAATAAAATAATTATTTCAGAATCAAGTGTACAATGAACTTTGAAATTAAACGCCTGATAACTGCAAAATGTATAACTCATTGTACTATTTCATTCCTTAAAGGTATTTTCTAGTAGGCTTTTGGTGTGGCTTGTGTACAATGTACATATTTAATGTATTTTACAGCGCTGCAGGTTTCCACTTGCCGAAAAATCCATCTGTGCCAATAATTTTGGTTGGACCAGGAACAGGAATAGCACCATTCAGAGGATTCTGGCATCACAGACGTCTTCAGGCCAAAACGGTTCCAGAAGGCAAGTAGACACATTTAATAATAATCTTTTAATGTATATAAATATAATACCGTGTGACTTACTTAGTAACCGAAGAAAATTAATATTAGTGAAAATTGTAATTGAGTTTTTTTTTCAGGTCTAGGAGAAGCTTGGTTATTCTTTGGCTGTCGTACAAGACAAATGGACTTGTATTGTGAAGAGAAACAACTAATGCAGAAGGAAGGTGTTTTAAATAAAGTATTTTTAGCATTGTCTAGAGAAGAAGGAATACCTAAGGTAATTAATTGAATACCTACTTGTTTCCATAGATAAATATTATATTTAGGAAAAAGTCCAGAATTACAATATGTTACTATGATTTAACCGTTTGAATCTATTAACATGTATATTCAACGAGACTGAGTGTATATTTCAAATGGAAGACTTTCAATTATTTACATACTCATGTATTCTGATAATGAAAATGGCTAGTACAAATATATTTTTATTTCAGACTTATGTACAAGGTTTAGCTGAGCGAGAGGGCGCAATGATTTGCAATATGCTCATTAAGCGCAAAGGTCACTTTTATGTATGCGGAGATTGTACGATGGCAGAGCATGTTTACCAAACACTGAAGAAAATCATACAAAAACATGGACCAATGACTGAAAAAGATGCTGAGACATATGTGTTAAATATGAAGGTAATAATATGTTTCTTGTATGATTGAAAAGAAACTTTGGTGATGGAAGCTTAAGCATATATAATAATATTCAAAGAGTCATTAAATGATATAGTTTCCAGCAAATAACTTGAGAATATTCGTTGTGGAGGAGTGCATATTGAACATATACCAATTGAGAAGCCCACATTATTTGCCGAATACTATATTTAATTGTTGGGTCTTCAGAACAATGTAGCCTGAAATAATTTACTGGAAATGATGATGCTCTAAACTCAGAGGGGAGTTTTTTTCACTTAAAAGGCATTAAAACTGACTTATTGAATGAGTCTGTCCAATTTATTTAAAGAATTGGTACCCTTTGATCCAGATAAACTCAGTGAAATATGTTTTCCTAACGGCACAGTGGCATTTGTTAAGAAGTGCTATTTTAAATTATTGGGAATTAAAATTCTGACTGTATTTTAATTCCTAATATATTTTTAATTCACAATCTGCCTTATTGTATTTTTCAGAATGATGATCGATATCACGAAGACATCTTTGGTATCACCCTGAGAACTGCTGAAATCCACAACAAATTCCGAGAGTCTGCAAGAAACAGAATGTCATCGCAACCATGACGAAGACTTTCACATTTTCCAAAACATTAAAATATTTAAATATAAGACAATTTTTGAAATCTTTTTATTATAAATGTTATTCAATTCACCTCTCAATTATATAAGATTTCTACTTGCACATTCATGTCATATCTTTTTAATAATAATTATAATAATGTTATCCTTATATAATATTTTTATAAAGTCCTAAATTTTATCGCTTTGAAAGTCTTCCTCAGTAAATATGATGATATGTATTAAAATTTATGGAATCCTAATGTTTAATTTATGTAGATTTTGAAAAAGAGAGCACTTTTAAACAATAGCTACTAAATCAACTATGTGCCAAACATATTAAAGAGTTGTTTCTGTAATTTGATATTGAATAAATTTAGTTTTTACTGACATATATATTTAAATTGTATCATAAATATAAAAAAGTGTATAATGACTGGCATATGAGACTCATGTCTATGATTATTTATTTAAGTGACATTTGCTTGAATTTCTATGCGTTTTTAATGATTGTTTGGGACATGATATAATAGATTCAATAATAAAAACAAAAGATGGTAGTACCAAGAAATGCATGAAGGTATGGTGTTTCATACAAAGCTCCATTCTTTCACTTGATATTTATTTGCAAAAGTCAGTAAATGTGATTTTGATTTTGATTGATAAAAATGGTCAAAAAGACTAGTAAATCGAAGAACTGTCTGTATTTACAAATGAAAACAAAATAATTCAATATGCTAATTAATGCAGTCTGAATATGCAGAAGTCATTCGGGTTCTGTGTGGGCATCCAGGATTTGATCCCCAGCAGAGGAGAAATTTATGAATTAATTTCCTATACAAATATTGAAACACTGATTGGTTGAAAGAAAATGCCATATGGCAATTAACTCTTGCGCAGAGTACAAAGAAAGTGTTAATTATTTATTTACATATATTATATGAAATAGGTGAATGTGTTTATTAAAAAAAAAGAAAAATTATATATGTAATTCAATGTAACTGAATTGTTAATGAATAACAAATAAATCACCCTATATATGTACCTACTGCACATAATACATTGGTAACAATTACAGTCGACCCGTGGTAATCAGACAAACGTTTTGCAAGGCGATGATTGAAATTGTCAAATTATATAGTACTGCCACAGACCTCCTGTAGTCTGAAACCTTTTGAAAAAGAGTATCTTGTGATCTGACAAATTACATATTAAATGGTAAGATCCTATAATATATACTACAAAACATAATATGTTGTAGAGTTAATTAAACTGAACAATAGACAGCATAGGTATGTTGGATTAAATAGGGGACGGATTATTATCGGTGGTCCATTGTAATGTTAATTAAATAAGTCAAGATATTCACAAAATTTAAAGGTAATATAATAAAAAAATAATAATTTATATATATTTCAGGTTGTTCTCATTGATTGCTGTGCCATTTTGTATAATAGAATGCTTTTTTATCAATTGTTCTCAACATGTTTGCTCTGAATGTAAGATATACAAAAAATCAAGCTTTGTGATTCACTTGCATAGTTTTTTAATATCATAGGTAGGTGTTATTAACTAATTATTAAAGTAATCGAATATTTTTATTATTGCATATGCGCAAACATTGGATTTTTTTCCTGTCGGGAGTCAAAGATAATTAAAAATCTGTTAAATTTTTTTAAGTGTTAGGTAGGTAAATACATGGATTTTACACATAGATTTTCATGTATACTAGATGTCACAGTTAGCAAAAAATGTATGAATCGAAGTGAGGATTTTTTTCACGGGACTTATGACAACAAGGTTAGGAGACCACATTGTTTTTCTATAGAGAATAACGACTAATGTGAATTTTTTTCCGATTTATTTGTCAAAAAACGCTTTGTTCATTAAGATTTGGAGAACAGTTATCTAGGAAGTGTTGAAATGTATGGAAAACTGCAATATGTTGCCAACTAAAACGTCAAACGCGCAATATACCATGACTCACTTTTTGCACTCCATCTAGTATATTATATGAAAATCTATGATTTTACAATGAATCATTGATTCGGCTTTTTCTTGTCACAATTTTAATGTTTATGGGAGTGTATGTATGATATTTTGAATACCTAATGATTAAAAACAAATTGATATTTATACATACATATTTTGGATATAAAACAAGTCCCATATTTTGTGCATTTACTTCACTAAAATTCTTTAATATTCTAAGATATAAGGAACCATTTGTATTATAATTATGTATAAAACTATTGGAATAATTACAAAATATTTAACAAATATAAAAATATGAAATTCAAACTGTGCAAATTCACTCTATATTGTTATCATCTTTAAATGAAAGAATGAATAATCTATTTTATACCATCAATATTTTTCACAATTTCAAACAAATGTACATTTTAAATTAAAGACGAATCAGTCTTCAACAGTTTGAAAAACTAACTTTTCCTTTCAAAAATAAAAATTGGTTTTCATATATGTTCCTCAGCTATTTCATTAAAATAATTTTAATTCAACAAACACATAAAAAAATTATATAATAATTCTAATGTTATTTCATTATCTGTGATCCATGGAAGCATCGAGTTTATGAAATCTCATAAAAATACATATATAAAAAAAAACATTTTATTCATGTGTATGATGTAGGTATGCATGTGGTTGTCAAAAATTATATTTTGTGATATAATTTTACAATTTCTATCATAATATTTGAATAATGGAAATCTATCTTGTTTGGTGATACTTTTTGGACTCTATAGAAATCTTTAAATAGTACGCCAATTTTCAACTTATATTCATATCATTAAATGTCATGTTCAAGATATTACATAATATGTACATTGTGTATACATATAAATGTTAAAAAATATATATTACTTAACCAAACCCCTGTTTTATATATCATCCCTTTATTTCACTAAGTTTAGGTCCAACTGTTTGATAGTAGGTAATCAACATGTGATGTTAGCATGAACACCAAAAAAATAAAAAAGACTGATTTGCCATATATGGTATGTAAAGCAAAAAGATGTGAATCAGTTGAGAAGGATTTAATATATTATTTAGACAAACTGCAATGGGATCCCAGAAGTTACTTTTTATTTTGACAGTTACTTTTTATTATGAGATTTTTCTTTAGTTCTTTCATCTACATACAAAAGCTGTTCTTCCCCCACCACCACCCGTTCTGCTTATGGGGACTAAAAACGGCCCCTTGCAAAACTCTGAAAGAACACATAAGAACGTAAGAAGAGTCCGGAGAACTCTAAAACCTTGCAGACACTGCACTTAGAATGCCAAAGAGAGCAGATTATAAGGGAGCAGTAGGTTCGTCATGCACTGAAAATGAAGATATTAGTTCACCGTATTTTTGATAAAAAGTCTTGAATGCTCTTCGTGGCTACAAGGTCCGCATGTCCAATGGGGCCAAAGGAATTCCCTCGAACATCGTTGTAGAGTTCTCGTCGGAATGTTGACACGGAGAAGTTAGTGCATTCCCATAGGATATGCTCAGAAGTCTGATCAGAGTTACCACAAAGCTGACATGAGGAGGAATCGGATAAGTAAAAACGAAAAAGGTAACTTTTGAAACTGCCGTGTCCAGTTAGGAATTGCGTTGTCCAATAATCAGGAATAATCCAAGATGATGAAATACGGGTCCTCACATCAGGAAGAAATAAGAATGTCAGTCTGCCTACGGAAGAAGATGACCAGCGATTTTGCCAAGCGTCTACATACAAAAGCTAGCTAGCACAGACTCCACAATCCATTTTCAAGAAGTCTCCAAAACTGGATCATGCTGTTAGGAAAAATTCATAAATATTTTTTGGAGTTGTGGTACAAATAGTGCATTCCACATAACTCCTTTTGTGTTGGTAAGCTTGCATAGTTGACAATCTGGCAAATTTAGTTCTACAGAGTTGTTATCATTTTAAATATTTCGCAACTCTGTAAATTTCGGAGACCTTGCTTTTATAAATATATTTAAAACTCATTTAACTGTTTTTGAGGGCATGTCTAAAAAAAACTCTTACTATTCTTTGTGACGAACACTAAGGCTGGGTTGTTTCAACAAAAGTATCAGTAAAAGTATAGTTAAAATACTTTCATCTCATAAAATTGTTCAAAATTTTGTTGTTTGAAGGTATTAGATTTCAATGAAACAACCAAAAGTATTGCACAATTTTATGAAATCAAAGTATTTTAACTATACTATTACTGATACTTTTGTTCGAGAAACACAGCCTAAGAAATAAAAGATTTTTTTAACTGAAAAGCACTATAGAAAAAAATGGATTAAACAATATACTTCGAAGGTGTCGTTGATACGAGGGATTTGGTAAGTACTAAAAAAGACTGATATATTGTAGGGAGAAAAGTTTATTAAAAAAATAACATATGATAGGTGGTAATAAATAACATTAATTAGACAGACTTTTACATTGGTACATCAGTATAATATAAAGTAATGGCATTAAGTCCAACATTAGATTGAATTTTACTCAATATTACTCAAGGTAAGTAACGAGATATACTGAATTTGTGTAATTATATTTGACAAAACATAGTGGCACAAGAAGAATAATATTTATAATAAATTTAATAAAAATTTATTTTTTCTTAAAACTATTGTATATATAGACCATTTATATATAGTACCGATTTTACAGCCACACATAGTTGAAACGTAGTAATTTTAATAGATAAAAAACAATTATATGAAGCAATAATTTAGAAATTTTATTATTTACAACAAAACAAAATATTTTTAAATATATGAGTTGTAATAAATTTTTGAGGTAATAAAATACAAATTCTTTTTTTGATGTATTTTTGTAATTGCACTAAAATATTAATAATGAAATCAACCACCACCATTACTTAATTTCTCATTGAAATTAATATTTTAACACCCATTCACAAAATAACACGACCCTTTCCATTTTATCAACACCCCCCTCATTCACCCCCCCCCTTCACAATTCTTAATTTGTAGATTTAGTCTAGTCAATGAGTAAACTCATGAACAATCTTGTAAAATTAAATGATGTGTAAATACAAACAACTTATTGTATTTCTATAAATTGTATGTGTATATTTAAGAATTGTTTTTGTCATTTCTCGCAAAACTTAGAATATATACATATATCAGAAAGTAACTTACAAAGTAGTAGGCAATTTGTGCTTCTTCAAAACATCAAGAAAATATTTAGATAGATAATTGAATATGCCCTAAATAAAAGTCTTTGTAAGCTATTGATAATTCAATCACTTTTAATGCCTTAACAAACTGAATGTCGGTTGTCAGTTATCAGTTCTGAATTTCTTTGACTTTTTATTTTAGGCTTGGCAATGTTTGGATCTAAATTCAATTTGTCCCGCAAGATGTTATTGATCTCATTAAGCTCATTTGATTGCATAGGTACTTATTTTTATATTTAAAACCAATCAGCAGCCAGGTATATATCAAGGCATTGTAGATTTATGCAAATTTTGCCATTGCATTCCTCTACTTTTCAAGTTGACATTTTTTTTCATTCGTCAGCAATTGTAGTTCTACATTTGAAATAAAACTTACTAAAAAAATATATCAATTAGCTCCATAAGGACCGTATTTATAAATCATTCTCAGTGCAAGCCAATATTACCGAAATGTATGGAAATTATCATGCTAAGCATTGAGAAAAATCTTAGTATGTTTTATATATTCGGGCCTAAGATAAGTATAGAAGTTGTAGAGGGTTAAAATTAACTAAAGGATGATATTGAAAATAATATGAGTTTAGAAAAATGCCATCAAGACCATACATTGTTGGTAAAAATAGCATTAATTATGAGTTTGTAGAAGTGAGTCAGTACAAATCTATATGTATAAAAATATTGTATTTGACAAGGCACAATATAATGACACATTTTTTAGCAAACACGACAATTGGCCATATTTTCCCCCACATTCAATATAAAATATATACCATTTAATGTGAATAGTACAGAATGGTTTAAACAATAAATAAAAATTGGAAAAAATACTAACAGTGGCAATTTAAAAAAATATACATAATTTAAATTATTTGATGCTGTTTGCAAAAATCATAAAATTTAGTTGAGATCGAGGTTTTAATTCAAAATTATAATATTAATAATCTGGAAAAAATAAAAATTTTGTGACGTAAGTTCTTATATTTAATAATAATTTCAAAATAAATGGAATTGGATGCAGAAATATGTGATCTAGATTAGATGACCACCCACAATTATATAAAAATTAAAATACATTTTATTATATTTAACATGTAATAGTTAATACACCTCTAAAACAATAAATGCTTTTGTAAATTAATCTATAAGTAATCTTAAATTAATATAATATTTAAATTTGTATCAAAAAATTAAGAAAATGATATAGTTAGTGGCAAAATTCTTGAGTATGTCACATGGGATGCGCAAAACGCAAATTTTTGTTTTTTTGCTTGGTTGATATATGCGCAAACCGCTCCACTCAACGACTTAAAATGCCCAAGTTATTTTCCAGAAACAATAATTAACATTATATTTAATTAAGATTCAAAGCAATATAAAACAAATTACATAAGATAGTGTAGAGATAAATTTCAAATGTTTTTTTTTGTATGTGCGAGTGAGATAAAATTTTAACACTTTTTTAATTATTTTATCTCAACTCAACACTATTACAAGTAGGAAATAAAATGAGTATTTTTATATCCAAATACATGTTGTCATGTGATTGTTAAAACTGACTTCAAACTAACAACAAAATTTGATGAGATTAAATTTAATATCTAAAGAAAAGAAATTTAAAAGTAAAGTTCACTACTAAATATTATATTCGTGTAATGAAAAATTGGTATGATTTTTTTTATTGGCATGGATTACATTTTGTAAGTATATTTTCATAATAACCAAAAAATTACAAAATTCAATTCAATGTATAGTTTTTTTTTTTACCAAGAGTGTGCAAGAACAAACACTGAGAATACAAATTGAGATTCTGTTTTTTTTATTATTTATAATAATTATCAAAAAAGCCAATTGGTTAGTGACAATAATTTATAGTTACCGTTGTAATATGGTAGTTATTCATGTACAAAAACACTTTACTTCAATTCTTGATACGAAATCTAGTTTTAATTTCCATTTTCAATTCTTTCCTTGCACAACATAATACATATAATATGTATGAAAAAGCTTAATAAAATAACAAATAATCTTGGCATATTGGTTTGTAAATATATAGAATACAAATTTAAAAAAAGGATGACACAAATCGCATATTTCAAATAAAATTAGTTAAATGTATAAATGATTGTTGGAATATGGTCGTTCAAAAGGAATAGTTAAGTTTATGCACTTTATGTATCTATGACACTTTCTTTTACAGTATGTTGAAGAACTTAAGAAGAAATGAATTTATAATTGAATTGAATTGAAATCATCATTTCAATTCAATTATAAAATAAGTTCATATTTATATAGAAGATATAAAAAAAATACAGAATATACGGGACTGGTTGACAAAACATAGATGGGACAATCTCATGGGGAGTTGCTAAGATGTCAATAAAAATAAAACAAGCCTTTTTTTAATATATAATATATACAAAAATGTTTCCATCGCCACACATTGGAGTGGAAAAATTTGAGTTCCGGACTCGTTTAGTATGTGTATAAATACAAATTTTGCTTAGTATTTTTAGAGTCAGGGTTTGTCTGTCGAACTGGGGACTGTCCTGCATAAATAGGGACATCTGACAACCTTGATATGGACAAATATTGGACTGAAAAATAGTGTACAAAAAAGCGATTATTTGGTGTCATTAACTTCATTATATGACAATTATTAATTTGTGATCTATAAAAATTGTACATCAAATATTTAAATGTATTAACTGAAATTACTTTATTTTAATGGACAATTTTCTCATTTGTCTTTTGTAACAATCAACATTTATAAATCTCAAATACAATAGCAAGTACATATAAAATTAGATTTTCAGAAATGTTCATATAATTATTAATGTGAACATTTACACAGGTGGTTTTTTTTAATTTTCCGTGTTGAGACACCAAAAATATACTTTAATAACATCCAATTAATGCAAGAAGGCACTTCTTGTAGTGCCCTGAAGTGTCACCCTGCAAAGAAAAATTAATTAATAATTTATTTTAAATTTGCACCCACTGAAGTAATGAATAAAAACACATAATTGTCCGTAGCAAGTACTTTCAGCACAAATTGAACAATTAAAAAAGTGTATAAAAATAATTGAATTATTATAGTGTCGATTTATGATTTAGGATAATTACAAGGGTCAAAATACTTTATAAATGACAAACTGCTTCTATAATATTCACAATCTGCGTATAGAGATTGAAATAATGGTCTTATCGTGAAACTCTTGGATAGAAACACTAAAAATGTTAAATTTTGTTTTCTCTTGAACTTCCACATGGCACAGATCAACTGAACTACAATAATAAATTAAACTTCTTACACTTAGTTTTCCTTAAACAGTGGGTTGAATGAGTTTATATTTTATGAACTAAGTATTCTCCCAGTGCTTACTTAAGGAATGGAAACATCAGTCCTAACAAAACGACTAATGCACAATCTGTTAGTGACACAGAGAGCTAAAGTTGCTGGGTATTTCAATAAGGGACAGAATTCAGAATGTCATGATAAGAGAAAGAACCAAAGTAACCGATGTAGCGGAAAGGGTCGCTGGTCTTAAGCGGAGCTGGGCTGGGCATATTGCCAGATGCCAGGATTCACGATGGACCAAAAAGGTCGTAGAATGGCGACCGAGAACAAGCCGAAGAGGTGTTGGCAGACCCCAGGCCAGGTGGTCTGATGACATCAAGAAATGTGCCGAAGGGAGATGGATGCAGTGTGCTCAAGACAGGGAGTTGTGGAGTATAAATATTTAGATGAAATAAATGATTACCTCAATCCAACTTTGCAGAGATTTTCCATATTTGGCCTCAAATGCTTCCTTGATGTCTTCCATATCTACCTCACACCGAGTAACAATGATCCTTATTAGCTGTCGGTCAGTAGTACCTAAACCAGCCATTGACTTGTGAAGGCGTTTCGCAAAGAAACTGGCTTTGCTTTGAACACATCTCACTAAAAAAAAACATTTTATTTAATATTATTAGGTGATCCAATGGAATGCAGAATCTCAGTGGGCGACGAGCTTATTGAACAGGAGTCCCAGTTCAAATATTTAGGTTGTGACCTACTCAGCACTCATGACCTCCCCAAAGAAGTAAGGCCTCAGGTAGATGCGAGTGCGAGATGTCATATGGAGGAACAAAGACATGCGAACCAGCAGCAAGGTACGCATCTATAAGACCTGTGTGCGACCTATCCTCACATATGGCATAGAGGCAAGAGCAGACACTGTCAAAGCATGCTGAGGACTGCAGAAATGAGAACTCTACGTGCCATTGCTGGAAGGACCTTGCGTGACCGTATCAGAAACACGGCAATCCGTGAAGTATGTGAGATCCAAGATGTGGTCAGATGGGGGAGACAGCGTCGATGATACTGGTACCAGCATGTGCAGAGGATGAACCAAAAGAGAATTCCACACATAGCTCTGCACCAGGTACCAGATGGACAGCGTCAACCAGGAAAACCCCCGAAACAATGGAGAGATAGGACCATCCTGTACCAACAAACCCTCGGTCTACACCAAGATGAAGAAGAAGGTGAATACTCGAGTTGATTGTTTTCCGAAAATGGAGTTATAAAAAATGTCCAATGATAATAATTATCAAATAAGATGAATCAGCTCAATAAAAGATTTATACTAACTAGGGGCTTCGCCCCTGGCCGCAGTAGCCCAACCCCCAGGTAAGCCGAGTTGCGAAATACAATTATTTTTTTAAAATAGCAGAATAGACAAACGTAATAGAATAACCCGGGACTTATAATAAATGACATTGCACGCACCAAATCAAATTGGTAACATAAACTAGTGGAATCCGGGTGGCCAAGTGTTGGGGGTTATAATTATGATGTTTCAGACTCAGAAAGTAAATTTTAAATTAAAAAATAATAACTATGAAGCAAAGAAACTGTAGAATTGAGTAGTCGTATGTATGATACGCAGTCTATTAATAATATCAATAATTGGGAAGTCCGATGACTGGAATATCCTAATGGATACGAGAACAGAGAGAACCTTCCAAAGGAGATCTGCATCTCGTATCTTAGGCCTGACTTGACAATTTACTCTCTTTCATTGAAAAGAGTTATTTATGTGGAACTGACTGTTCCATGGGACACAAATATTCCAAAAGACCACCAATACAAACTAAACAAGTACAAGGAACTGGTAGATAGAACAGTTCAAAATGGCTTTAGCACAAGTATATATGCTGTAGAGGTGGGGGCGAGAGGCCGCATACATGGTCGCAAGCCCATGTGGCTCACCTGTTCTGGTTGGTGCTCGGGTCGCCTGTGCTCGTGGGCCTGGATTCATGAATCCAGTGAAACCATGATTGCCTTTCTGTTTGGAACTTATACAGTGGGGGCTCAAAAAATTAGAGCCACCCATAATTTATCACAAAAATTGTGTTTCAGGTTCATTATCAGTATTAAAAACTTTAGATATGCTATTTATTGTTGTTTCAGTTTATCACGCCATTCCTTGTGAATATTTTTTTAGAATAACAACACTGTTTTACTGTTTGTTATGAAGTTAGCTGGGTTACAATGAGAAATGTCACAGTTTTACACCACGTGTGATATTGAACAATAGCAATTTATTCTGAAGTTTTATGGTTTATAATTTTTATTTTACAAGAATATTCGTACTTCTTTCTTTTTTTATATGCAAGTAAGTTTTTATTTTACAAGAATATTCGTACTTCTTTCTTTTTTTATATGCAAGTAAGTTATTTTTACCATATTCCATTATTTATTTCATTTATCAAGGCTTTTTTATATACTTTTTTTACACTTTTTGATAACCTCGTTTTTTTCAAGTTTTTCAAAAATGGGCAGACAGCAGGACATCTCTTCATCCAAACTTGGTCAGATCCAAGGCTTCATATTGAGTGGAAACCATTCAAATAGACAGATTGCCAAGTCTCTTAAGGTTTCCAGAGCAACTGTTGATAGAATTAAGAGAAAAATGGACAATAATGAGCCCATACAATCAGTTAAGAGGAAAAATTGTGGGCGAAAGCGTATTACAACACCACGAACTGAAAGAAAAATAAGGGATATTGTTCTTGAAAATAGAAGAAAGTCAAGAAAAACGCTTAAAGAAATAATAAATGAAGAAGAAATTGCAATATCTCTAGGTACGCTTCGCAGAAGACTGGCAGAACAGGGATTCAAAGCTTGTAGACCAGCAAGAAAACCGAGACTTACGCAAGCAATGAGGGAAAAACGTCTCCAATGGGCCAAAGATCATCGCCATTTTACTATTGAGGATTGTAAAAATGTAAGTTGATGATGTAGTCATCATACCATTACAATTTAAAAGGATAAAGGCTCATTTTTCAGTAAATTAGAATGTTTTACCAACTCTATGTGAATATTTTCTCTATTTCTAGGTTTGTTTCTCCGATGAGTCCTGTATTGAAATTTTGATGGATAAATCAAATTTTGTACGACGAAGAGAGGGTGAAAAATTTAAGGAAGAATGTCTCGTGCAAAGGGTGAAGCACCCATTAAAGATTATGGTCTGGTCTGTCATCAGTGGTCAGGGTACTGGAAGACTGTACATTGTTAAAAATACCATGCGTCAGGACCAATACATTGATGTCCTCAAAGATAAACTGATTCCTCAGGCAATGGAATGGTTTCCAAATGGAAAATTTATATTCCAACATGACTCTGCACCATGCCATAAGGCAAAAAGAGTCACATTGTTTTTACAGGCACAAAAAATAGATGTCCTACCCTGGCCAGGAAACTCTCCAGACCTAAATCCCATTGAAAATTTATGGGAACTACTAAAACGAGGGATTTCCATATTGGTCACAAATAAAAGGGATTTGATAGAGAGATTAATAAATATTTGGCATCATAATGATAATTTAAAAAAACAGTGTGAAATTTAATAAACAGCATGCCTAGAAGAGTAGAAGCAGTGATTGCTGCAAAAGGTGGACATACAAAATATTGACACGCATTTGGTTTTCATATGTTTTTTTTCAATTCTAATAAATAAATTCCTTTTTTATATACATTTTTCAATTCTATATACCCATATTTTTAAAATACAATTGATATATAATGGTCCGTAAAAATGAAATTAGAGAATTATACCAAAAAAGTCTAAAAATAGTAAAAATGTTGGGTGGCTCTAATTTTTTGAGCCCCCACTGTAATATTTTTGATATAAAGAAGTGTTATAGAACTCATCAAAATAAATTAATAAAAGGGTGACATTGAACTTTATCTTGTCAACAACTAAAAATAGAATGCCACCTATAATAAAATATACATATTTTTTTAATAAATCACAATTGAATATATCAGGGGTGGCGAACCTAGGGCACGCGTGCCGAGGTGGCACGTTTGATAATTTGGATGGCATGCGAAGGATTTCTAAGTTAAATTTTTTTTTTTAATTTTTAAGTTTAAAATATTAAATTTTTATTAAATAATCCGTAAATTATTAATTACAGAATTGATCAGTTTTATCATCAGCAACAACAACAAAAAGAATCGATATTTGCAATGCAGTTGTAAAAGCACTCACTGAAAGAGAAATAGATCTTTCCAAAGTTGTATCAGTAACGACAGAAGGTGCTCGCCGTATGACTGGAGAGGAAAATGGTTTTATCAGTTTATTTACTGAACGTATTGGACATTCCGTTCTGGGCTTTCATTGCATTATACACCAGCAAGTTTTATGCTCAAAGCACGGATTTCAGTCACTGGAAGATGTTATGATTCTTGTAACAAAATTGGTCAATTTAATATCTGCACGCGGATTAAACAAAAGAAAATTTTTAGAATCATTAAATGAGGTAAACTCAGTATATAAAGGTTTACTTATGTACAGCAATGTGCGATGGTTAAGTCGTGGAAAAGTTCTTCAAAGATTTGTCGAGTGTTTGGATGAATCTCATTGAAAAATATAACGAGTTACTAGACGTCGAATGGCTTTCAAAATCAATGTTTTTTACTGATTTGTGCTTACATTTAAATAAATTAAATATTAAACTGCAAGGTGTTAGCAAAACAATTATTGTTATGTTTGATTTCATTTCAAGCAAAATTCATTTCAAGCAAAATTAAAATTTTTCGATCTAACACCTTCAAATATTTCCCAAATACAGAAAAAAAATTGCAGAAGAAAAGCCAGATCAAATTAACAAAATAATTTTCTGTAGTTATTCAATCAATAATCAACGAGTTTTTTCCAAGATTTAAACAATTCAGGACGTTTGAAAAGACTTCAAAATTTATTTTATATCAAGACACACTATCAGCAGATGACTTCAATTTGGAGATTTTCGAATGGTTAAATCTAGAAGACATTGAAATGCAATTTATCGAATTCCAATCGAGTTCGATATGGAAACAAAAATTTGTTGATTTGATAAATGATTTGGAAATAATTGAAAGTGATAGATTAACGAACATAATTAATAAAAATGCAGAAGAAGAAATAATGAGAACTTGGAACGCCATTACAGAAGTCTTTAGCGATTTAAAAAAACTAGCGAGAGCAATATTATCAATTTTCTCATCTACATTATGCTTGTGAGTAATTATTTTCAGAAATGAATTTCATAATATGTAATATACAAGTACGATATCGTCTGCAAAACGGAGATGAGTCAAGCATGTACCATCGATTTTTATTCCTCGATTTTCCCAATTTAGTGTTTTAAATATATTTTCTAAGACCAGAGTTTTGCAGACGATATCGTACTTCTTAGCAACGACCTGGAAGAACTGACTGTTATGATTAAAGATCTCCATGACGCTTCCCTGAGATTTGGGCTAGAAATGAACCACAGCAAAACCAAAATCATGAGTCCGTCCAACAGAAATATAAAAATTGATGACAAAATAATTGAAACTGTTGAAGAATACATCTACCTCGGACATAAAATAAGAATGGGAAAAGAAAATCAGGTGGCAGAAGTACCCAGAAGAATTGGACTTGGTTGGGCAGCCTTCGGGAAGCTCAGTTATATAATGAAAAATACGGATATCCCCATCAATTTAAAAAGAAAAATCTATGAATCATGTATATTGCCTGTGATGACATATGGTTTGGAAACAATGTCCCTGACCATAAATACTGTCCACAAAATAAAATGTGCACAACGATCCATGGAGCGGCAAATGCTGGGCATAAGTCTGAGGGATAAAATAACAAATATAGAAATCAGACGCCGAACAAAAATCGCCGATATCATGGATCGGATCCCAAAATTGAAGTGGCAATGGGCAGGACACGTGGCCAGACAGCCAAATTCAAAATGGACTCCCAAAGTCTTAAAGTGGAGGCCATGGGAAGACAAAAGGGGTGTCGGTCGGCCACAGAAGAGATGGGCCGACGATATTGTTGCGATCGCCGGAAAGAAATGGATTGAAGCGGCACAGAATAGAGGAAAATGGAGTCAAATGGAAGAGGCCTACATCCAGCAGTGGAGGGAAGGCTAGGAAGAAGAATATACAAGGAATAGAATGATTGATGAATCCTGTTGGTTGTGTGTATTACTAAAAGTGACGAAATATGAACCAGATATTAAAAAATTGTCATCGAATGTACAACAGAAAAAATCTCATTGATAAATAGCTAATGTGTACTTTTAGTGATTACGATTTTATTTTTAAGAAAACCTATTGTAATTTAAAAGATTGTTAATGAAATTCAGAAAAAAAACTCTTTTATTTTTTCTATTTTGTTTACTTTTTTTGCTGCTTAGGCACGCCAGACAATCGAGAAATAATATTTGAGGATTTTTGGCATGCGGACCCAAAAAGGTTCGCCACCCCTGGAATATATTATTGTTTGTAATTAGTCGATAATTACCGATGGCCAGCAATCCTTCTTGGATGTCACCAGAGAATTCATTCTTGATAGCTTTTTCAAAATCGTGTCCGGTTATATTTTTATATTCTTGGAATGTGGCCGCCAGTTGGTTGAAGGAACGCTGGCACAATATAGCATTGAATGTAGACTCGTCCGTTCCCATACGGAGCTCACCTGAAAATAATCGATAAATAATAACTTTTAATAGGTTATAATTAAACAGTGGACCTTCGGTAATCCGGCCCCGCTTTGTAATCTGATACGCCATATCAGTATGTACGTAGATATAACAGTGCTTTGTTAATACAGGTTTACTTGTTCACGCATGCGTGTTGAGTATTGTCTCAGTTTATTTCTATAAAAGAATGAATATGTCTTTATAACTTTGTTATTAGAATTCGTCAGATTACAATGTATTCCTCTTTCAAATATTCCAGATTACAAGGGCTCGATGGCATCACTCTATAGACTGACAAATTGGATAATCCGACACCGTCATGCAAAACGTTTGTTAAGATAACCGCACGTCTATCAAATTTTTAGATAATAAACCATAACAAAAAATTATATATTTTTATCTTTAACATAATATATAGTTATTGAAATATTTTATTATAATTATAATACCAACGTATATTTAATAGTCATAGGCCCGGTATTACAGTCTCAGTTTAAAGCTAAACTCAAGTTTTACAAAAATATAGCGTATTACAGTGTCCGTTTAGGCCTAATCTTTACTCAAATATGTCACTAAAACAACAAATATTTAATTTAACGTTTCTGGCGGATTAAGTACTTAACGGTGAGCAGTGGCGGCTGGCGACCTAAAATATTAGAGGGGCTCAATTTTTTTCTTGAAAGGAAATGTGTATTTAAAAGGAGAAAATATTCAGTACACTTGTGAAATTTCGACAGAGGTGAAAAAATATTATTTTCATGCATACGAGTTTGCATGATCAGTGTTTATCATCATTCTCCTGTTAAGCTGCAATTACAATACCTGAAAGAAAGGGGGGTCGGGTGGATCATATATCATACATGTCATGTTGGATTTAGTTGTTTTTGTCAGAATTAAATACCTACATCAGAATTATTGTCAAAAAGTAAACACGGACAACAACATTTCAATGCGCCCGCAATACACATTCTTTTCACTACACCTGCAAAGCCATGACGTTTTTTATTACAAATTCATCTTAAAACTTCGAATATATTTACGTGATTTACAAGAACTAATTTGAGATAATGAGATGATTGGCCGGGAGGCCCTTAGTTTTTCACATTCACACGATCATCGTAATTATAGTAACGCGAAATTAAATTATGTATACTATTCACCGTGTACTATTGTTAAAAAATATCATTAAAAATATTAAATTAACCCTATTTCATCACTCTGCAAACACAACCACAACACAACATGCAAAATGGCACGCTGTCATCAACGGCCTTCAGCACTCCAGCTGATCGCTTATTGCGAAGTGCGCAGACGCTAATATTAGTTGTGTTCATAAATACACTAATTCATCTACAACTTACTGGAAAGAAATATATTCCGGTAAATTCATGAACATATATAGGAACGTGCCCGAGAGCTCCATACATTTCGCATCAATTTGTACTACGGCATTGGAATCTATTATATGAGTTTACATACAGTTCTTCGGGCGCAAGTACATTGTGCCCGCGGAACAAAATTTTTCATAGAATCTCGCTGTATGAAACGAACTATTGCAGTATTTTACTATTATAACCGTAAGGTGGAAACACATTTATTTTTATTAAAAATAATGAATTTCCAGAATTAATTTAGCAAATATTTTTGGAATCTATCGAACAAAATTTTTGGGAGGGCTCAGCCCGAGAGCCCCTTTGGGGGAGCCGCCACTGACGGTGAGTCAACTGTCATTTGCTAGGCAACGCGTGTAGTTTCAGTTTCTATCACTAGAGGCGTTAGGCAACGAATGTAGTTTCAATGTTCTATCACTAGAGGCGTTAGTTGTATCGACGGTGGCGCCACACAACAAAACAAACTTATAGCCATATTGAAACGAACATGGGCATTTAAAAGCATCATTTTGGTGAAAAAAATTAAATTTACCATATTGGATAGTAAAACAATAGTATTTCAAGTCGTAGCGTCCCGTTTTGTAGTTGGTATTATTTGAGGTTATTTAAAATTTGACAGATAATAACCACAGAAAAAGTCAAATATGTCTATAATTGAAGATTTAGTAACTGACATGTCATATTGCACTGTAATACGGAAATGGATTCAATCTACCCTTAACATTAATCTTGAGTTTAACAAACTCAATGAGTTGAGGGCCGACTGTAACACCGGGCCATAATCTTTTTGATATAAGTTAACTAATTAATACAACAGTAACGTTGATAAAGTTGGTGACATGATATATTATGTTGTGATATCATATATATCATATCAAATGTCAGATGGATATAAAGTTTATATCTTACCCGCTCGTAATAATGACTGTGCATCGGCCTTTGCTCTACCGATATCCACATCAAAGGATTCCTCTCGATTAGCCTAGAAAAACCAAACATGATTAATATAACAATATGTAGGTACACAAGTGTATGTATCATAGAAACCAATATATAGTATCAGCTGAACCATTTTGAATAAAATTTTGAGACAAAACATGCGATAGAAGTATTTGTCATATTAAATATGTATAATATAATAATTGAGTGAAAGAGAGCAAATAGAATAACATAATGTGTAGTAAGGATGTATGTTTTAATGAAACAAATGGCAGGAAATAGAGTATACCAGGCAAATATATGGATTGATAATGGCTGATACAATTATTTCAAGGCTAGTAAAGCTTGTTATACGCAAAGCAATATATTGCTGTTCCGACTTTGATGTGTTTCAATGAGACGTGGACTAAGTAGAAGATTCTTGAAAGTAAAATTTTACTGCAGTGAAAGTGAGATCTCATAAACCTATGAATGGTAAAGCAATAAATGAAACGACATATTGTTTTACCATCAGTACATTAACAATGGAGGGAGATGCATGCAGTGTGCCCAGGACAGAAAATTGTTGAAGATCAAGGGGGAGGCCTACATCCAAAAATGAAGATGACAGGCTGAAGCAAAATAAAAAATTAACAGTTAAAAACATAATACTTACACAACACAAGGAGATAAGAAGACGTTTGAAACTTCCGGAAGTGTCACTTGACAAGTCTTGGGCCATAGAAGAATGATACACTACAAAATAAAATTAATAAATATTAATTAAAAATAAACATGAAAACTAAAATTGTGATTTATTTTTAAAAATCAGATGAAGAACAGTTATAAAATAAACATAAGGCTATTAAATGAACTATTGATGCATGTTATTGTCAATCATTAAATAAAAATAAATCAATATTTAGAAAAACAAGTTATGACAGTAAATAAGCTATGAGTGAACAGGATATAAAATAAGTAAAGAAAATAATTTGAGGATACTCTTTTCAAAGTTTTTTCACGTTGAAATGAATAAAAATAAAATTGTTAAAATTTGAAATGCATATTGTTTTTTTTAAAGAAATGTACAATACTGTGATTTTAATTGTTTTTTAAACATGTGAAAACAGTAAAATATTAATAAACACTTCCTTGTACCCTGTGCAAGTGGAGAGTTTATTGCCATATGGCAATTTCTTCCAACTAACCAGCGTTTCCAGCCCAGAAAAGCAATATTTGTATGAGAAACGAATTTAAATAAATTTCTCCTCTGCTGGGGATCGAACTCAGGACGCCCGCACAGAAGACAAACGGCTTATCAACTGTGTCACGGCAGTCGGTATAAAATTAAAAATTTATTAACGCATACATTTTTTAACTTTGTATGAAATTCAAAATAGTTTAATTTTATCAAAATGTTAAATGAATAATGCTGGAAACAGTTTTCAAATGCATTGTCATTGGGAATACACAAATTCTGAAAGTTTCAGAGCTCTAACTGGTCGGCAAGTTAGGTAAAAAACTATTGCGAAATTCCAGTACAGACAGACATGTGAAGTTAAAGAAAAGAGTGTGAAAATAGTAACAGCTATTGTGAGACAATAGTACATAATAAATAAACAAAGACAAATATTGTATTCAAAGTAGTGAAAATACTAACTCATTTGATAGGCGTCCTGGATAATTTGTATTTCATGATTGGACATGGTACATAGGACTTCGATAAGAGTGTCTTCATCTGTACCGATTCCACTGATAGCATCGTGCATCTCTTTGGCATAGAACTGAGGTAAAGGTGTCATCAATGCCACGAGCACATCCTCAAACTTTCCGGAACTCTCACTCTTTAAATCTTCAACCAAATCCTGAAAACAAAATGACTTCTTTCTGATACATCATGATGACAACAAAATTTTTACGATATTGGGAATCATTAAAATTCAGAAATATTACAGATAGATTTACTTCCTCTATCTGTAAATGAAGACACAAAAAATCTTGTATATTTAATAGTGTCCGACCTAAACAGGATTTTCTACCGAAACCGAACCCGAATCTTCGGTATCTCTCTCAGTTTCGTCAGAAACCGAAACTTTTTACAGTTAAAAATCTATTGTTTACTGAAATTTGGCTTATTGACAGTTAACACGTGTTCAATGAAATAAAAAACAATACTTGAAGGAAGTAAGTGGAAAAATATTTTTTATTTCTGCTAATAAAAAAAACGAAATATTATTAATAAATTAATAGATTACTTTAGTAATCGTAATTAAAAAGCCTAATATTGTACGCTAAAAAAAGCATTTTATCTACATTTTTTTTCTACGACTGGCCGGCGAACTCAACTGATGAACTGATTGATGATGGCGGGTGACACTCGAGTCACAAACTTACCCGAAGTCAGCCGAACGATGCGCGATAATTCACGAATGCAGAGTTTCGGTGCAGCCCAAGGTTCGGCAGATTTTCTGCCGAAACTGATTTTATTGCTGAAACCGAAACCAAACCTTCGGTCGGTCACTAATATTTAATTTGTCAAATTTCAAAATAAAGTGCATTTGGTTATGAACTTTATGACTCAATTGAGTTTAGCCACTCACATCACCAATACATCATTATAGAACCCAAATCCAATGCAGCGTTGCTACACCTTGGTCACTACAGTGTCCACGACACAAGAAATTTGTTGTAGCTCTATAAAATATAGTCATTCTACTCATTTATGAATCAAATATTCTTTAATTCATTTGCCATCTTTTTCTCGGATATGTACTTAAGGTTTTTCCCAAAGACAGCGCTATTTCTCATTTTAAAGTTAGTCGTTGGCCAGCAGTGGCGGCTCTTCCTAAAGGGCTTTCGGGCTCAGCCCTCCCAAACACTTTATTCATTCAAAAGATTCCAAAAAATGTATGTAATTAAAATTTGAGTACACATTATTTTTCTAATTAATGTTTGCCATCTTACGCCTGTAGTGTATTTAGCGAAAGTATTTAGTAGACCTACCTGCTTTGTAAAGCAAGCAAGATTCTATGAAATATTTCATTCCTCGGGCAAAGTCGACTTGTGTCCGGGGAACCCATACAATTCACGTGACCGCTCGCTGCCGCCGCAGCTCGCCGTACACGCTGAATGTATGCCGATTTCGAGCAACACGGGGCAGTGCCCGCGAAGAATTATAGGATATTTTCATTTATTCATATTTTTTTGTACATTGCGATGGTCGAACGCTTGGTATTCAGTTGCAATTCCTTGAGGCTAACATTAATTGATATCGTAATATTACATAGTTTTTAACTATAAATCATCCGAAATATATTAGTATTATTATTTAATTAATTGATACCATAATATTGCAAAAAAAAAATTATATTAGACATAAAATGTGTAAAATCAAGAAGCAGTCTTGCGGCTGTTACCAGAAGTTTTTTTCAATTTTGTATGATCAAAATGTATTATCTGTCACAAATTATTTTACAACTTATTATATTACAAACATTATTAAAAACCCAACCAAATACAGCATGATCAGGTTTACGTTTTAATTTCCGATAAACAATAAGAATTATGGAAAACACTGATAATTTTAATATACGAAAATAATATTGTTCCACATATTTGCTTTCTGATTCCTGTTGTAAGTTAATTTCTCTTATAGGTAAAATTATAATTTTGAGCCCTTCTAAGATTTAAGGTCACCAGCCGCCACTGTTGGTCAGGCAAGTGAAACATAGGTTGAAAACTATGAAATTGCACCCTAATAACAATTAAAACGGCAACAATTAAGCATGAAAATATTAATACATAGCCTGATAAATAGTGAGCTAAATAAATACAAGATTAAAAGTCTTTGACAAAGATTTATGTGTTATAAAAATAATTTTTGTGGTGAGTGAAGCAGTCAGTGGTTATTCAATGGTTCAAATTACAACATATAGTGATTTATTGAAAATTAAAGTATCTTATAAGTTGGGATTATTACTTTAGTGGTTCTAACAATAAAATTACTTATGTATTACATTATGGCAACTCTAAGTACATATAAACCTGCTAATAATATAAATACCACAAGTAGGTATATTGAATTTGAGAAAAAGTGAATTTGAATAAATATTTACAAATGATATCATGTTTCCTTATACAATCATAGGAAAACCACGAAAAAGATAAAGTTTATTGATACCGATCAAATTAAATAGTAATATTTTTACATTAACGTTACTTAATCTAACTGTCGATTCGTTCAAGAGGATTTAATTCTGTTAATGAATCAACAGTATTAAGCCAAGACGCATGTATGAAGGAACATTTTGTATGGTGTAGTGGACTTTTTGCATGCCGAAAATACCAACTAAGAGGCTTTGTAGCAGAACATTTTGTGTTTTTTGCGTGTCTGTCTGTGCGTGTGTGTGTCCCTTTATAACTTCTGATACGCTCAATGGACAGAGCCTAAAAATTTTTTGTATCAATCAGGGGTTATCAAGTATTGAATATTTACTTTATTTTTCCATTTATCTCAAAAACCATAAAAGCTAGAATGCTGAAAATTGGTATAAATATACAGATAAAAATCTCAAATTTGTTTTTTTTAAATAAATTCCATATTTCTCAAACATTTTTTACTAAGAATTTTTTTTTTATGATAAATTTACATGTTTAATTGCTAATATTTCCAAAGTTTTTAAAGATATCGAAAAAAGCCAAAACACCCAACTAGATAATTTAATTTTCTATAAAAAATAATAACATTGTAGAATTACATCTCAAACTTTTCTTACCAATTTTTATAAAAATTTAATTTAGTGATAGACATTGTTTCATTCAAATTGTAAGGCAATATACACTACACAATATCTGCGGGGACTCAATAGTTTGATACTTAATCTCCAAACATACATACATACATATATACCATCATGCTGTTTTCATTTAAATATTTAATACAAAAGAAGATCAATAACCGCTTATTATAGGAAACCATGACGGTATTAAATTCTCTTTTTTCTTTTTTTCCTTTTAGTTGAATATTATGTTTTGAATCGTTGTAAACTTGAAATGTTGCTCTTACCTACATACCAATCTATGATCATATTTTATGATTTTTTGCAAACTTATTGTATTATTTTATATTAATCACAACGACAAAATGTAATAGGCCTTAATACTTGATGTTACTATTGTATTGTAACTATGTATTAACGCTGTTTTTTGTCTAAATTTAACCTAAATAAATATTCTGGGTAGGAAAAAAGACTGACCTCCATACTATCCTGACATACATACCTACATGTTTTATATATAAAACAAAATATCTTAAAACATTTATTAATTTGTGTTTAAGTGTTCATAGTTTGGTACGTACTTCAACTATATATACTTTCGCCATTGACAGATGGATCTCATGTGTTACATGCAAGTAGTTAATTTATTTGGCAGAATTCCATTAAAAATTACTAAAATTCTAAACACTATTTTTAGATTTGATAATATTTTATTTATTTCATCATTAGCTATTTCCTCTTATTTGGACAGTATCAAGATTATTCTTGATAGTAAAATCCTCAACATAATATTTTAGTGAGTAATTATATGTAAGTGGATATATTTTGCAGAGTATCAACCAAAAACGAGAATGTTTGAAACGATATATACTTTGCACAAACAGTGACGGTTAACAGCAATTCATTTTTCAACAATCCTCATACATATTTTTTCAACGAATGAAATGTCCAATAATATGCTTTTTCGTGAGCAAATATTTGTTTATAAATATAAATGCCAAAAGTAGGCACGTATTATCACAAATAAAATAGATTATCAAGTATTCATACATCAACAGAGTATGTAAGAGTTTTAATAGAAACTGTGTAGACTTGGACCCATTCGCCACGAGTCGAAACTTATTTAAGAGAAGACTGGCTGTAGTCGCAAATTTTGGAGCTACAACCTTTTAAAAGGTATGTCCCCGGTAAGGTTGGTTGGGCATTTTGTTAGTTGCATTTCAACGTATGATTGTCACCCGAAATCAGGTAACTTCAAAACTAAAAAATCAATCACATTGTTGAAATTTATTAATGACGTACATACTGACTGACTAACATAACGAAATAAAACATATAGGTAAGTACATATACGCACATGAATAAAACCTGTACAAATCCACATTGGACACCTTCAAGTGGTTTCATTTGACAGCGGAAATCTTCCCTTTTCCCATTCTTCCCGTCTATCCCCTTCCTTTTCAGGACAGCGATTTTGTATAAAGATACGATGTAATATTGTTTCACTGAATTATTATTTTGAAATTATATACCTACCTATGTTTAATAGATGGATACAGTAATTGGCGTTGTAAATCATATTATGTTGTTTTTTTTTTCATTGTAAATTATTTTATAGCTGTTGTATCCAATAAAATAAATAAAAAAAAAAAGTATAACTTGGAGTTTGAGAGAAAAACATGGTGATTATTTCGTTTAACTTTAAAGTAAGGAATTTCTGTTTAAATGTTGCCATTTTTTATACAAAAATGTTCCATACATTTTGTGGATTTTCGTTGGCATGGTTACGATCAAATCCTTTAAATAATATTTTAGTGTAATATGTATGTAGCTATGTAATTATTTATTCCTTGGTTCCATTTTCCAAAGTCCATTATTTGAGACTGAAGGGACAGGAAGGACGGAAGAGACGGGACGAACCGAGAGGACTGATTTTTCAAGAACTTTCTTATGTACCTGTGTTAATTTTTATTTAATGTATTTCATTTTCTTTTTATTCTTTCTGAATTTATATCATAACAAATAAAAGTTTAAAAATTACAATAACGATATTCTGGATATGTTAGCTTATTTGCTTCACATTTACCTTTCGGAGCAGCGCCGGGGATAAAAAACTAGTAACAATTATTTTATTGTATCTTGTGCCAATGGTAAGAATATAGCGATTTCAAGAAATTGAGATTCTCAAGAATCGCATAGCAAATAATCTTGAATATAATATGAGATACTGGCATAATTTGGCAAGATAGTCAGTTTTATAGGCAGCTTTTTAATAAACTACTTCATTAAAAGCAACTCCCCGATTGAAAACTCACAACAAAGGAGAGAGGATCTGTCGAAACAGGGCCTTGGAAAGGGGCTGTGGATGCATCCACGTGAGGGTATCCCAATAGGAGAAGACCTGCCCTACTATATATGGACTGTTCTCAACAGATTAAGGGTCGGTGTCACACGATGTAGAGTGAACTTCGCAAGATGGGGGTACATCTCTGAAGATGACACTCTATGTGACTGCGGCGTAACCCAGGATGAGAGTCACCTTCTGATATGTCCACTTATGGGGGAAGGATGCACCCCTGGAGACATAATTATGGGAAAGGACAAGGTGATTGTAGTCGCCGTATATTGGAGTGGCTGGGTTTGAACCAGCCGGACACGTAAAGTAAGTAATAACTACTTATACATTTAAAAAAAAACTCATTTGCTTTTTAAATCACGCGAAGAATTGAGTGTGCTGTAAAATCATAGGTTTGATGAAACTATTATTTTTGCATCTAACGAATACTCCAATAAAGTTACATTTTAATGGAAAATAATTTGATGACATATAATTCAGGGCCAAAAAAATTGTCAGATCAATTTGAAACCAAAGATAAATGCATTCAAATAATCAGTAATTTCAAGTATTACACAGCTACTTTTTGACTGAAATTTTGTTTCAGTCACTTTACTTTTCCAGTTTAATATATCAGTGTGACAAAATGATTTAAATATAACTGCTGTTAATCTTTCAAATAAAAAATCACACATGCTTCAAAAAATAATGTGTAATATATTTAAAAATATCCATTGCATGGAATAGTATTGGCTGGTCTACAAATAACATTGTGTATATAATATAGGTATACACACAATGTAGTGTTGGTATGCACATAGAATGTAATAGTGCATTAGCATAAAAATAGTGATTCTTGAATGTACCACACAATTGACAAGTTAGAAAATAGAATAAATTAGAAAACAAATACAATTTTTTTGTCTCTCCTATTCTTTAAACATATCTCTATAATATAATGATATTAGATAATTTATAGTGTCATTTCAAGGATATCTTAAACATAATGAGTTTCAAACTAGAAGTCTAAATTCAAATCAGTCAAATATGGACTTATAAAAGGGTTGTTGGGAAAATATAAAACACTGATACAAAGTACATACATTCACATTACTCATAATAATACCATTTTAACTATACCTATGGAATAATAATAATAAACACTTAATAGCACCTTGCGCAAGTGGCTAATTTATTGTCATATGACAATTTCTTCCAACTAACCAATGTTTAAAACCAATGTTCTATAAGACTAAGCAGGCTAAGATGGGCCGGGCATGTTCAGAGAATGCCATCATCACGGGTACCAAAAAGAGTCTTAGAGGGGCACCCAGGTGGCAAAAGAAAGGTCGGGAGACCGAGGCTGCGATGGGAAGATGATATTGGGAGGGACGCATCCCAGCTTCTGAATGTGCCAAACTGGAGGGTCGCAGCAGGTGACAGGAGAGGTTGGAGGAGGAAGTTGCTGGAGGCCAAGGCTCGATATGGGCTGTAGAGCCATTGAAGAAGAGAACCAATGTTTAAAACTAAGCAAAAAAACCAAATGTATTTTCTCCATGATTTCTAGACCTTCATGATTTTTCTAGATGTTTAGCGATAACTATACAATTCTGATTAAATAAAGAATGTAACAATTAGACAACAAATAATGTATGCTCGTGAGACATAAATGTAAAAAAGTAGAATAAAGGTAGAATAGAAGAAATTATATATCCTTGATATATATCTACATACATACCATCACGTCAAGTTCCTGTAATTAAGGAAGCCTGAGAGAACCGATCATTATACACTTCTATCTTTGAATACATTCATTGCCTCACTCACATACATATTGTTTCTTGATAATAATTTGAGAATTTTCATCGTAGAGAGGAGCGGTTTGCACATACATATACCAACCAAACAAAAAACGACAAATTTGTACCCTGCACACCCCCGTAACATGAAAGTTATTTGGTGCTAACTATACATCTCTTAAACTAACGTATGAAGACAAAATTTAAATTAGGTTACTACAAGATATAATTGTTTCTATATCATAAATACCTTTCCATAAAGTGTCTTGAATTCAAAGGCTATCTTCAAACGCTGGTTGTTACTCCTCTTTGCAAGAACATGGATGATTGCTTTCTCGTCAGTTCCGAATCCCTTCATAGCCTTGCGTAGGATCTCAGCGTCGGCTCTTGGATTGAAAGGTTCCATTGGAACTACTGTGGGCCTTGGCTGAAAATAATTAATAATGAGAAACATCTGAAAATTGAGTATAATGTAAAGTACACAGCTGCAAACAGTAGTTAAAAGTAGTCCGTAAGTTACAGTTCACAGCTTGTGTAACCATAACGAAAATTGATAGCCAAGTGCGTACATCATTCACATACCTTTACATGTTTAAGTTAAACAAACCGATATTTATCCAGTGCTTATCATAAATAAGAGAAATTAAAAAAAAAGTTATTTATATGTTAAGATATTTGTGAACAAAAGAGGCAAATATTGGAGTTGACTGGTTTTTTAGTAAAGCAAATCAAAACCCAAAAAATGTTAGTGAGAAAAAATAATGTGATATGTACATACAGGTAAATAAGCTTGTAATAAATTAAAATGTTACAATAACAACAATCGAGATATTCAAAGATAGATTTTTGTAAACATTAGACACAATTTAAAATTAGTTACTATTATCTATAAATTATACCTATATTAAATGCTTGCATGCCACACTGCAAAGTGTATATTATCTAAGTATACTTTGATGATTTGCGATTAGCTGATTGTTAGCTACATACGATAAAAAAGTCATTAAAATCCTATTAGAGTTCAACAAACTTTGATACAAATGTTTTCTTTCAATACAAAGTATTTCAGTTTTAATTGTATTTTGAGTAGGTACCTACCTATTATGCTTAAAAAAATTTGTTCTTAACCCTTTGAATGCGTTAAGCAAAAAATAAAATTTGATCTGAAAAATGCAAATTTTCAATAAAAAATAAAGTATTCTATAAAATTCTTTTTAATATTTTTTAATCAATATCTTGATTTAATTCACCATAAATAGTTGTCACGTTATATTTTGGGGGGAGGGGGGCTCAAAAAATTTAATTTAAATACATCTTTTTTTATATTTTTTCCCATCCAAAGCCAACGTTTTTTACAAGCCATGGACTATAGTCGATTTACGCGTTCAAAGGGTTAATTTACCAAATAATAAAATCAAAGGGTGGATTATGATGATCAATTCCTCTATTATAATAGATAGATCTCTTTTTTTAGACTACTGTGCCTCAAAATAAAAACAATCAAATTTAGTAAGTATGAATAAGAAGAATAATAAACAATAGTTTTTTAATGATTCTGTTTAGGTACCTACATATATTTTTTTAAATCAATATCTATTTAGTCCTACAATGACATTGTCAACATCAGGTGGCAGAATATTGGCGGCTAGGAATATAATGATGTTCTAAACACGGAAAGTAAATACCTATTATCAAAATAGTATTATAGAATAGGTATTGCATAGAATGAAATTATGATCGAAATTTCTTTCAAGAAACAAATTAAAAATATTTTCGACAAAGTAACTACCAACTCATTATCTTATCTGATTTTGTTTTTAGAGTTTTAGTTTAAGTTTTTTTATTATAAATGAGATACATTATACATTGCAGAAGCGAAGCACCACAAAATAAAAATTTGTAAAGTCACAACACAGCAAGTAAACAATAAGAAAACTTTTATGTCCAAAACAATATTAACAAAAAATAAAAAAATATTTCTCCACATCACAGACTTCTCGACAAAGTAAAGAATAGGTTATGTTAAATAAAAAATCATTTTTTAAAACATAAACATCTCCACGTATCATTCCTGTGGAGTTTAAGACCCAAAAAGAGTTGATTTGAGTCGATTATCGGCATTTAATAGGAACGAATAAACTTCAACTACCACGTCATATTATTGATTGATTTCTAGCCTAAACCAGATTGTATCGGTCCTCTTGAGCGATACGTAATCCTTAAATTAAGCAAAATTTACAGTGAATTTATTCACAAATAAAACCCCTTTCATCTGCCAAATTGCATATTATGGAAGAGAGACCATGCTAGAAATTCATAAGGGCTACAATGTTGCTATTTTTTTAAGCTAGAAATACATACAGCAGATAAACATCCAATAAAAGTATATCCCAATATATAGATGCATACATATCAAACTATAGAAAAAAGTATATTGTAGCCATTGTTAATTTTCAACAGTAGCAATCAAATCCTAACAATTTCTCATAATATGCAATATGGGTGATTAGCCATTTGAAGGTGATGCAAAATTAGCACGCACATTAGTAGTGATATAAAATTTTGAACCAATCAATTATCCTTTACCATTACCTTTTTCATTGTAGGCGTTGGTGCATGGTTTGGGCTATAGTAGGCCTGCTGCGTTGGCGGAGGGGCATAACTGGGAGTGGACTGCTGGCTTTGATAGGTCTGCTCAGGGTATTGTGAAGGGTATGCCTGACCCTGGGAAGGATAACCCTGATTTTGCGGAGGATACTGAGGTTGGGTAGGATATTGATTCTGCTGAGGGTAGGATGGGTAAGATTGGGGATAAGGTGTAGGATGCTGCATCCCCCCATACGGCGTGGGCATACCAAAGGACTGTGGCGCTCCACTGAAGCCGATGTTATGCATATAAGGCTGAGGTGGAGCATATGGCATTTGCGGATAGGATGGATGTGGAGGCGCCCCGGGTTGACCCTTTTAAAAATGGAAAAGTATATTATTTAGAATATTGCCATTAAACCTTTCACAGCTCAATAAAAAAATAACACTTATTAGCCACAGCCAGATGTGGGTAAATTACTGCACAATGTATTACAAGCTCTATTGTGATAACAAATATTGCTTGTAGGTATTTACAATAACTACTGCAGTATATACACATTTCAACATTCTTTGATTTGTCCTACTTAATGCAGTATTCTATACAATTCTGACCATACATCAAGATGTGCTTGAAATTGCAGCAACAGACTAAATTACAAATACTTAAACTATGTAACTCTAGTAAATATGAGATATTAATTTAAAAAGAAGATAATGATAAAAAAATAGATAAAAAACGAGTGGGTTGTGGCCAACATTAAACTCTCCACACCATAGTAAGCGTTTATTTTTTTTTCTTGAAAGGTTGACAATCGAGACAATGAAGTACAAAAGATGACAATGGATGACAATGAAGTACATTTCTATTAGATTCTTAAACAAATATAAGATTCCCAGAGGACAAAAGTTTTCACAATACAACATACACACAAAAATATTGTCACAAAACTCATAGTATGTATTTTCTACATGATACCTGTTGAGAAATTTTAAGTAAAATTGTATTACTAGCAAGATGAGCATGTATGAGACAGTGTATCAATGTTGATGAGGCGATAAATGTGTCAAGATAGAAGAATGCGGTGTTCTGTTCTCACTGCCTACCCCTTGAGGAAGATAGAAGTTGAGAGTAAAAAATACACTTGTCTATAGAGACACATACAATATCAATATGAAGTTGATCACTCAATTTTGCCTTACAGAAGCTATTTTACTTCTGTTATATACATTTTTCATACAAATATGAAATTTATTTCATATTGATATGGCAAACCATAGATTTTTTTTCCTTAAATTTTGTCAATCCTTGAATGCATTTTCGATGAGTGTATTTTTGTTGTATCAAAATTTCAAACAGTATAAAAATACCTCTATTTTCCAGACCGTGAGAGCATTTTGAAAATTTGGACAGATGAAACGGATATCTATGGAAAACTAATCAGCTCTAGGTCTATGCACTTTACATTATATGGTGTTAATATGAAGTCGATCGGACTTATAGTTTGGGCTGTAGAGATGACACAAAAATAACAATCCTTACGGCGTACAGCGACCGCCATACACACAAACACATCACGATGAAAACCAGTGTGCACTCTCTACATGATATCCGTTGAGAAATTGATGTATAAAAATATGCTTAAAAATTGTGAAATCATGAATCTCCACTATTCCATAGTATGGAGACTAAAAAAGTAAATTACCTAAGCAGTTAAAAAATAATAAGGTAGGCACCTAAGATTTTGTTCAAAATTGAAATACTTTGTACTATCTTAAATTATAAAGATGATAATTGATGAATGTAAGGTGCTATGGATGACTAAAGGAGTATGACAATTAAACTCATTTATTTAATGTCACATTTGTAGTGTTGCATGCTAACTGATTGTACTTGTTTGTAACATGAAATCATAGAATACTCGGAAGTTCAATAAAATAAGCAACTAAATAATGATAAAAAACAAAGAAACATAAAAAGATGTTAGTAAAGCTACTGAAGAAAACAGCCATGCAGAAAGAAGTATGCATTAACAATTTGCTTTTAATTTCTCTAATATAAAGCAACGAGTATGCTGACTACTTACATATGAAGATAAATTCTACAATAGTTGATATGGTAATTATTATTTATAAAACAAACCTTCGAGTGTGAAAATATAAATTCAGCATTACCTACAATTTATGAAACATATGAATACAAAGAATTTTTAATATGGACCAAGCACCATTTCATGATAATGCTTGACAATACAAACACTTTGTATTACTCACAATAAATTTAAAAAATGAGAATAAAGTAAATAAAACATACCTGTTGATAAGGATTCATTTTTCCCTCGAATTTGCACAACTACTAAAGAAATGATACTGTAATACGCCGACACGCCCGGAAAGACTTTTCAACGCCGGTGACTTGGATAAATGCCAATTTGACAAATTAATATATTATTGTTCGCTACTATGTCTTTACAATCAAGAGGAAAAACGACGAATGCTATGTGGAAAGTATAATTCAACTACAAATTCATGACAGTGGATGAGTAACATTAATCAAGGACGTTATGATGACTTTAGTATACACGAGCCAAGTTCTCTTTTCTATGCACGAGCCGTAGGTTATATCGGATGAATGGATGAATAACGCTGGAATTCACTGGAACGTCAGCAAAGTAAAATCATAGAACACGTAAAATGTCTAAAACGAGCACAGCGTCACGTGACTATGACGTTTAAATGACGTTAAATAGGTTTCGAATGAATCGAACGTGACGTGTGGTTTTGCGCATGGGCGATTTTCAAAGGAAAGGTCAGATGTGCGCATGTTTTGTCCCGCGCCATACAATACTTTGTTTTCGAAGACATTCTCATAGGTTTTGAACCTATCCGCGAAATTCAAACATTATAAAGACTGCATTTTTCAGCGCATTGTCTGCAAATTCTTACAAATGTTTAGGGCGTTTGTTAAGTCTGACACCAAATTATACAGCGAGACTGGGGTAAAAAGCAAGATATGTCAGAGTATAAAAAATAACTGTTAAATTATGGCAATACCACAAGTAATATATTTCTTAATTCAAACATTGTAAAACAAAAGGTAGTAGATTGAATTTTTTCATAAGCATTAATAAAATGTCAGATAGTCTATCTTGGTGTATTATTTAAAATATTATTGATCCTTTTAATAGATTAAATTTCATAGGTTATGGGCCCAGCAGCTCATAACAAATGCAAAAAATAGTGGATTGAAATATAGTAGATTGAAATATAGTAGATTTAAATAGTGAATTTGAATGTTAAATTTAAAATTTAACAAGATGGAAAATACACCATCGATAATTCTAAAAGGCAGTGAAAATTGGAATGTTTGGAAATTTCAAACAAAAATAACCTTATTAAGCAAAGGAGTATTTGAAGTGTTAAGTGAAAACCCGCCAATTAAAAACAAGGATGACACAAATGAAAGCATTTATATTAAAGAGAGCACGGATTACAAAAAGAAAGATTTAAAAGCTCAAGAAATCATTGTCAGCAGAGTAGAAGATGGCCCTATGTCCCATATTCTCACATGTGAAAATGCAAAGGAAATGTGGTGTAAGCTTTGCTCAATCTACGAGCACAAATCAGAAGTAAGCATTCATATGTTGCAGAAGAAATTTTTCAATTACACTTATGATGGCCAAGAAATTTCTTCCTACATTTCTGGATTGGAGGAAATTAGAACTCAATTAAAACAGCACAAGGAAGATATTTCTGATCAGATGTTCATGACCAAAATATTGATGGGACTACCGCCTAAATTTAATTATTTTATAAGTGCGTGGGAATCTGTTCCTTCAGATAAACAAAGTGTCAACGAACTTATTAGCAGATTATACATAGAAGAAGGAAGAATGAAAAGTCAAAATATGAAAACGGAGTCTGCATATACAAGCAAAAAATTTCAAGACAATAATAAAATGAAACTATTTGTAAATAATAAAAACTGTAATATTTGTCGAAAGACTGGACACCTGGCTAAAGACTGCTATTTTAAAAAGAATTTTGATTTGAAGCTATGTTTTCATTGTAACAAACCAAATCATAAAGCCAAAGATTGCTATCAAAAAGAAAACGTGCAACAAAGGAAACCAAAATATCATCGCTCAGCATATACAAGTATTGGATTGATTGGTGAAGAAGAATTGTTAGATCAAGACTGGTATGCTGATTCAGGGGCAAGTGAGCACATGACTCACAACAAGAAATGTATCTATAATTATAAAGAATTGATGAATCCCATTAAAATAAAAATTGCAAATGGAAGCGTCATAGAAGCTTTGGGTCGAGGTGATATACAAGTAAAAACCTACGATGGAAGAAGATGGACAGATGGCGAGTTAAAATCTGTTTTGTTTGTTCCAGACTTGAAATGTAATCTATTCTCGATTAGTGCAGTGACTGAGAAGGGTTATATCTTTGAAATGGAGAGAAATAGTTGTAAAATTATTAAAAACAATGAAGTTAAGATTCTCGGAAAAAGAGAGGGTAAAATGTACAAGTTAATACTCCAAATTGAAGAGAGTGCTTTTCTGGGAACTTATAGTGAAAAAAAGAAAATTTACTTACATGGCATGAAAAATTAGCCCATCAAAACATTTATCAAGTTAGAACGATTTTAAAGGCACATGACATAAAGTTTCAAGATGTAAAAAACTTCTTTTGTGAAGCCTGTATTTTTGGTAAGCAACATATATTACCATTTGAAAGAAGCACAAGAATTGCTAAATTACCTGGAGAAATAATTCATGCAGACGTTTGCGGACCAATGGAAGAAACTTCGATTGGAAATTCTAGATATTTTCTACTGTTGAAAGATGATTATAGTCACTATAGAAGTGTTTACTTTTTGAAGAACAAATCAGAAGCTACGAACAAAATCAAAGCATTCTTGGAGTTGGCTGCAAGTGTCACAGGAAATAGAGTACAAATCCTTAGAACCGACCAAGGTTTAGAAGAAGTAAATAAAGAAGTCACTAAATTCTTGGAAGACAAAGGAATAAGGCATCAAAAGTCATGTACCTATACGCCTCAGCAAAATGGACGTATTGAAAGAGAAAATAGGACAGTCGTGGAACTAGCAAGAACTATGCTACAGGCAAAGAATTTGAAAAAAGAACTCTGGGCTGAAGCTGTCGCCACAGCAGTATATGTTATTAATCTAAGTGGAACAAGTACTGTGAAAGAAAAAACTCCATTTGAATTGTGGTTTAAAGAATCTCCGGACTTAAAAGGCTTACATACGTTTGGATCAGAAGCATATGTATTAGTTCCAAGGCAACATAGAAGAAAGTGGGATGCAAAAAGTAAGAAAGGGATATTTGTTGGCTATGGAGAAAATATTAAAGGTTATAGAATTTACTTTCCAACTGAAAGAAAAATTGAAATTTCAAGAAATATTATATTTAAACCCGATTTTGAAAAGAGTACTGTAAAAGGAAATATATTGATTAATACAGTAGATGACGAAGATGCAAGTGAACGTTTGAGCTTATTAGAAGATTCCGAAGTTCAAACAAATGAAGAAATTGTAGAGTTCACACCTACAGATGACATTACAGAGAAAATAATTGAATATGAAGATGAAAGAAATCTTGACTTGTCTGGTAATTTAACAGGAGATGGTATGGACAATAATCAGTCAGATACAGAGTTTGAAAGACCTCAAAGGACTATCAAGATTCCAGAAAAATTTAAAGATTTTAAACTATATTCAGCTTACAGTTTTCTCGCTGAAGTGAATGATCCTGTCTCATATGATGAAGCTATTCTAGATCCTGAATGGAATGAGGCATTGAAACGAGAACTTAATTCATTAATGCACATGAGTACTTGGGAAGAAGTTAAGTGCCCCTCAAATACAAAAGTTATTGGCACAAAGTGGGTTTTTCGTACTAAGAGTGATGGAACGAAAAAGGCTAGACTTGTTGCCAAAGGGTTTCAAGAAAATATATCCTCAGAACTATATGCTCCAGTGGCAAGATTATCTACAATTAGAATGCTAATGTCTTTTGCACTGCAGAAGAACTGGTCAATAAGACAACTAGATATTCCAGTTGCTTTTCTAAATGGAACTCTTAAACAAGCAACATATATAAAACCTCCTGAAGGGATTACTGTACAGAAAGGAAATATTTTAAAGCTTAACAAAGCATTGTATGGACTGAAAGGTGCTCCACGTTGTTGGAATGAAAGATTCAATGAATTCGCTGTAAAAAATAAGTTTACGAGATCAAAGAATGACTTCTGCATCTATACAAAAGAAAATCTGACTATGGCTATATATGTTGATGATATTCTATTGACTGGGGAAGAAAATAAAATTGAAGAAACTGTGCTACTACTAAAGAATGAATTTCAAACCAGAGATCTCGGAGATTTGAAGAATTATCTCGGAATACAAATAGAAAGACGTCATGATACAATAAAAATCCACCAAGAAAATATGATTGATAAGATCCTGGATAGATTCAAAATGAAAGAATGTAAAGGATCGAAAATACCTATGGAAAAGAACTTTACATTCGATAAGAATGAGGTAATTAATGAGAAGATACCATATCGTGAACTTGTAGGCAGTCTGATGTACATATCACTCAGCAGCAGACCAGACATAACATTTGCTGTATCTTATCTCAGTCAGTTTTTAGATAAACCAACAGAATCTCTGTGGAAAGCGGGGAAAAAGGTGATTAGATATCTAAAAGAAACTAGATCCTGTGGACTGTATTATACAAAACAAGGCAAACCAAGCATAGTTGGCTATACAGACTCAGACTGGGCAAGTGATCCATTAACCAGAAAAAGCATCTCTGGATGTGTGATTTTCCATAATGGTAACCCTGTACAGTGGTTTTCTAGAAAACAGAACTGCGTAGCGTTATCTTCAACAGAGGCAGAATATGTAGCTGCTGCAATAGCTTCTGCAGAACTCATATCAATTGCTCGATTGGCATCAGATATGGAAAACAAGGTTGTGAGCGCAGGGACATTGTATTTAGATAATCAAGGTGCAATTCATTTGAGTAAAAGCTATGAAAGTAATAAGCGATCAAAGCACATTGATATCAAATATCACTTCATAAGGGACCTAATTGAAAAAGGACAAGTTTTAATGAAATATGTATCGACTCATGACAACGTATCTGATATTTTCACAAAGTCACTGACTTTAGCTACATTTTCAAATTTGAAGGATTTATTAAACTTGAGAATTTAGACATTTGAATGTAACATTTGTATTCATATGTTCAGTACATCCATTATTGTTTTCATATGTTCTTTATATTATCTTGTATTCATATTGTGTTAAAACTGTTAAGAGATAATTGTATAAAATGTGAAAATATGCAATTTTCATTATTGATCTTTATAATAGAAAATTGAGAGAGGGTGTTAAATTATGGCAATACCACAAGTAATATATTTCTTAATTCAAACATTGTAAAACAAAAGGTAGTAGATTGAATTTTTTCATAAGCATTAATAAAATGTCAGATAGTCTATCTTGGTGTATTATTTAAAATATTATTGATCCTTTTAATAGATTAAATTTCATAATAACATACACCTTTTTACCGTTTCTGGATTTGATTTTGGTAGAGATTACCTATCCATCGCTTCACAGTCTAGACAATCCAGATTTGTCGATATATTTCGGCTTTTCTGGTCATTTCACCAAAAACATAATTTAGCAAGCGTTTATAAAACTCAGTTTTCAGTAATGGATGGCAACTTGGAAAAAATATGAGATCAAAATAAGTAGATCAGTTACAGAGCCTAATCCAACTGTCGATTTGTTCAGGAGAACTTTGTTCTCTTAACATACATATCGACAATGTTTCAAGCCAGGATACGCGAGAATTGTATGCAGAGGTCTACTTTTTTCACGGCTTTTCCAACTTTGAAGTCAAAAAACACCAACTTAGAGGCTTCGCATCGTGTGTCTGTGTGTGTGTGTCTGTGTGTGTGTGTGTCCCTTATAACTTTTGATCCGCTCAATTTACAGAGGCTTAAATTTCAGAATATATAAACAGTTACAGGCCTACAAAACTTTTATACTCGGAATTTTGAATTTTTGTTTCAGTCAGGGGTTATCAACTTTTGAATTTTTATTTTATTTTTCCATATATCTCAGAAACCATAAAAGCTAGAACGCTGAAAATTGGTACAAACATAGACAAATACAAAATCTCAAATTAGTTTTTTCAAAAAAATTCCAGGGTTTCTCAAACATTTTTTATTAAGAAAAGTATTTTTTTTTTTTGATAAATTTATGAGTTTAACTGCCTATTTTTCCAAAACTTTCACAATTATCGAAAAAAGCCGAAACATCCCAACTAGATAATTTAATTTTCTATAAAAAATATTAGCATTGTAGTAGAAGATCTCAATTTTTTTTAACAATTTTTTTAAAAATTGAATTTAGTGACGACATTGCTTCATACATTTTGTATGGCAGTCGCCTATACACAATATGTAAAAAGACTTAATAGTTTGATACTTCATCTCCAAACATACACACATACCATCATGCTATTTTCATATTCTGGGTAGGAAAAAAGGACCTTCCTCCATACTATCCTATCTTGACATACATACCTACATATGTTGTATAGAAAACAAAATATCTGACAATATTCAATAATTTGTATTTATGGGTTTATAGTTTGGTACATATTCTTCAACTATACATACTATCGCTATCGACAGTTGGATCTCATGTGTTACATGCAACTAGTAATAATAATATTCATTACAATATTTATATATTCTTTCCTTTACTTCATTAATATTTTATTGTACCTACTTGGATATTATTTTCTTGGTATTATCTCTTCCGTCTCTATTATTCGTATCCTCGCGTTTCCGAACTTAATTAAAAAGAACAAAGAACGTTAAATTATATATATTTTTTTCATAATTCTATGTGATTAGAGTTCTAGGTATCATGAAGTGACAGTTTCAAAGCATTGAAAAAGTTATTATTGCACAATGTTACTACATGGATTAAATGAAAAACATTATTTTTTGAAACAAACTTTATTGTTTAATTACCAAATAAAATAATAAATAAGACTCGAAAAAAAACGATGAATTAGTTCCTATACCAACTGAACCTAATAAAATTCCTTTCTCATGTTGACTTTAAAAATAATCATTGTTTAATTTAATTATTTACAATATGTGTTCACCATTTTAATGAAAAAATTTCTACACCTTTTTATTTAACTTCGCTTAATGAAATTTCGCGATCGATTTTTGAGTAATTTCTCGAGCAGTTAGAGCTCTGAAACATTCAGAATTTGTGTATTACCGATGACAATGCACGTTAAAACTGTTTCCAGCTTGTTTCATTTGATAAAATTGAACAATTTTGTATTACTGAATTTGAATTGTGACTGCTATGGGTACTTTATTTTAATAAAAGGGTACATCGACAGACATCCAGCTTACAATTTTCATAAAAAGAAAATAATAATATTTATTATTATGTGATTGCTGGACGTCCAATTATGAAATTAGATTTATTGAGACTTTGAAAAGGATGTCCTCAATTTTTCTTTTATTTAATTGTCATATTATTTTATAATATCGTATTATTTAAAAATATACGTAGGTATATTATATTATAAATATGTTTAAATATACGTTTAAAATAAATCATTTGTGTTCTATGAATTAGTGATATGAAAATATAAAAAAAATCCTATAAATAAACATTCATTTACTGAAGATTTATCATTATAGTATGGTAACCATAATCTGCATTTTATATTTAAAATTAATAAATATTAATTGATTTATAAATTTATTTATTTATACAAATAATGATATTTTACATAATTTTTAAATAAATCTTGGTCAAAACAAGTGTTTGTCAAGTAAGTAATTTAAAAAAAAATGTGTTATGATTTCTACAAAAATATTTTAATTTAACTGTATTTCTTTTCAGAAACAAAAACCCATATGAGGATTAATAAATAAAAACTGTGGTTGATAAAGACTATTATGTTCGTTAAACATATTTATGCAATTTAACACAATATAAATTCAGCAGTCGTTATAAAGCTAAATAAAAATTGTAAATGGGAGAAGCTTAAAAATATGTTAAGTATTAGTACATTTGCTAAAAATAATATATAAATAAAAAATAATATATAAATTCAAAATAAAATAAAAATTAAAACTTCACAAATTATTTTCTATCGTAAATCAATTATCTACATAGTATATATTTGTTTTAAAATATTTTTTTTTTTTATATAAATAATAAAATTATTAGTGCTTGTATTATTTTCAGTGATTCTTTATTGTCAAATTGTACATGATGCAGGTAGATAAATATTCATATACTAATCTTTAGTAAATAAAATATCGACAAATTGAAAGAAAAATAAAAAAAAATATTTTCTGTTTGAAAATAAAAAAAATATATGTTTGTATTTAAAAATTAATTTTATTTATATATTTTTTTACTAGTTTTAGTAAAGTAAATAACCAAAAGGATATTTTATTTTGAATAGTATTACTTGTTAATGCAGCATAATTTTTCATTATTATAATTTTTATGGTTTATTTTTACACATTATTAATGGTACCTACTTATTATAATATAATATTTTAATAGAATTTATACAAATCAATATTATATTTCATAAATTTACTATGTAAATACAAAACACAACAGCTATGTTATAAAATTTGATTTATAAATTAATAAACTATACAGATAAGATATATAATTAAAAGACAATAAAAATAATTGTTTTTGATATTTACGATAAAATTGGTAAAGAATAAATATCTTTATATTTTTTTATATACGTTTATAATCTATTTATAATTGTAACAATGCGATTTCTATATACATGAAATATCTTATTCAAAATACTATTTTTAATAATTCGATACCTTGAATAAATCTAAAATTTATTGTTTCTATACAAACAAACTATTAAAATGTTTAAAATAAAAAAAACCATATCGATAGATACCTGCCTGCTTGAAAATAAAAACCATATCGATAGATACCTGCCTGCTTGAAAATAAAAAAAAACACATTTTGTATCTATTCTTTGTATAAGAAAAAAATCTTTCATTTTTATTTAAGTAATTATGATTATGAAGATTATTAAATTTGCAAAAAAATCAAGTGAACAATTATGATAAAGTATTTTGGATAACAGGTATATACGATATTTTCAATCCAGTAACGAGTAGGGTATATTTAATATCCAGTATGTAACATTTATGTATGTAAGTAATTTATGTGGTTATTATATTTAGGTATTATGAATATGTAACTATTTTTAAAAATTCACATATATATTTAAATATTAATTTATTTGTCTTTGCACTGTTAGTGGAACGTAAAGTTTTGATGCTTATTTTTTTGTGAAACGAAGCAAATAGAAAATATATTTTTTTCAAAATATGATATGCGAGTTACTTTTTAATTAAATTAATAGGTAACTGACTTTGGTATATGTCTTTATTAAGATTTAATTATATACCTATATGTTTATACAAAAAAAATCTATCTTATTCATAAATTAAATTCCGATAAAATTTAAACTTAACACGTCACATGAAATATATAAAAAAAATTCACAATAAGTATCAATTATATTATTGAAAATATTTCAATAACATTATCACAAGATGAGAAATAAAAGGTATTCATAATAAATATTATTTTACCATTTCTTCGAAATCCATTTAAATAATCTAAAGACAATTTTATCAAATATTCGAGTATGTATTTTTTATGTTAATAATAATTATTCATGCATGAAAACTTTAAATGTTTCAATAATTTGAGAAAAACCTAATTAATAATTAATTTGAATGTTTTGGTCCAACAAACGCTACAAATAAAATCACATAATCTACTTAATTATTTTCATATAAAATATTACGACAATATCACAATTCTGTTAGATATTATGGAAGCATTGTTTTATGAAACCGATTTCGGAGATTGCTTTTTTGTGCGTATACATCTCAATGGGATATAAAATTTATTAATTACCTAGATAATACAAAGACTTGAATCATGTACGATCGGATGGTTTTGATTATTATGAAGTACATAATTATGTACTTAAATACAATTAAAGTTTTGGTGTAAACGTCTTGTCGGTATGAAATATAAATAACATACATAAATGTATGTAAAATCCAAAGACCTTATATATTTAGTATATAAGGTCTTTGGTAAAATCATTGTTTTTATTTATTTATTTGAATTTATTTCAAAAAAAAAATCAGAACACTTATCGTTGTCTCTTATTTTGAAAATCAAACGATTTTTATTTCTTGGATTGAATTAATTGATTGAAAACATTGTATTCTTTTATAAAAATATCTTAAAATATTTCAGGCAAGTTGCGTCTATATAGTTTGTTAGATATTATTGAAATAGGTACTCGATTTCAGCGCTGTGAAACAAGATATTTTTTGGGTCACAGATGGGTATTAGCAAATATGAATAGGTTTACCTACAAAAAAAATGAAAATACTGAACTTCGTGCGTTCTAGTTCAAAATAATATGCTTTTGTAAACATCTGATAGCAGTTAAACAAAAGTCAAAATACATTTCAACTATGTACATACCTACTGTTGAAAAAATAGTCAAGACGTTGACAACTTTACTTTGTTACGCGTGGTGTGGATCCATCAATATTGTACAATCATCATCTTAATATTAAGAATTCATTCATTCGCAAAATTTCAACCTACAGCAGTCTCCCACCAAGATTGCGTTTCAGACTTTCATTTTGTTTTTGCGAGACTAGGCACAATAAAGGAGCGTTTCAGCAACACCGAGCTACGTATTGCATTATGGAACAATCCCATTTCGTCATTATGGTTTCAATAAACTCAATGTGAAAGTGTTCTCTGTCGAAACATTGTCACACGGTCGTAACACGATCAACTTCCACATATCTAACAGAATTTTCGCTGTGTCAGCAAATCACTTCCTTGTCTCCAAACACGGCCGTATCCGAGGACATACTCTCCAGCCTCCGTTGGAAGGCAGACGACCTTCTTCGCCTCCTCATCCTCAAGAGTATGAAGACAGTGAACGAGGCGGCTGATATGATGGCAGCGCACAGCGCCAATAAATACTGTATAGGCAACTGAAGAAGAAATGAGCAGTGCGATATGGCTTCGTCATATCCCGATGGACAGTGCGAAATACCGTCACACCACAGTGAAGAGTTGATGCAAGCATTTAGTTCTGGACATCTGTGAATACAAACGTCCAGCATTGCAAATATTGCTGGATACGTATTGTGTTTTCTGCAATCGAAACAAAAGGAGACATTAATAATATTTCAAATACCTAGTTGATTTGCAATTGTGATATTAAAAAAAGTGTACATCTTATTTAATGGTATTAGGTCGTTCATATATTATGTGCAATAACAGTCGAACTGATATAAGATTTTATTTGGAATGCCGACCGCCGTGGCACACAGTTGGTACGCCATTTTGCTTATGTGCGGACGTCCTGGGTTCGATCTCCAGAAGATGAGAAATTTATTTATTTTAATTTCATACGCTAATATTGCTTCTCTGGGCTGGAAACACTGGTTAGTTGGAAGAAATTGCCATATGACAATAAACTCACCACTTGCACTCGGTACGAGGAAGTGTTTATTATTATTATTATAAATAAACATTAAAAAAAACAGACCTTTTCGTTAATTCTAGCCATGTAATTGAATAAGTTCCAGTGTCTCTTCCAATGAGTTCCACTGCAACTGATCTAGCAAACTCTTGTCCGAGTTTGTCGATTGCTGGCATGGAGGCCAGAATTGGAAGCTCGTCCATGCCAATTCCCCAGCCCTCCGAAAAGACCTCAATTTTTTGGTACTTTTGATTCAAAGCGGGCAGAGGACAGACAATCACCGGTGGCAGAGTTCCAGGGTATATGGCGATGCGGTTCTTTGTTGCACAGTAATTTTTGTCTTCGTGCAGAATTGAAATGTTATTGGATAGATTGTTTTCGTTTATGACAGGTTCCTTCATGTGAGTCCCTTGAATTTGCACGTATAAATAGTGACCCATCGATGGATCTATTAACCATGGATGATGCTGGCAGTTCAACTGAAATTTTTTAAAATAGTCAATAATAGTCAACTCGTAATTCCATCTGTATGTTTATAATATGATCCTATATCATCATCCCTTAAGTATTAAATTTCAATAACGTATTCAATATCTATTTTCGCTAGTATAAATATAATGTATACCCATGCATATAGGTTGAAGCTGCATTTTAAAACATTTTTAACCGACTTCAAAAAAGGGGAAGCTACCATATTAAACATTGGGGGCAAGTCTGGTCCAACCGGCGAAATCAAAACCCTCACGATTACCCATATCATCCATGATATGGGTAATAACGAGGGTTTTGATTTCGCCGTTCGGACCAGACTTACCCCCGTGGTGTATTTTTATGTTCACCGATAATTCTTTACCACTTTGTCAAGAACTAATGATACAAAGCCATCTGCAATCTAACGATGTATATTTTTTTATGGATTTCCAAATAAAAACGAATTACATAAGCCATAATTACATAACAATATTAATACAAAATATAATACAAATAAAATATATATCAATTTAGGTACTTGGATATATTGCCTCATTAGGCAAAAGCCTGTTCCGAGGCATTTGATAGGCAAATGATCGAGTGAATAATTTGCTGTCGATTTGATGTCGATGATTTTTTGTTGTCGATTTTTTTACATGAAAGATTTTTTTACATTTTGTCTCCATAATAAAATGTCAGACTGCAAAAGTAAGTTATTTTCCAAAGAAATAATTAGGTATTACGATATCTTATCATAAAAATAAGTGAATATTTTGATGGAGTTTAAAAAATTGAATGAAAAAATTACCTCATCTGGTGTGTTGGTTGAATAGCTCAATTGGATATCACCGCTAGCTCCTGAGACTTTTTGAGTTTTGGGGCATATTGGAGATCTCACAAACTCGTATGTTCCTTCGAAGAACATGTTGGTGAAGTCATCGGCGGCGCTCATATTGTTGGCTTCGAATCTGACTTCCACGACGTGCGTTGCAGAGACGAAGGTGAATGGGATTATCTTCGGTGGGGTGGAGCAGAGGCAGTCTCTGGGTATGGCTGGTGATCCGGTCCAGGGTACTTCGTACATTGTGAGGGACGCCCTGGGTTTGCCGAGGCAGGCGAGTCTGTATGTGCGGGAGCTGTCGTGTGTCATGCACCGATTTCTCTTTTTGGTTTCAACCGTCAAGGACGTTATGACGATCTTCACGCGCTCTCCGCGCTGGGCTTCGAAACGATAAGAACAACTGAAAAAAAGATCACTAATTGAGGAAACAATATTTACATGTCTTTTTGAATTGCGTCTATTCTATTCTTCTGAAGAAGCGAACTACGTAGGGTTTGCATTTTGCTCAAGATTTTAATCCAACTATCGATTTGTTCAAGAGAATTTATTTCTCTAAACATATCGACAAAGTATCAAGCCAATATATGCGAGATTTTTATGCAGGGTCTATATTTCTCACGGGTTTTTCAACTTTGAAGTCAAAAAACACCAACTTAGAGGCTTCGCAGCATATAATATGTTTCATATATGGAATTTGGAGTAGAACATTTAGTATGTCTGTCTACGTGTCCCCTTATAACTTTTGATCCGCTCAATGCGCAAAGCCTAAAATTTCAGAATACATAAAAAGTTATAGGCTTACCAAACTTTTATACTAATATCGAATTTTGTTTCAATTAGGGGTTATCAATTTTTGAAATTTTACTTTATTTTTCTATAAATCTCAAAAACCATAAAAGCTAGAACGCTGAAAATTGGTATTTATATAGACAAATATATAAATCTCAAATCTAGATAATTTAATTTTCTATAAAAATATGAACATTGTATTAGTAAATCTCAAACTTTTTTAAACATTTTTACTAAAAAATGAATTTAGTGACGACATTGTTTAATACAAATTTTAAGGCAGTAGGTATACACTTCACAATATCTCACTCAATAGTTTGATACCTACTTAATCTCCAAACATACATACATAATATCATCATGCTTTTTTCATATTCTGGGTAGGAAAAACAGACTGATCTCCATACTATCCTATCCTGACATACATACCTACATGTTTTATATAGAAAACATAATATCTTACAATATTTATTAAATTGTGTTTAAGTGTTTATAGTTTGGTACGTATTCTCCAAATAAACATACTATCGCCACCGACAGTTGGATCTCATGTGTTACATGCAACTATTATTTATTAGGATATTAAAAAGATTCGGGTTGTAGGATGGTGAAAACACAATTTATAAGATCGTTCTACAGTTGAACTGCTGTGTTAACAAAGGAGTTCGAGAAGCTAATACTGGTTAGTGTATGTTGAAGGTTTACTGTGAATAAACTTTGCACTCAAAAATTATAATCATTCTATTAATCTGATATAGACTAAAAATGTTCGTTCATCTCCAAAAACGATTAAAATGATTCAATGCATTTTTGGGCAAAACAAATTTTATGGTACCTACTTCTCAAATTTATAAATTAACTATGTCATAAAGAATTTGTACTTTTTTAAATGATGGTTTGTTTGAATACTTTTAACGATGTTATAATAATAATATATGTACATGCAGCCATGCAGGTATAATATATTACTGTTGATAGTATAAAAACATCGGAATTAACAAATATCATTAAGTGTGCCTATGTATGTACATAGATACTAGATTATAATTGTTACTTGAATGGTTCCTGTAGTCTTAACTGGAGGTATTTATTTGTTTATTAAAAAAAGGTACATCAACAGACATCCAGCTTACTATTTTCATAAAAAGAAAACAATTTTGGTTAGTACTAGTTGCATGTAACACATGAGATCCAACTGTCGATAGCGATAGTATGTATAGTTGAAGAATATGTACCAAACTATAAACCCATAAATACAAATTATTGAATATTTTCAGATATTTTGTTTTCTATACAACATATGTAGGTATGTATGTCAAGATCAAGATGAGGAGGAAGATCCTTTTTTCCTACCCAGAATATGAAAATAGCATGATGGTATGTATGTATGTTTGGAGATGAAGTATCAAACTATTAAGTCTTCTTACATATTGTGTATAGGCGACTGCCATACAAAATGTATGAAGCGATGTCGTCACTAAATTCAATTTTTAAAAAAAAGGTTAAAAAAAAATTGAGATCTTCTACTACAATTTAAGTATTTTTTATAGAAAATTAAATTATCTAGTTGGGGTGTTTCGGCTTTTTTCGATAATTGTAAAAGTTTTGGAAATATAGGCAGTTAAACTCATAAATTTATCATAAAAAAAATATTTTTCTTAATAAAAAATGTTTGAGAAACCTTGGAATTTTTTTGAATAAATTAATTTGAGATTTTGTATTTGTCTATATTTGTACCAATTTTCAGCGTTCTAGCTTTTATGGTTTCTGAGATATATGGAAAAATAAAGTAAAAATTCAAAAGTTGATAACCCCTGACTCAAACAAAAATTCGAAATTCTGAGTATAAAAGTTTTGTAAGCCTATAACTGTTTATATATTCTGAAATTTTGGGCTCTGTAAATTGAGCGGATCAAAAGTTATAAGGGGGGGGGACACACACACACAGACACACACACACACACACACAGACACACGAAATGTTCTACTCCGAATTCTGAGTAAATCCGTGTATGGAACATATATGCTGCGAAGCCTCTAAGTTGGTGTTTTTTGACTTCAAAGTTGGAAAAGCCGTGAAAAAAGTAGACCTCTCCATACAATTCTCGCGTATTCTGGCTTGATACATTGTCGATATGTTAAGAGAACAAAGTTCTCCTGAACAAATCGACAGTTGGATTATAAGTGCTGGACGTCCAATTATGGATGCACACAAAATTACATGAGCTCAAATTACATCACACACGTAAGTTACACAAGTAAGAGTTACATAAATAAGAGAAAATTAGATTACAAAAGTAACCAAATTTTCTCTTATTTACGTAACTCATTAATATTATTATATTCTCTTTTATTTTATTTTTTTTTTAAACAAAAAAAATGAATATGTCCTTGTTAAACAAGTACATATACATCTTCCTACGTTCCCTAAAATAAGCAAATAAATGCTTGTGCTTAGGTGAACGAAATCGGTCGAGGCAGGATTCGAACTCGCGACCACTGAATTACTAGCCCAGCGCGCTAACCGTTCTGCCACCGACCCATCTATAAATGTTCTGAATAGTAAATAAATAATAGGTATTTATGAAAAAACTTTTTCAAAGTCTGTTTTTATAAATAACCAAACGTTCGAAACTTCAACTAATGTATATTTGCGGCGTTCGCATTTTTTATGAATCTTAAATATTTCAGTAGAGAACGGTTCATAATAATATAATTAGATGAAATATATTATTAAGCAGAAAGGTACATTTACACTATCTACATATTATATGTTCTACCTTTCCTCGAAAATACACCTGCCATTTTCAACTTAATTAAGTAGATAATTAATTATGTTGAAATGGAAAATAAATTTTAGTTCAACACACGTTGAAATTTTCACTTCCTCTTCATTGTGTTTAGAAACCCTACACGACTTATCTCACAAAATATGGAATAACTGGAATATGATTTTGTTAGGTTGAAATTTTCAGAATTAGGTAAGGCATGAAATTAAATAAACATATTACACTGTATTTATAGTAAAAGTAAACCAGACAAATACGAGTAGGTATGCAATACACAAAGTATTCATCATTGGCTACGTGTTATATTTTTTACGTTTTATTCAAATATATATACTAATTATACTAATTTATTTATTTGAAAATCCGTTTATATCACTAAAAATTAAGCTAAAGATTTAAGTCATCATTATATATGGATTATGACCCTCTACTAGGGTATGCCTGTCCCAGGGTAGTGTTATGTGAATCTAATTATTTATATTCGTTATAGTGTAAATTATTTTATATAAAATACCTACATACATAATATCGAGTTCACAAGGTTTAGTAGTAGGTTGAAGTGAGACAGAAGTGCAAGTGTAGGTACGTATTAGTGCAGCGTGAAAAATTACTTGATGTAATAATGCTAATATCATTTTGTTTTTTGTAAGTCAATTATATAATTATGTAGTAGGTAATATTAAATAAATTTTCAGTGTCTTTTCTCTCTTTCGTAATAAACCAGTTGCTTTTAAATTGTTACGTGAGTAAGTTCGTATGGATGGAAAGTTCATTTTAAAGAAGTTAAATAGTAAGTATTCAGACCATGTGTTGCCTTAGTTTTTGGTATTTCGTCGAGGTTTAGTAATATTGTACTTTAAAATATTAAACTATTTGATAACGACAGTTTTTCTGTAGAAATATAAAAAAAATAAATTCAAAATATTTATCGCAAGGAAAATTTAAATTGATAATAAAATTCTTTCCCCTGTCGAAAAAACTGTATATCATTGTGTATTTTGAATTTGTCAAAAAATTCCGCAGTATTCCACAAAAATATCTACCTTAAATTTTTGGCTCCACCTCTTCCATACAGAAAAATATCTCTGGGACCAGTAAACTTCTGTGGAGGTTCAGTGGTCGCATCTGTGGAACGACTAAAGAAACGTCTGGAGCAGGGTCCAGTTCCATAGGCTTCTCCGTCCTGTTGCAAGTCTACAAACTCGTATAATGCTTTGAATGAAACTGGTCTGGAAGCAATATTAAAAAAATATAGCACTTTCATATTGAGAATATCAGATGCATTTGATCGGATAGCCTAGTCTTCACACCATTTTTATTAAACATAACCTACAAAAGTTTGGTAAAAATACCAATTTAGTCATTTATTTTAATATTTTAGTTACTTTTTCTAATATATAATGCAACTGGCTCGCGCCAGTCGCAATTATAACTACAAACAAACCTAACCAACCTATTTTTTACCAAACTTTTGTAGGTTAGGTTTACAAAAGTTGAAAAATTAAAACTATTCCAAATGACTAATTTAATATTTTTTTCTATCACAGTACCTAAATTATTTCCAGAAAGAGAATAGACAGATAGGCACCAAGAGGTCTGAAATGGAGACCGTGGTGTGAAAAGTGGAATAGGCCGGTCTCAGAAAAGATGAACCGATGATATTGTCCTCACTGGTAGTGGATGGGTACGAAAAAGCCAAAGAAGAGATGAGTGGAAACATCTAGAAAAGGCCTACATCCAGAAATGGAGAGTTGGCTGAAGGAAGAAGAATCTACTTATTGCGATTGTTTTACTGGTTTTCTCAAGAATCTTAATCCACCAGATCCTATACTGAAATGTGTATAACTACATAGTTTTTTCTGTCAGACAGATGTCTATACAATTGTATATCTACAGTTTATTGTTTTATATTTAATTTTGGAATTATCAGTTTTGCTTCCGAACAGAAACCAAGAGATCAAATAGCCGAATTGACTTTGATAATTGTGAAAATAAACTATTATGATTATACTGTTATGTTAATGCTGTTCCTTACTTTAGTGCTGTTGAATCGGCCAATCTTAGTTCCAGAGTCATGGAATCACCCGTAGATAAGAAACTTTCAGCCAGAGCACAAGGCCTCGGTAATCTTGGAGCAGATGTTGTTTTATACCCTCTTCCCATTTGATCATATTTACCGTCGGGTAGTCCCAAGTCTTTTAATTTTGTATGAACTCTCGCATCATTCCTATCCATCCTTCCGTTTGAATCACCTCGGCTGTCGTAAACATATTTGTCATTTCCATCATCTCGACTTCTCGAAATCGATTCCCCAAATCTGTCGGTTTGTGAACCGTGTGATCCGAAAGATGATTGATCAATATTTCCACGATTTCTGTACATAACGTCGTCTATTTGACCAAATCTTCCATTTGGTATTTGGGTCGTTGGGGCTCCATGGGGTCCTAGTAAGGAATGATCGCAAGAACGAGGTACACGATCTCTACAATATCTTGCTAAAATTGTGGCATTTCCTGGAGGTTTACCAACAGTGACTGGTTGGTCTAAGCTTCCAGTTCTAAGAGCTTTCCATTTCTCACGATCGCTAAAACAACAATTTGACGATATTTTAAAAATAAGACACATTATCAAATAATTACACATATTCAGCCAAAAATAATTGAAGAAAGCAGGTAAGGCTGCGTAAATGTAATAAATACAGTGAAACCACAAAAAATAAATAGAATATAAATAACCAATGAATTCATGAAGAAGATAAATAATATTTTTGTTTGGTTTAATGGTAAATTAAATTATATATACATATAAAATGCAATTATATAAATACCAAAATATGTCGCTACATCCTGGTGCAATTCTTAAGGGTCCATCCCAGACATTGAGATGACTGGCACATATTTCTTCTTCTGGTAACTGAGGACCGAGAGCTGATGTCACGTGAAATTTTAAAACTGATAGCCAAATTCGGTATCTGGGTGGAGGATAAGTAAATCCCGGTCTTCTCCAAGGGTATGGAGCTAGGGGTCGCATAGGACCAGGAGATGTAGGAACTGAAGTGTCTATGCCTTGCAGATGGTAAAGACATGTTGTATTAGGTGTAAGAGAATGCTGAGGACTTTCTAATACTCCTTTTCCGGTCCCTCTCAGCCAGAATTCACATGCTCTTTTATTTCTAGCATATGTTGGAGACTGTTGATCAACGAATTTAACCTAGAAATATTTCGAAAATAATATTTATAGTTTTATAATAAATATACAAAAAAAGGTTTTTCGTGTAACGTTAAAACGTAGATTATACCAATAAAGATTGTCTGAAGAACATCGAAATTTTCCATGAAAAAAATCTCATCGATGAAACTAAATAAGTAATACTTAATCTTAAATTTAACTATATTATTTACAAAATTAAAAATATAAATAGACATAACTACATAACTTACACAGGATTCAAGTAAATGTTTATTTTTACATACCTCAACTTCTAACTGGAATCCATGAAGCGACTGGATAGGTGCTGGGTGTAAAAAAGTCCCATAAGGGGATGTGGTGAATTCCACTAGTAGTTCTGGTCCACTAGAGACGGCATCAGGTACAGCTTCACCACCTCCACAAAATTTTAAAATTACAGGATCTCTGGTTGTGTATCCATCGTATATTGTCACATAATCTTGTACATCGTCGCATTCCGTCCAAACCTTCAGAGTTCTTACGTGAGCGTTTGACTGCTGCTGTTGTTGTGAGGGTGCGTGTAAAGCTGATTGACTTCTAATGGAAATTAGCTGACCCTTTTTTTGTTGGACTGTTATAAGGGCATGTTTTCCTTGGGGAACTTCATGTTGTCGCACAGCGTAATAGCAGGTAAGGTTTCTGGGATAGACTCCTGGGAAATTGGGAGATTGAAGTCTACAAATTTTTCGGTCACAATCGCTGAAGATTCGAGAGCAATAAGTACCCGATATGAGATCTCCGAGGTAGTATTCTTGACGGGAAGGAGGCAAGGGTTGGATCTCAGGGGGATCGTGGAAACGAGAAAGATTTCCATTTATTGGAGAAAATGGAATTGTCCCATCTGAAAGAAACAAAAATGAAGTAAGACTGTTTTGTATTTCCTAAATAGATTGATACATTAATTTAACCAATATATTCTGAAAATAAAATATATACATTATACATCATAATCTCATGGGTCTTTATTCTTAATACTTGCACTGGTAGAATTTCAGACATTCAATTTACCTTTTGACTGCACAAAAATTTTTATCGTTGAAAATGATCGAATCCTTTGTGGAATCAAGTAGTAGCTTTCATAGCAATAAACAAAGTAGTTCTGAAATTATAATTTAATAAACGAATTATTTCTTACCAATGGCAGGTTCGACTCCTCCATACCTAACAGTGGCAAGATCTTTTCTAAGCATCTTATACTCCATCCTAAAGTCAAAGTTGTATCCGGTTTGATCTTTGGATAGTCTAAGCAATTTTACTGTCAGGGTGAGAGATCTGGTTTCACTGTAGTAGACTGCAGGACCCCACGATGTTCCGCACCAAGATCCTCCGACCAAGGGTCTGCCCAATTCACCTATCTGTAGGGATCCATCTGGGCAACCATCAGATGTAAATGAGGTAAATCTTCCCAGTGTGAAGCTGTCTAGGGTCAACTGAAACAAAAATATTTATTTAATTATAATTATTGAACTATGATCGATAAACATTCAAAGCAATCGTATGATTAATAATTTGTATGTATTTATTTTAGATTATTGGTTTGTGATAGGTATTTGCTATTGTTTTTATTCAATCAAAACTCTTCTTTTTAGTTTGGCGATATAACAGATCTATGTAGTAAAAAAGATATAATTCTCTAAATACTTAACACAGTTATTACGATGACTTTAAATAATAGTTAAGTAAACAAATAGCAGAATCAATTGAAACATATTGGCTTCATTATTTGACTTTATGTAGATCTAGATCGTCTATGATGTCAAGAATTTTGTAACGAATGAATTTTTAATTTGGTAGACAGATTTCAATTTTGAGTTACAGAATTATTTCATGATTCATTGTGTGCATTCTTCAAAGCATGCAATTCATTGATATAAATAAAAAAAAAGTATAGATCCTAGGATACCACATTGCGGTATTCCAAAAGATTATTATATTTTCCTTTTCAGAATTCAATTAGTCTCACTAAACTCGTAAATAATTATCCTTCTGTAATGTAATATGTTTGATATTTTTAACAAATTTATTTACTTCAGGATTTCAGCCCATAATCGCAACAAATTCAAAATATCGAAAGTATTGTGAGCTAAACAAAACCGGCAAGTCATGAGCAACTGACACTTATAAATAACGTATCATAAATCCAACACGCTCTACAAAATATAATACAAATGAAACTTATCACGATGGGAGTGTTTTTAAAAGCATTTCGTGTATGGAAAATTTTCGCCATCGATGCGAAATTCCCGTTTCAAGTTTATCGCGTAGAACGTGGAGGGCTGAAAATTTGCAAAATCATTATTTTGACCTGTCATCAGTCAAAATTTATTTTGAACTTCTTTTATGAAAAGCTGCTGTCTTAAGATTAAATTTTTTATCAACTAAAAGCTGAACATATTCATTTCACTATTTTTAATACTGTTAGATATTCTTTTACTTACTAACAATTTTGGATACTGAGGATATTATATCATAAATAGCTATCATTTTTAGTGTAACAAATTGTTAAAAACAAACTAAGTCAACTAGTTAATAATCAAATACCTTCGTCAATAAGTCAGATTTTAGTGCATTTATCGAACAACGTCAGCTTTCTCTGTATATTTTTATATTGCATAAATATTTTTATCCAAAAAAAATCTCAGTCGAGACGTGGGCGGTGACGAAAGGTCTAGATAATTGCAGAATTGGCTATAGATATTTCCAAATTTTCAAAAATATTTATGAAAAGGCCACATCCAATATACAACTTCATGAAACATCCAAGAAATTTTACATTAGAAGAAGTGTCCGACAGGGTGACACTTTTTCTCCCAAACTATTTACATTGGCCCTCGAAGATGTCTTCAAAACTCTTGATTGGTCTAAGAAAGGCATAAATATAAACGGCGAGTATCTCAGCAATCTACGGTTCGGAGATGATATTGTCCAATTTGCCAAGGATGAGGAGGAATTGAAAACTATGCTGACAGAAATAAATTCAGCCTGTGTGAACATCAGATTGAAGATGAATATCTCCAAGACCAAAATGATGAGTAACGCAGAAGAGTCCTTCCCATATCATAATAGATGGAGTGCAAATTGAAAGAGTAGACAGAAACATATATCTAGGCCATACCGTGATACCTGCTAAAGAAAATCAAGAGGCAGAAATAGGAGAAGACTTGGCCTTGCATGGGCAGCTTTTGGAAAATTATCATACATTCTGAAATCCCATAAATACTCCCATTATTTGAAAAATAAGCTATTTGATGAATGTATTCTCCCAGTGCTTACTTATGGAATGGAAACATCGGTCCTAACAAAACGAATAATATACAAGCTGTTAGTGACACAGAGAGCTATGGAGAGAAAGTTGCTGGGTATTTCAGACAGAAATCAGAATGTCATGATAAGAGAATGAACCAAAGTAGCCGATGTAGCGGAAAGGGTCGCTGGCCTTAAGTGGAGCTGGGGTGGGCATATTGCCAGGTGCCAGGATTCACGATGGACCAAAAAAATCATAGAATGGCGACCGAGAACAAGCCGAAGAGGTGTTGGCAGACCCTAGGCAAGGTGGTCTGATGACATCAAGAAATGTGCCGGAGGGAGATGGATGCAGTGTGCCCAAGACAGGGAGTTGTGGAGGATCAAGGGGGAGGCCTATGTCCAAGAATGGAAAAAAACAGCCTGAAGAAGAAGAAAAAAATCTTAAATATTTTTTTTGTTTGAACAAACTTTGTAACAACTTTGCCAGTAACCAATAGACAAATAATTAGGTTTTCATTGTAATAATCATAATAGAGTTCAATAAAAATAAATAGGAACAAACCGATAAAGCAGCTGTTATAGCTGGCTGCCTCAGGGACATTGTCTGGAATAACAAACATATGCTCACAGAAAGTAAAACCAGAATCTACAAAACGTGTGTAAGACCCATAATGACTTATGCCATCGAAGCCAGAGCCGATACCATCAGAACAAAAAATCTCCTCCGGACTACTGAAATGAGGACGCTGCGCTCCATAGTGGGTGTAACACTCGTGGATAGAGTCCGGAACGAGGATATAAGAAGGAGATGTGATGTAGATGACGTCATCCGCTGGGGTAGAGGGCGAAGGCGTCAATGGAGAGACCACGTCGAGAGAATGGGAGACACGCGACTGCCCAAAATTGTCTCCGAGGAAGTCCCGGAGGGTCGCAGAGCAAGGGGGAGACCAGTAAAAAGATGGAGTGACAGCTGGACATCCTAGATAACAAGAAGCAGTCTCCGACTGATAAAAAAGGCCCTCGGCATAAAACCAGAGGAAGAAGAAGAAAATAATACCGAGTAAAAAGAAACTTACCTACCAAGAAGTAAACAAATTCCAATAACAATACATTTCTAATATTCAAACCGAATTTCTTGGCTTTATTAGTATATATTGCATTGCGTTCCCAAAGGTATAACTTTCTAGATATTTACTTTCAACTATGTCCAAACTTAATAGAAGTTTATCTTTACTTACTTTTGCGTATGCTAACAATGTGATATTTATACAGTTAGTAGTCAAAAGTATGATATTGTATCTACATTCTACAGCATTATGCCTATGTATATCATTATTCAAAAAATCAGACATCAGAAACTAATTCAACAAGAAACGTACATATTAACATGCCAATTAAAACTTGAGCAAAATACTTAGTTACTTACTTTAAGGATCATTATTGTTTGTTATTTTTTTAAAAATGCATTTTTTTTATTCTATATTCTTGTGGTTAGTTTGTACCTAATAAATGAGGTGATGGCGTCTCGCACAGATGTCACCCCTGAACTGCGCCAGAAATTATAAGGACTGCTGCTTTCAATGTTCACAAATATACTAATTTCTCAATAGATGGCGTAACAAAATAAGGTTTTTTCGTTACTTTATAGATGGCAATATCATAATTCCTTATTTCCAGGTGAATTGTTACACATTATTCAATTATATAGAACTTTCATAAATTACATTGATAAGGGAACTCAATAAGAAGGCATAATTGGTGAACGTTGCGCAAGCGCATAAAGTGGTCACGTAAACCAGCCGATGGCAGGTCGTAAGTCCTGTAGGTGCCTTGAGTTCCTGGTTCTTCTATAATATCCCAACTTCGTCTCTATTGAGATGTTAAAAAGTTTGTCAAAAAAATATCGTTTGACTCCCGACAGGAAAAAAATCCAATTTTTGCGTAGGTATATACAAACTTGCGTCACGGGCCCTTACTAACGTGGGCCCATGATCAAAAAAATATTCGATTAATGGTACTGTTTTTATACCTAAGTTATTTTCTCTTGTATTTTTCACTTTGAGCCCCAAAAGAGCCAACATATTTTTTTTTCAGTTTTTCAGGATACCTACTCCGTTATAAACATTTCTGTGACAATGTGACGAGAATTTAAATTCAAAATAATTATTTAGGCCCAGGGTAAACATTTTGACTGAAAATAGAAATCGACCAAATGACCCGAAGGAAAATACAGCGGAATGAAAAATTCACCCAGAAAACCCCGCTTATTTGAATCGCGTTCCTTTATATCGCCAAAAAGGGTTTTCCCGAACGTTTTTCACTCATTTCTGTAACTGAATATAAAGAATTTCCTTGCGGGAACGCCAAGCGTGTAAATAAGAAAATATATATTCCAATCCCTTCCTCTTAAATGATCCCTTCAGAATAACATCCATTGAATCGAATATACTATTTGACGATTTATTATAATGGTGAATATTATGCTTATATTTTTATATGGAATCGAAATTTTATTATATGTAGAGTCAACAGCAACAAAACAGGTACTATTAATAATGTATGCAAAGTATTAATGTGTGGTCTTGGAAGTGAAGTTTTCACACACTTGTAAACAATAAGCAGAAAAATAGTGAACACACTAAATATGTTCAATTAATGATTTAAGTGACCCTTTTTTAATTGTCAAATGATTTCATGATCAGACTTAACTTTAAATATAGAAAATCCTTCCGTAGTAAATATGTATATAAAAAAATCACACTTCATACTATAATTGATGTGTTAAAGTAGCAATTTTCAACACTTTGATGATTCTTATCTCTGAATGCCACCACTACTCAGGGCTCATATTATCTGTAATATATTGATGTAGCGCCTTACAACAGTCAATCTGTATAGCTGATAGGCATCATACGAGTTAGCACGAATCAGGATTTCGGCATTCTTCGGGAGTCGGGAGATCCATATAAACGAGTGTCTTGGGTAAGGCCGGGGCTGGATTGATCGTTTATAGTGCTCTCACGTTGTGGTTCATTAGTATAACTATTATTGTACTTCGATCTTATAAATATCAATTACTGTATTCAATAATATATGAGTAAATAGTCAACGCGTCTATTTATTTAAATATATATGTGTTATTTAAAAGTACGATATATTAAATTATCCAATCGTTGTAATCTGCTGTAGTATCCATAAAAAAAAACATTCTTTTCGCTATGAAATAAATCTGGCAGAATATAACCTTCTTCTTCTTCTTCGTTTAGTAGACCTAGTTGGTCTGTTCTTCAGAAACTATGCCTCCTGGGATGACGAAGTCCAGCTATCCTTCCATCTCTTGGGTGGTCTACCGGGCAGGCGGCGGCCGGAAGGAATTTCATTTGCTGCTATATTTGCAAGCCGATCATTGTCCATCCTGGCTACGTGGTCCCTCCAATGCCTTCTTCTGGATCTACTCCATCGAACGATGTCCTGTATTCCACATGTTTTCCTTATTTGAACATTGCGAACACGATCTCGGAGAGTTTTACCAGTGATTGACCTTAGGACCTTCATCTCCGTTGTCCTTAGGAGCCCCTTGGTTCGTACAGTATCTGCTCGCGTTTCCACAGCATACGTCATGATCGGTCGCACACATGTTTTATATATTCTGACCTTACTGTCAATACGCATGTGTTTATTTTTCCAGATCATATTTTTCAGACATCCAGATACGACAGATGCTTTATTGACTTGTTCGCGGACTTCAGTGTATAAGTCGTTATGGCTGCAGATCTCTACTCCTAAATATTTGAAACTCATTACTTGTTCCACGGGCTTATCATCAACAGTTAGCTTACACCTTGAAGGTTGTTTGGATATAGTAATACTTTTTGTTTTACTGACTGATATAGCCATGTTTAGCCTCTGTGATACCACATGGAATTTGTTCAACATTATTTGCAAGTCATTCTCAGTTTCAGCTATTATCACCGCATCATCTGCATAACAGATAACATTAACAATTTTGCCACCCATTTTATACCCTAGTCCCAAGAATATAACCCAACTGTCGATTTGTTCATGAGAAGTTATTTCTCTTAAAATATCAACCGTTTTAGCTAAGACGCGGGTACTAGGAAGGATTATTTTGTATGGCGTAGTGGCAAAAAAAAAAACAACATACATACGTAGGTACCTACTATCAAACTATTTACATATTCGGGGTAAGAAAAAGGACCGATCTCTGCACTATCCTATCCTGACATAAATGTTTTGTATAGAAAACAAAATATCTTAAAATATTCAAAAATTTGGAATGACTTTCGCAATCGACAGTTGGATCTCAGGTGTTACATGCAACTAGTTTTATATAAACATTTATTTGTTTTTATATGTCAGTAAATTTGAGAAAATTTTACCAACATAGAAAATATTTTTTAGCCTTAATTTGATCTACTCAAATGTTATTCAAACAGAATATTTGATCCATATTTTATTCTTATTTATGTAGGTATACATAATATACCGGCATAATAATATATGGAAAGATTATATACTGGGAGCATAAGAAGGTCATGTTATAACCTAAAATGACTTCCTTGTCAAAGCAAAGCCCTGAAACATACCCGAAAACAAAAAAAATGTCGAAAACACATTTTATGATGGAGCATAATTTATGACATCACTGATCCTAACATGGGAGACATTTCTTCCTTCACTGACTAACTTATCGTTATTATTTTATGGACTTGTTATCGATAAATCCGAATCCATTTTCAATCCTACGTATTTTGAATTGGACAAACTATATAAAATAATGTTTTTTTTATTCGAATATTTTTATTATTGCATATGCGCAAACATTGGATTTTTTCCCCTGATGGGAGTCAAAGGTATTTTTTAACAGATTTTTTGATTATCTCAATAGAGACGAAGTTGGAATATTTACCGTAGGAGAACCGGGAAATCAAGGCACCTACAGGGCTTACGACCTGTCATCGGCTGGTTCACGTGATCACTTTATGCGCTTGCGCAACGTTCACCAATTATGCCTTTTTAATGAGATCCCTATCAATTCAATTTTGAAAGTTCTATATATTGTAATACTGAAATTCTTTTCGCTTGAAAATAAGGAATTTTTACTACAGCCATCTGTGTGTGAAATTATGAACAACATTCTTATTATTTTTTATTTATTTTCGTTATAACGCCATCTATTGAGAGAATTAATTTTTTTGGAAATAATGAGAGCAACAATTCTTATACCTGAGGTGACAAATGCATTTTTCGCATAGAAGTCACCCCTGAATTGCGCCAGACTTATAAGGTCATTTTTGTCTTATTTACCTACTTGTACCAATGTGTAAGTAATCGAATATTTTTATTATTGCATATGCGCAATTATTGGATTTTTTTCCCTGTGTTTTTTTTATTTATTTGAATAACAAATCTACCGGTTCCGAAGCGACCTCTTCTTCATTAGGACGGACCACAAATGAGAAAGAAGCAGTAAAATAACTAAACTATTAGTTTTACTATCCACACTATGAAATAGTGGAGAGTCATGATTTCACAATTTTTAAGCGTATTTTTTTTACATCAATTTCTCAACGGGTATCATGTACAGAGTGCACACTGTGAGTTTCGTCGTGATGTGTTTGTATGTATGGCGTATGGCGTACGGAATTATCTTTTTTATGTAATCTCTACAGCCCAAACTATAAGTCCGATCGACTTCATATTTACATCATATGTGTAAAGTGCATAGACCTAGAGCTGATTAGTTTTCCATAGACAACTTTTAATTTCTTCTCTATGATTTCATCATTTACGTTGTTTTTTTTTTGTCCTCTCTAGAGCCCAAACTATAAGTCTGATTGACTTCATATTGATATCATATATGTAAAGTCCATAAATTTAGTGATGATCAGTTTTCCATAGATATACGTTAATTACTTCTCTATGATTTCATCTGTCCAAATTTTCAAAATGCTCTCACGGTCTGGAAAATCGAGGTTTTTTTATAATGTTTAAAATTTTGATACAATAAAAATACACTCATCAAAAATGCATTTAAGGATTGCTAAAATTTAGAGAAAAAATGTATAGTCTGCCATATCAATATAAAATAAATTAAGTGGAGCTGGCCTGGGCATATTGCCAGATTCCGGGATTCACGATGGACCAAATATATCGTAGAATAGCAACCGAGAACAAGCCGAAGAGGCGTCGGCAGACGCCAGGCAAGGTCGTCTGATCACATCAAGAAATGTGCCGGTGGGAGTTGGATACAGTGTGCCCAAGAAAGGGAGTTGTGGAGGATCAAGGGGGAGGCCTATGTCCAAGAATGGAAAAAAAACAGGCTGAAGAAGAAGAAAAAATTCCTAAATATTTTTTTGTTTGAACAAACTTTGTAACAACTTTGCCAGTATTTTTAAGTAACAGGCTGAAGAAGAACAAGAAGAAGCAATTAATAGAAAGAAACAATCTTTAATCGACAGGAAAGTGCTTTAAATATTATTTTAGTTTATAATCAAATATAAATTAATGTCGCTGTTTAAATTTAATCTTAAAGTACCTAATGAGTGAAATTTAATTTCATGCCAGAAACTAGAACTAAATCGATTTGATTTACATACATAATCTTGTTATTTTAAATAGGAAGTAGTAATTAAGAAAACAGCACATGAATTCCTAAATGTAATGGAAATTTAATGAAGGAAAACATTTCTTTGTTATCATTACTGCATATATTACGATCGAAATGAAAAATGTAAATGGGAGAGGAGGGCGGTTATTATTACATATCGCAATATCACAAGGTGGAAACTAAGAATTAGTGTAGTTAAGTCAGTCCCCCATGCATGTTTGTGATTTAAAACATGCTAAACATGAAACGCGATTAAAAACAATACATAATCAAATGCATGCATGCTATTTGTGTATATTGGATAAAAATGACATGCAAGCTTTGATAAATAGCTTATATTTTATTTTATTCATAAGGTATTTTATATTAGGTACCTACTTCTCCGACAACTAACAGATACAATGTTAAATATTAATTAAACACGCACCCAATAACAAGTTGAAAAATTTTTTATTCATCTAATATGCTCTTTTATGATTGCGTCAAAATCGTTATGGTTAATAATAATGTAAAATAAAATCGAAACATTGTAACAAACGTTGAGTAACTTTTCTGATTTTATTTCATGAATCTCATCAAGATATTTCGATATTCTGCTAATTCATAAAGTACAGCTGAAAAATCTCTTAAGCACGTACCGGATAGCGGTTTATAAAATATTTATTTTTACTCTCCACACTATGGAATAGTGGAAAGTCATGATTTCACAATCTTTAAGCGTATTTTTTACGTCAATTTCTCAACGGGTATCATGTAGAGAGTACACACTATGAGTTTCGTCATGATGTGTTTGTGTGTAAGGCATTCGCCGTATCCTTTATGTGTTCTCTACAGCCCAAACTATAAGTCCGATCGACTTCATATTTACATCCACATTTACATCAATTGTGTAAAGTGCATATATAGACCTTAGGCTCATTAGTTTTCAATTGACAAATTTTAAATTCTTCCCTACGATTTCATCATATACGTTGTTTTTTGTGTCCTCTCTACAGCACAAACTATAAGTCCGATTGACTTCATATTGATATCAATTATGTAAAGTCCATAAACTTAGAGCTGATAAATTTTCTATAGATATCCGTTACTTTCTTCTGTATGACTTCATCTGTCCAAATTTTCAAATTGCTCTGACGGTCTTGAAAATCGAGGTATTTTTATATTCTTTTTTATTAAAATTTTTATATACACTGAAAAAAATAACTGTGACGACCGAACTGGCTACCTGCGTTTTTAACCAAACTTTTGTTACCAGTAATAAAAATTAACCTATTTATGACTGTAGTGTTTAGCTCAGGGTACAAAATATTTAGTAGCACAAAACGAACTGTTTTGTAGTCACTATAGTTCGGTTAATTTTAACATAACTTTTTTTTTCAGTGTACTCAAAAAATATACACAGTAAAAATACACTCTTCAAAAATGCATTCAAGGATTGTCAAAATTTAAAGAAAAAATCTCTGGTCTGCAATATCAATGTGAAAAATGTATATAACATAAGTAAAATAGCTTCTGTATAGGAATATTGAGTAATCAACTTCATATTCATATTGTATTGGTCTCTATAGGCATTTGTATTTTTTACTCTCCACTTCTATCTCCCTCATGGGGTAGGCAGTAAGAACCGTTCATCGCATTTTTCTATCATGACACATATACATCGCCTCATCAACATTGATACACTGTCTCATACAAGCTTATCTTGTAGTAATGCAAATTTTTTATATCAATTTCTCAACAGGTTTCATGTAAAAAGTGCATAATATGAGTTTCGTGACAATGTTTTAGTGTGCATGATGTATTGTGAAAACTTTTATCCTCTGGGAATCTTATATTTGTTTAAGAATCTAATAGAAATGCACTTCATAAAAATGCATTCAGAGATCGTCAATCTTTCAAGAAGAAAAATGTACACTTACCAATATGAAGTGGAGAGTTTAGTGTTGGCTACAACTCACTGGTTTTATTAATTATTTGTTCAAATAGACAAACGCACTTTTAATGTCATATTAAAGAATGCTTCACTACTAGTTTCTCACTATTTTTTATGAAATAATACTTCACTTTCAATATTGTATGAAAGTATACATCACTAACAGTTTCCGGTATATTCACCATTAATACTAATGTTATTCCCGTGGATAATATTTATTATGTGTTCTGACACAGGTATGACAATTTGATGGAAAAACGTGCCAATGATATATTTTATTATATCCGTAAACAGTTTGATATAAATACGATACACCAGAGGCTTAACTGACATTGTTTTTCGTGTCACAGGAGAGGAAAATAAACAAAATATTACCACAGCGAAAGGAAAAAATAAATATTAATTCTCCATTTTTCGATACATGTCCCATATTTTGAAATAATGTACGTATTTTTAACAGAACATTATTTGTAGGTGTAGGTAAAATTTTCACCGAGGTAGTGTACCAGAATATTCAACAGCAAAAAATGGGAAGTCAGATCAATGGTGTTTTTTTATATATAGGTACTAAATGATTGCTATCATATTATACTTTATATATTGAAGTTGACAACGTAGACACCTATTATATAGGTTATTTTTTAAATGAATATGTCCTTGTTAAACAAGTACGTATACATCTTCCTAAATTCCCCTAACATAAGTTAATAAATGATTGTGCTATATGTAGGTGAACGAAATCGGTCGAGGCAGGATTCGAATTCGCGACCACTGGATCACTAGTCTAGCGCGCTAACCGCTCTGCCATCGACCCATCTGTTCAGTTGTTATTATTTCTATCATGTTAAAATATCATTATTTATTTACTAGTCGTTCAAAGCTGGTTTAATGGCATAGCGGTAGTGCGTTATCAGTATCTAACCAGGGGGGCAAGTCTGAACCAACCGGCAAAATCAAAACCCTCACGATTACCCATATCATGAATATAATTATTACATGGAGTTCTATAATATCTTTAGATGTCAGAGAACATCATATGATAATTATATCCATGATATGGGTAATCACGAGGGTTTTGATTTTGCCGATTGGTTCAGACTTGCCCCCCTGATAGATCCGTGTTCTAATTTTTCATTCGCTTCTAAAACAAGCATTACCATATTTTGGATATATGTGGATATGTACAGTACATGTTACTAGTCAAAAATTCCTACTCAAACTCCATTTATTTCCTTCATGATCATATCAGTCATATCTTGGTTTAGGCTTGTCTTTTATTACTACTTTTCATCCTTTTTTCTTTCCCTTGTAGGTATATTATTTTTTCCTGTCTCTCGTCCTTTATTACTGCGATATAACTAATTTATTTCATAATTCATCCAAATAAATCATGAGTCGTATCCTAATTTATTATTATGTTACATTATATGTAGGTACATTGTCTCGTTTCATATTATCTTCATAAATGATCTTATTTCTATCTGTGGAATTTATTTTATTAGTTAACGTCATGGTTCTCACTAAAATAGCATATTGGACAACAATTTAGTTTGCCTTTGAGACGTTGGGGTCAACCATCGTTGAGGTTATTGCTTGGTTAACTCCATTTCCTGTCAATATCCTTATTGGGCGATAGCTATTATAGCCGTTATTAAAACTTTACAACACCAATCGAAAAGGAGTTTCGATGATACCTACCCGAGAAAAGGAAGAAAAATGTTAAAATGGGTGAAAAGTAAAATAAGAAATACTTACCAGAGAAAGTGAGTGGAAGCATTATTAAAACTAGGACTTATCAAGCAATTCAATATGGGTCGTATTACAAGAGTTATTTGAGAATAATGTAAGAAAAAGGTAAGGTCTCGTACTGCGAGAATACTGCATACGGGACCTCAACTTTGTCTTACATTATCCAACTGTCGATTTGTTCAGGAGAACTTTGTTCTCTTAACATATCGACAATGTTTCAAGCCAGGATACGCGAGAATTGTATGCAGAGGTCTACTTTTTTCACGGCTTTTCCAACTTTGAATCATTTCCTTACACGGATTTATGTGTGTGTGTGTGTGTGTGTGTGTGTGTGTGTGTGTGTGTGTGTGTGTGTGTGTGTGTGTGTGTGTGTGTGTGTGTGTGTGTGTGTGTGTGTGTGTGTGTGTGTGTGTGTGTGTGTGTGTGTGTGTGTGTGTGTGTGTGTGTGTGTGTGTGTGTGTGTGTGTGTGTGTGTGTGTGTGTGTGTGTGTGTGTGTGTGTGTGTGTCTGTGTGTCTGTGTGTGTGTCCGTCCGTCCCTTATAACTTTTGATCCGCTCAATTTTCAGAGCCCAAAATTTCAGAATGTATAAACAGTTATAGGCCTACAAAACTTTTATACTCAGAATTTTGAATTTACGTTTCAGTCAGGGGTTATCAACTTTTGAAATTTTGGTATATTTTTCCATATATCTCAGAAACCATATAAGCTAGAACGCTGAACATTGGTATAAACATAGACAAATACAAAATCTCAAATGAGTTTTTTCAAAAAAATTCCAGGGTTTCTCAAACATTTTTTATTAAGAAAAATATTTTTTTATGATAAATTTCTGTGTTTAACTGCCTATATTTCCAAAGTTTTTAAAAATATCGAAAAAAGCCGAAACTCCTCAACTAGATAATTTAATTTTCTATAAAAAATATTACCATTATAGTAGTACATCTCAAATTTTTTTTAACAATTTTTATAAAAATTGAATTTAGTGACGACATTGCTTCATACAATTTGTATGGCAGTCGCTTATACACAATATGAAAGAAGGCTTAATATTTTGATCGGTACTTAATATCCAAACATACACACAGAACCATCATGCTGTTTTCATATTCCGGGTCGGAAAAGAGGACTGATCTCCACACTGTCATATCTTGACATACATACCAACATGTGATAAAATTTTCAATAATTTGGATTTATGGGTTTATAGTTTGATTCTTATTCTTCAACTTCACATACTATCGCTGTCGACAGTTGGATCTCATGTGTTACATGCAACTAGTGAATCGACATTATTAAGCCAAGATGCGTGTACGAAGGAAAATTTTGTATGGTGTAGTGGACTTTTTGCATGCTAATAACACCAACTAGAGGCCTCGCAGCATATATGTTCCTAAACATGGATTTACTCAGAATTCGGAGTAGAACATTTTATGTGAGTTTTGTGTGTGTGTGTGTCTGTGTGTGTGTCCGTCCCCCCTTATAACTTTTGATCCGCTCAATTTACAGAGCCCAAATTTTCAGAATATATAAACAGTTATAGCCTACAAAACTTTTATACTCAGAATTGTGAATTTTTGTTTCAGTCAGGGGTTATCAACTTTTGAATTTTTACTTTATTTTTCCATATATCTCAGAAACCATAAAAGCTAGAACGCTGAAAATTGGCATAAAGATAGACAAATACAAAATCTCAAATTAGTTTTTTTTTTAAATTCCAGAGTTTCTCAAACATTTTTTATTAAGAAAAATATTTTATTTATGATAAATTTATGAGTTTAACTGCCTATATTTCCATTTTTTTTAAATATCGAACAAAGCCGAACACCCCAACTAGATAATTTAATTTTATATAAAAAATATAAACATTGTATTAGCACATCTCAAATTTTTTTTAACAATTTTTATAAAAATTGAATTTAGTGACGACATCACTTCATACAATTTGTATGGCAATCGCCTACACACAATATCTAAGAAGACTTAATAGTTTGATAATTAAATCTCCAAACATACATACCATCATACTGTTTTCATATTCTGTGTAGGAAAAACAGACTGACCTCCATACAATCCTATCCTGACAAACATACCTACATGTTTTATATAGAAAATAAAATATCTTCAATATTTATTAATTTGTGTTGTTTATAGTTTGGTACGTATTCTTTGATTATGCATACTATCGCCATCGACAGTTGGATCTCATGTGTTACATGCAACTAGTTCTTAAATAACTGCCGTAATACGACCGTATGTCAATGGCAAGCAAACGTCATTAAAGTAGGTAGGTATGTCATTTTTCTTTAAAAAAATCTATCACCATTGTGCTTTGCGCTTTGAAAGGCGATATAACCATTTATCTCTGCAAGAATTTTACATTTTGTCATTTCAATTTCCATATGAAATAATCTAATGAAGCATTTTTAACACAATGCTGACAGTAGCTACGCCCACCTCCACCCGTTCCGCATATGGGGACTGAAACGGCCCCTTCACAGAACGCTAGTAAGAATGACAAAGAATGCATGGCACGAAGAGTAGCTCTAGAAGCTCCTCTAGACTCGTGGTCTCGGCACAATTGTGCAAAAAATAACAATCAACGTCGGTGAACATAATATTCACAAACATGGATTGTCGCGAGAGTACTTCAAGCCTGTGACTGTAAAACTGGGCATCAGAGAGTTGACCAAGGACACTCTGGAATTTAATTTTTTTTTTTATTCAGCAGATAGAAGGGCACTATAGCCATGGCGATGCAAGTGAAGATCTACAGAATCACTATATGTAAAGTATGTAGACACAAGATAAAGAGATTCACCAGGAAGTATTAACTCTACGACGGTAGCGGTGTTCGTAGAGAGATGGTCTAATTTAATAAATCTGAGGGCTGGATTAAAGATGGAAATGCATGTTAAGGGAGGAAAAGCAGTAGTGCAGGTGTTTGAATAGGCCACGCGCACGTCTGCACCAAAACCCAAGAGGCGTCCACCCCAGGAATATGGTTCCTGAATTAAGCAAACATCCAGTTTCAAACTGAAAGCAAGTTGTTTCAGTTCATCGGTGGCTGCTCTACCGCGTCCTAGGTTCAACTGCCCAATGTGACATGATCTTAAGTTGAGGTTAAGAGCCATAATCAATAGTCAAAAGGGCTCGACTCATACTGGCTTGGAAAGCTGGACACTCGACTGATCCTGATTTGTGTTCCGCTGGTTTATTAAAAACAGTGCATGCCGCACATACAGGTGGGGCATCTTTTTTTGAACACGCTGGAATATCATGACCCGGTTCTGCACAGTGACCACAGCGTTGTAAATCTTTACAGAATTTTTCACCATGCCCATACATTCTACATTGCGGGCAAGTGCTCACGGGTAAAAAATCTATAACGCGGCACACATTCCAGTCAGCGTAGATTCGTCCAGCTTCGATCAGCTTGTGTCGAATGATAGGGGGGACCTCAAAGATCCTATCGCAGGTGGGACCAGTACGTGGACCCATACGGTGACTAAAACGTGCACCATCTACAAATTCATCTTCAGAACAGTCAAGCGTGGAAACCGACCTGAAAGCCAGGCGAAGGAAATCACCATCCGAAAGGTCCCTGGGAACGTGCATAAAGCGGATCCGAGGGTTCCGCTTCGTTGACAAACGTGCACTCAGATCCGTCGAAGTTTTTAGAGCTGGAGCATTCAAGAGTTTTAATGAATCCGCAAGAGTAGCGGTGTTGACAACGACGCCCCTACCACGAATATTTCTAACACTCGTGATCTGAGCACCAACCTCGCTGGGTTTTACAGTGGTTTTTAGGATTTTCCTGGTTTCGACCGAGGACTGGATGTCCTCTTTAACCGGAAAGAAGCATACTGCGGGTTTAGCCGGCAAGGCAGGAAACCCGAAACTAGAAAGGGGGGGAGGGGGGGGCGGATCAATTATGCTAGAAGCGTATGTGGGGGCAGTTTTTTTGGGAGCAATCGAGTCAGCTATCTTGTGCATTACTGGAGTCATCTCAGTTTCTAGAGTCTCGATTCGAGATTGGAGCACGGCTTTCTCGCTCTCCAGAAATCTGACTTGATTATGCAAGACAGCTTCGCGTCCTGCCGAGATAGCAATGCGGGTGTCAAGCTTTCCTGCAATAGTCAAGTGTCCTGCAAGTGTCTGCACCTGACGGCCAATACGAGAACATTGGTCTTTGGTCAGCTTAGAAGGCCCATCCTCGAGGATATCCTGCAATGCGCAAACTGCTTCATAGGTAGCGCCAAGTTGGGGTTCAAGGTGGGTTGATACATCACTCAAAAAATCGCCAGACGCGGAGCTTATGGATTTTTCAGAGGGAGTAGGTGAGGGCACCCGGCTGGTGCAGGACTCAAGGGGGGCGGCACCAGACACGGAGGGGCCATCACTGGTTACGAGAGGGGCAGAACTGGGCACGCCAACGGTTCGAAAGCTTTGAGCAGAAGGCACTTCCGAAGATAAATCTTCACCAGAGAGAGCAGATAGCCCTAAAAGAGAACTCGTTAACCTCAGTTTGGCAATGGGTGGTGATTTGAAGGTCGGGTCAGTGGTTAGTGGTATGGAATCGTGACCACCTCTGATTCTTTTTCGGGTTTTTTTGGTTTTTGACATATTAATTTAAAGTGTAGAAGTTCAAAATAAAATAAAATTATAAAATAGAATGGAAATATAAGAAATAATAATTAATAAGCATAAGCAACAAAAAATAATTAATATATAAAGTGTATATCTACATATGTACCAGTAAGTGTTAATAAAATAAATACTAAAGACAAAAAATAATCAATATAAAAATACGTTTAGCAGACCGCACCAATATACGTGTGTATAATAACAAACAAAACAAACAAGCTAATAATACTTCTTTTAATAAGGAGAAAAAACAAAAAAGAATATATATTCATATAAACAAATTATAAAAATAAAAATTAAAATTAAAATAAATAAACAAGACTAATAGTAAGAGGTAACTATGACGTAAATTAGACCAAATAATAATTATTAAAAAATACAAGTGGGTTAAGTACAAAATGCATAGGTGTTTACAAAACTATGTACCAGTAAGTGTTAATAAAATAAATACTAAAAGACAAAAAATAATCAATATAAAAATACGTTTAGCAGACCGCACCAATATACGTGTGTATAATAACAAACAAAACAAACAAGCTAATAATAATTCTTTTAATTAGGAGAAAAAACAAAAAAAGAATATATATTCATATAAACAAATTATAAAAAATTAAAATTAAAATAAATAAACTAGACTAATAGTAAAAGGTAACTAAGACGTAAATTAGACTAATTTAATAATTATTCAAAAATACAAGTGGGTTTAGTACAAAATGCATAGGTGTTTACAAAACTATTTTACTTATGTAGAGAAGAGATATGTATATAACTATATTATAAATCTAAAATTGATATCCTGTAAAATAAACTGAGGTGGACAATTCCTCATAAACAGGTATCAGTTCCGCTCGCTCAGAACACAGCCTCGAATGCAACTATGTTGAGAAAATATACAAACTCGTTAATTGTTTTCGAGACTGTTTACAGAGAAAAATGATCGGCCGGGCCTGAGACCGTCTACAAGGCATCGAACATAAGAATAAATAACCTAATAATTAATTCAAAATACAATAAAATAATTATGATTTTAACCGAGCAACATGTAAATAAAATGTCAAGTTGACAGTAGACGGTGCGTACCGCGGAGTCGCGGCGCGGGCCGGGGGGGGGGCGGTTCGCCGTACAGCTGATATTGACTACCTACTAAATAAATGTCGGCTTACCAAATGTCAAATCTGGACACAAATTTAAAACAATTAAAGAGACACAGCACAACACAAATGAACTACACCTCACATATAATTACGTTAACACACTTGCTAGCATGCGATAGCAGTATGGAAACAAGTGAAACAGAGGTTAATTATATTAAAAACAGTAAATACTACGGAGCGAAAAAATAACACAACACAATCTGTCACCAGGGTTGCCAGTGAGCTGACAGTAGTTAGAATAGGTATAGGTACGATGGTGAGAATTACACTAAGAAACCCGGAAGTATTTCGTTTAAATAGATACTACAACAATGTAGGCCATTTCAGTCCACTTAGTAGAATAATGCGCTCCTATAATTATTTGTGCACAAAATTGAGAACCTCGACATATTCTCAAACAGCCTCAACACCTTCAAGCGTTTTATACAAGCAAGCCCACAATTTCTTCTTCCTTGCCTCTTCCCAATTCATTTGGGGTCGTCCCTTCTTGTACGCAATCGCCAAACCTTTCGATCTAGCGTCATCTTTCTGATTAGTTGCTCCTCCCTAAGCTCCCTCTTAATATTTGTCCATTAGGTGGCCTGTGGACGGCCTCTAGATCTGAACTGAGCGGGTATGTCCAGTGCCAATTTAACCACATGATGGTCATTTCATCTGGTAATGTGTCCGTACCATTGGAGTCTGGTCTGCTTTAGTTTCTCCGGAAAAGGTGCGACCCCGAAACTACCTCGGACGTATTCGTTTCAAACTCTATCCTCCACCTGTGGACACCTGCGGACAACCTGAGCATCTTCATTTCTGCTGTGTGTATCTTTGGTTCTTGTTTTTTCTTCATGGTCCAGCATTATGATGCGTAGAGCATAGCCGGGCAGATGACTTTGCCCATAGATTTTATGGGCATCCTTGGGTCAGACTGTCACACATATCATCCGACAGACTCTCCATCGACGATTGTAAAAATTATTTTGACTGTCGTTTTTAGTTTTATGAGTAACGCTGAATGGTTCAAAATAACATTTGTTTTACGTGTTTATTACATGAATTGAAAATAATAGACAACAAAAAGGGTGAATTGTCGAATATAAACCTATATAGATTCTCGTGGGATTAATTTATATAACTCGTTGAATATATTATCATTCAGATCGACTAGTTACCTACAATAATGTATAAAGAAAACTGATCGTTTCAAGGCGAATTTCCCAAGGGGATGCTTTTATTTTTCAAATATAGATGACTCGTACGTGATGAAAAATTAAACTCGTAACGATTAATAATACTAATAATAATATTTAAAAATATATATATTTGCAGTTGTCATTGTATAGAAAATAATTGGTGAATCAGAATGATGGTAAGATAATAATGGTTTGTATACAAACAAATTGTAACCTAGTTGTTATTTTTAAGATAAATTTTTGAAACTCGTATTTTTCTTAAACATTTCAATGAATAATTTTCTTAAACATTTTAGGCAATATCTTTTTTTTGTATTGGTCATGCTAAGTTAATAACTTTAGCGGTTCATAAAAAAAAAATTAATCGAATATTTTTATGATCACACATATACCTACCTATGAACATGCAAACATTGGATTTTTTCCCTGCCGGGAATCCACGATATATTTTTTGCAATATAATAATATGTACATAAATAGATAAATAAACATTTATTGAGACGAAAAGAAGTTATATACAAAAACATAGACATATAAAAAACAAATATAAATAAAAACAACCCTTCTGACTCAAAAGGACCATGCTCAGCTATGTTGCAGGAAGACAAGCCCCCCTGCAGCTGATTTTCAGCATGATCCTATTGCTTCTGTATTATAATACGAGGTCTACTTTATTTATATGCAGATAAATATAAATACAAAAAATGCTCCAAAAATACACATAGGTATATAAATATACACACATAAATAAATGTACATACACGCACATACATATATACACACATTTATTTATACACACCCACACACATAAATTCTTACATACTATGATTTCGAGGTCAGAAGCATTGCTCGACAATTCCCTTAGCAATAAGAAGCCTCTGGCCCTCGAACCATAGTTGTGAACACTTCCAGACCATTCCAATCTTTCAAACAAAATATATAGAATTTTTAAATTTGGAATTCAATAAAAATGCATAATTGGTGAACATTGCGCAAACGTTTTAAGTGATCAAGTAAACCACCCGATGACAGGTCGCAAGGCTTGTAGATGCCTGATTTCCCGGTTCTCATATAGGTACCTACTTAAATATCCAGATATTCCCGCATCGTGCCTCTTGAGATGATTTGTAAAATAAAACGTAAAAATGTTATATAATAATATGATGTAGCATCAACGTAAATATAACGAAATTAAGCCAACGTGATTTTGAGTTCACTGAATCGGCGCTGTAAAAATAAGCCTATACAGACGAAATAGTCCTTTAAGATGCAACATAGACTTCATATGATAATATAGTACCTTATTCGCTTACGGAAATTTATACGATACCACGTTTTAAAAGCATAACATTATTTTAATATCAGAATTCAGCATGAGCTGCTATGTATAAATTTGCAGACACGGATGCTTTCAACTCACTTTTGTAAAAAAAATATGAACACGAATAAATATGAAAGTTGTGATTAAATAAAATAAAAATTCCATTCTTTAAATTATATATTTTTCACCTCTCGATTCTGCAATTTTGCATATTTCCTTCGGTGGGCGTAATATTCGCGAAAGTTTCCCAGGTATAATTCCCCAGGGAGAATATCATGAACTCAACCGGATAAATGTAAATTTTCACGTAGAGAATATAAAATAAAGATTAATTTACATACGAATACGCATATTTGTATTAATAAGATTATTTCGAATTTATACAAAGGAACAGAGAGGGAATTTCGTAAATTCAATATTTGAACGGGTGGTGGAACCCATACCTCGTGCAATATTTTAGCCGTTAGGTTATTCTATATTGCTCTTTCTTACTTAATTCAATTTGAGGTTTGTGTCGTAATATAAGTGCTCTTTTGAAAGAAATTATTTTCAACTGGCGAAAGTTTGTTATTCCCAAAAAATCCAATCTTAGACCATTTTTCGTGTTTTACTAGCCAGTACTCATTTTCAACTGTATTTTTTTAGTCTGCTTGCTTATTTTCATCATTTTTGCTGTAGTTTTCAAGATAAAATTAATTCGATCATTCAATCATGAGATTATAATATTACTTATAAATAAGTATAAACAATTAAACATCTAACAAAGAAAGATTATACAAACAGAATACATTTTTTAATTTTGTTAACAGACAATACTTTAATGACAAAGTGAAAATTTGATGATTGAATCCGATAGACCGTAGAGTCTTGTAACGAATTATGATAAAATTGAATTATTCATGTAGTATGTATGCATATTTTATTTAGGTATAAAAAATAATACATTTTCTAACACCTAGTATAAATAAAAAGAATATTAATACGTTGAAAAAAAAACAAAATTACACAGGATGAATTATATTTAAAAAAAGACTTATCCATTATGTATTCGATGTATTAGGTATTATGTAGGCAAAACGATGTGATGCTTCCTTCACACATTCTGGCAAACCATTATACAATTGATGTACTTTGTAATACATATTATTTTGTGTACCTGCCAGGTTAGTCTGAGGCAGCCTAAATATATACTATATATACTTGTGAATAATTTAAAAAAAAAACTTTAAAGAATCCCTAATTTTCAATAATCTTGAACACAAATGTATCTACGTACCCAACAATCTATTTGAAATCGAAAACTCAAAGAGATTCGGTCGATAAGTGGTAGATTAGTACTGGTATTTGAATGTTAAAGATATAAGTGTGCATCGATTTGCATAGTTGGCATGATACACATTCAATATTGTGTTATGGATAGTTACTAGGTCAGGGTATCCATTTGTGCATAATAGAATCAGGACTCAATCGTCTGTTAGTAACGATATGGGACGTCCCTGCCTACCTAGGCTAAGTACCTACCTGGTTTTTGAAAGGGGAATAACCGAGGCATGGTGCATTCCATATTTAATGTAACAGCAAATAAATATTCAATCATAAGATAAAAGAACAAACTCGAATCTCTCTAGTCGTACTCCTAATAGTATAAAAACCTTTTAAAATTTTGATTTTAGAAGAAAGGTATTCTAGATAAAATAATTCTTGTAAAAGCATGACTTGGATAAAAGATTTTGCAGATCTGCTCATTGTGAATGGATTTATTAATTGAACTAGTTTTTCAACCCTAATATTAGTTTTTCATGCCATATAATATAAAACAAGGATCCAGTCATTTGTTGCGGCTATCCCACATATTTGACCGTCCAATCGATTGGATATTTTTATGTGGTCAGATTATTGAAGAAAACTAGAAAATATCATGATTATTACACAATTTTTTTAATTTTCCATTTATTAATTACGTATCTTGCAATGTAATACATAAGATACATCTAATTGATTCCTAATGCACCTATCAAAACCAATGGAGAACACTTGCACCATCAAATAATGTTAAATTCTTAATAGGCGTTAACTTGGACATCAAACGACCTGCAGATTTCAAAAGCTCTTAGCTCATGTTTCTTCCATCTAAGACAGCTCAAAGGTATCCGCCAAAGTTTGCAAAAGTATAGGTATTTGTTGTGCCTAGGTTGGATTATTGCAATGCTATATATGCTGGTCTGCTCAAATTTTAACTTAATAGGTAGCAACTGGTGTTTAACGCAGCTACGAGGTACATCTTTGGGGTGGATAAGAGATGTCGCTCCTAAACGAGCTGCACTGGTTGAGGTGTCCAGAGCGAATAGTTTACAAAGTGTGCTTGATGGTTTTCAAGGGTCTGCAAGACTTGACTCCGCACTATATTCGGGAACTGTGTCAGAGGAATATACCATCAGAATGACGCTTAACAACGAGATCGTTAGAATCACAGAATACCAATTCTTGGATAGAACCAATAAAACGGCTTACTTTGATCGTGGTTTCAGTGTAAACGAAAATATTAAATATAATAAATTGCCTTTTGAAGTGCCTGGAGAGCCTTTAGCGATGATGGTATATAGGGAACCAGTTTGGTGGTTTAGGAACCTGTCGGAGGATACCCCAACAGGTTCGAGTATAGAGATGCTGCTCCGGTCTATGTAGGCGCTAGGTAGAAACCTGTGGCCTATTCCCCAAAATACATCGCTATGATGTCGCGTACGTATTTGATCTCGCCGTGTGTGGTTCGCTAATTAGTGGTGAGCTAATTAGGGAACGATAACACAGCGGAGCAATGTACCTACGCAACACCATACATAAATATACTGCAAGAATAATATCATTTCAATTTTAGATACTGGTAATTAATAAATATATTCGGAGATCGATTAAAACGCGAGATGACTTGAATCGGAGGTCGGATGGGCAGAGCAACCGCCTTCTAATGGTCTGGGCAGACGAAGAAGAAATGCAGTAGGCGGCTTTATAATACAGTCGGCTGAGCTCCACACTCGCCTGAGTTAGTGTTTAGTGAGTCACCGTGTGACACGCCGCCACAGAGTTTTGGAGCCTTCAGTAAATTGCTTAAGGGGGCGCCTGCTGCTACCGTAGGTACCTATTTTTTCTATTTGAAATTGCATCATTACTACAAAACGAATCATTTACAAAAAAAGATAGTTTGGATATTAATAAAGAAAAATATTTATTAACTTTTAAATTATGTTCTGTATATATTTTTGCAGAAAAATAATAAGCATACCCCGATTTTTGACATTTATCTCATATTGTTAATAAAATATAAGGCGGAGAGCAAAATATGTTTTATTAGATTGTAATATTTGCTTCTCGAGCCGATATTTAAATTTTAACATTAGTTTGTGCATTTTAATTTTAACCAGAATAATTTAAAAATATTTTTTTTTTACTGTTTGCTTGTTCCTTTTACTTTTGCTTGTAAACAATGAAAACAGCAGTCCTTGTAAATGAGGTCACGGTGTTAATAATTACATTGATAAGGGAACTCAATAAGAAGGCAATTGGTGAACTTTGCGCAAGCGCATAAAGTGATCACGTAAACCAGCCAATGACAGGTTGGAAGCCCTGTAGGTGCCTTGAATTCCTGGTTCTTCTATAATATCCCAACAACGTCTCTATTGAGATGTTAAAAAGTCAATAAAAATATTACCTAGTTCATAATTGTTTTTTGTCACTAATAATTGTAAACTGCTAGCCATAGAATAGCATTTCCTACTTGTTGTCATTGTAAATATGATGTGATAAAAAATATAAAAAAATAAATAAGTAAAATTCGCTTATACAACTAGTTGCATGTAACACACGAGATCCAACTGTCGATAGCGATAGTGTGTATAGTTGAAGAATAAGTACCAAACTATAAACCCATAAATACAAATTATTTAATATTTTAAGATATTTGGTTTTCTATACAACACATGTACCTAGGTATGTATGTCAAGATAGGATAGTATGGAGGTCAGTCCTTTGATCCTACCCAGAATGTGAAAACAGCATGATGGTATGTATGTTTGGAGATTAGTATCAAATTATTAAGTCTTCTTAGATATTGTGAGTAGGCTACTTCCATACAAATTGTATGAAACAATGTCGTCACTAAATTCAATTATGATATGACGTTGCATTGATGCTTCAGGTTTAGTAAATAAACCTAAAAAACATTAATTTTCCATTCAGCACCATTGCGAAATAAAAGTTTTTTTGGTTTATTTACTTAACCTGATGCATTAATGCAACGTCATATCATATTTTTCCAGATATTTTGATCTTCTTTAATTTATAAAAAAAATTCCTCTATTCCTTATAGTTTTTTTGAAAATTATAATTGGTTCCACAGCCGGGCTGCGTGAATTGTGAACGAGTAAGTGTAGAAGGATATGTAGTATATTGGTATTGAGAATGTACTATGGTTTTGAGACTAAATTTAGGTAATGAGGGGAAAGATGGGCGAATTTCTCCTCGAGGCACTTAGGTGTGAGAGGGTTTTTAAGTGTCTGATAAAGTAAATAAAGAACATGGGAATTTTCAGTTTCAGTTAATTTTCAGGAATGATCAGTTTATTAATCTTGTTGAAGGCATTAACGTAGTGAGTAGAATTTATAAACTGTATTATTGTTTTTTTTATATCGCAGTGTGAGTAGTTTTTTTTATATTCTTTGAAAAACAAAGTTGTAAAAACAATTTGACTGGATACGAACGTTGACTGGATAGGTATTGGTGCAATGTTCGTAATAAACAAATAATATAAGATACATTCCGAGAAATAAAACGAGAAAAGTTGTGTCACGTTCCGAGTCCTGTGGGAAATCACAAACTTGTTCCAGCAGATACATTTCTAGTGATTTTAGTATCGTCTTTTCTTCATATGAGGCAAAATGGATTTGTACTTTTCAATTAGTCTTATAAAGTAGTAACAAACAAGTATTCGTGTTTTAGTTGAAACTTTCAGTAAATGCTATAGAGGACTGTTGTATTTTGAAACAAACTAGATAATGAAGCAAATGAATATGTAATAAATATCTAGTATATGAAGCAAAGTAATAAACAATTGGTAAACAAATTATAATAAATATACTATGAATCGATTAAATAATTGCATGATTAGTAAGACCAATTGCTCCATATTAGTACCTACTTAAGATTCCTATCATACATACTTAGGTATATAGAATCACCCCATATCCCTTACAGGGTAAGCAGACAGAACCAAGCTTCATACTCCTCGAGTTTTTTGCACATTCCTGGCTTCCTTTACATCTATGCATGCTCGTCGATTCAAGCTTCTTATGTTTCCTTCTTTCAAAATATCATTCACATGGTTATGCCAACAAATGGTACTATCACATGGCATTCTTATTTGACATACAAACTAAATATAACAAAGATATTTATCCCAGTAAGAGAATAAAAATGGTAGGTATGTTTACCAGTATATAAACTATAAGATTAAAATTAATTGATTCAGTAGAATACAACGACACTACAATGCGAGGAAAACAAAAAATGAACGATATTTAATGCGAATTTTTGTACTTTGTGGCTCCATCATGAATTGTTACAAATTCACTTAAGTGTTATCACTCACTTTATTGACTAATATCTACATGTTTCGAGAACTATGTATGCAATTGCAAAAGTCACAGGAAAAGTGAAAAGTGAAATTAACAAAGGTTATAAATGCATGGGTATCTTCTTGGACTTAAGAAAGGCTTTTGACACAATTTCCCATGAAAAGCTCTTTCAAAAACTTAAATATTACGGAATTACAGGCAATGAATTTATGTGGATAAAAAGTTATATGTCACACCGGTTGCAGCTAACTGAAGTAAATAACCAACTGAGCAATCCTCTACCTATACAATATGGAGTTCCTCAAGGCATTGTACTAGGTCCGATATTATTCCTAATATACATCAATGATCTACTAGTAACAATAAAAGATTGCACCATAATCAGCTTTGCAGATGATACAGTCATATTAGTTGAAGGAACTTCTTGGGAGACAACATATGATAAAGCTGAAACAGTTATGAAAAACGCAAAAGCATATATGGATTTAAATTACTTAACTCTGAATACAGACAAAACAAAATTCATGACATTCACAAAGACCGCACGAACACAACCACTCCATGAAACAATTAAATTTCATAGCTGTGACTCTGATAATGAAAACAATGAATTTGAATGCAGCTGCCCCTCACTCAATAAAACAAATCAATAAAATACTTAGGAGTAACCATATGTAGACCAATTGATGGATTGGAAATGTCATATTAACACGGTATTCAAGAGAACGAAAAAAATAATTTACGCGTTTTTTAAACATAATGTTATGAATCAAAATTAGAATATTAAACTTCGCAGTAGGAACCCAAGTAGTATAAAATAATTTTAATATAGATACCTTTATTCAAATAATTTGAATAAAGAAGTAAATTTAATAAATCATAAATAAACAAAAGTTTTTGGAATGAAGAAAATTCAGACAGATCATGGTGGTTTTTTCTTCTTGTGGTGGGAGCTGTCAGATTCGAAGTGAAAAATATGTATTTTTCCTGTTTTATAGAAATTGTTATATAAAAGTAGGCGTTTAAAAATAGCGCAACTTTATAAGTGTCTGGACGATTGAAGACTGATGTAGGTCTTTTCTTTTTTCTTCGTTCCTGGTTTTGCCTTATTGGCCAATGGCACTCGTATGTATTTGTGGAAATCGCCGAGTGACCGAAGTTGTTGCTGGTAATCCTAGCCAGCCTGACGAGACTTGGTGAGTCGAAATGTCAAAGACACATACTATATGTATGGAAATTGTTATAAGATACTTTTTGTGATAAAATTGTGTAATTTTGTACATTTGTTTAAAGACAGAATTAAATTGAAATTACTATTTGCAATTGTTTGATTGTGCAATGATACCTTCTGATATTTGAATAAAGAATAATTAATATGGGCACGGCATGACGGAGGGATCCAAGGACATCACGGCCTACTAATCAATTAACAAATTATTTAAATTCCCTGAAGGGCTTGGGTTCAGACCAGAGAACCCACCCGATATCTGTGCCAAAGACTTTTCATATTTTTGTGCAAGTCGGCGTATAACAAAATGGTGCTGTGAATACCAGGATTCAAATATCGCGGATTTTTTTTGATTTTGTGTTGCTGACTTTGTAACTTTGTTTTGTGATGATTTCGTATGTATATGAATATGTATGTACCTATATTATTTTGTGTTTAATTGTGCATTTTTTTGTGTAGGTACTTTGTATTTAAAATAACTTTGTTACATCTTTTTTTCTATAAAATGGATTCTGTCCGGGATTCTATGAGTGTGAAGATTCAGAACGTGGCCAAGTGTACCAAAGAAGAATTATTTTGGGAGTTAAAAATGAGAAAAATAAAACCAGCTAAACACATTAGAGAAATGCGCGCTCAGGCTACCCGATTCAATGTAGCATTGTCAGATTTTAAAGACGAATCAGATTCGGAGGAATTTATAAGAAAAGAAAAAAAGTCACGTGACGTGGTGAAATCTTGCTCGGTTAAAAGATGTGATTGCGTTACGTATCCAGCAAACTTTCATACCTGGAATGTAACTTTTGCCGGAAAAACGGATCCGCGTGAATTTGTTGTAAGATTGAAAGAATTGTCTAAGTCGCGGGTTATATCTTTAGATAGGGTAGTTCAGGGTTTACCCGAACTTTTGACTGAATCAGCATTGTGTTGGTTCAGATCAATCAATTCTGATCGTGATTCTTCTTTATCGTGGGATAATTTTGAGGAGTTGTTTTTTTCTCATTTTGGCAACGAGCAAGACGAGTTTAGGAAGAAGTTAGAAATTTATAATTCAAAACAATTAACACTGGAATCGGGAACAGATTTTGTGTTACGAAATATGTATGTTAACAGGTCATTGAATGATCAATTGGCTGAAAAAGAATTTTTAAATTGTATAAAAAGAGGGCTCCATTCAAAATATGCCCCAATATTAGCGATTCAAAATTTTGAATCTGTAGAATCATTATTAAAATGTCTTAAGCAATTTGATATTTACAACGTCCCGTTAGAAGCTCCTCAGATTGTAAGAGAAACTAAAAACACCATCAGTTATGCAGAACATAGACCCAGCACTCCATCACGTGAAATTGCGATACCTGCGTATAGAAACTACGATATTAAATGTTATTTTTGTAACAAACGTGGACACATTCAGCGAAATTGTTTTTTGCGACAGCGAAGTTTACAGACGTCTAACGATAATCGTAGGCAACAACCTGCGATAGAGTTTGCTTCGGAAAAAGAAAGGCATAACGCAATAGATTTACCTAGAGCGTCTTCTTTCCCAGAAATTCGTGACATAAATGAGGATAGAAGGCCCAATGAGACATCTTGGGGTAGTAAGTCCAAGGAAAATGATAATTTATTATCAGTTCGTCGCGAATCAAAGGGATACAATAAAGAAGAGTCACTTTTAAGGAATAAAAGAAATTCAAAAAAACTTGTAAGCGGTCGGCCACCATCGGATATCTGTAAAAATGAATGGAAGAGCTGGCTGGAAATAGTTGAAAAATTTCAGAAAAATTTTAAATCACAAAAGTTAATAAATAATATTTGCAACATACCAAAGGGTGACGCGCGTCCTTATGTAAACTTTCAGATTCAGAACCAATATTTTACTGGTCTTCTTGACAGTGGCGCATCGGCCAATTGTATTAGTGAGGCAGTTTTTTGTAAATATTTAAATAAATATTTTCCTCGCACAGATAATACAGTAGAAATGTATTCGTTTAATCAGTTGGTTACGACCTCAAAAGGCTTGGCAGTCATGCCAGTTTCATTTAAAGGTCGGACCGTAGAATTGGAGTTCCATATAGTTGATGGATTATTTGCTGATTTTTTGCTGGGCATTCCGTTTTGGCGCTATTTTGAAATAGCCTTGGAAGTTTTTAACTTGGCTCAGGTTGATGAGGAAACGGTCATCGATATGGGTTTTTTTGAGCCAAAAATAAGCGAGGATACTAAAGTCCCCACGATTCCGGATGTTTTGGAAGAACAATCAGTTAATAAAAAGCTTACCATCATGCATACTATATGTATGGATATGTACCGTTTAATAAAGAACCGTGAGCCTTTTATTTCGTTGAAGAAAACGGACAAAACGTATTTATATCTAGATGAAATGATCACGAGGGCTATTCTTGAATTAGATCAAATTGACCTTGAAGGAAATGAAGATGTTAGAAATTATCGAAGATCCGCTGTGAAATGGTTGGAGGAAATTGCTTCTAAGTTGGAGAGCAAAACGACAGAAGTTGTTGTAGAACCAAAAGAGAAAACGACGGAAATTACTGATAAAACTAATGTAACAAACTTCGTTGAATCTATGGGAAAGTCAAATGAAGAAAATCTACCTTCACCCGAAAAGAAGAGCGTTGATAGTCAAGAAAAAGAAACGGAAGCTGTTTTGATCAACCCAAGAGAGGAGTTTTCGCAAATTCACGTTTTATCTAATTTGGAGACTCTAAGTGTAGAACAGCGAGATGAATTATCAAAAGTATACTCAATGTTTGAAGATATTTCATATGAAAAGAGAGGATTGGGATGTACAAATTTAGTGCAACATAACATCGTTACCGAGGGCCCTCCTATCAAACAGAGATACTATCCTCTTTCGCCCGTCCGGCAAGCTTTAGTGGAAAAAGAACTAGACGAAATGTTGGAATTGGGTGTTGTTAGACCCTCACGATCTGCATGGTCAAATCCTGTCATTATGGTTCCCAAACGCGATGGAACACTAAGATTATGTATTGACAGTCGAAAACTAAATGCAGTTACGAAGAAGGATTCTTATCCATTACCTTATATAAACACGATTTTAGCCAATTTAGGGCGCGGGAAATACATTTCTTCAGTAGATTTATCAAAGGCATTTTGGCAGATTCCTTTGACTCCCGAGTCCTGCGAAAAGACAGCTTTCAGCATACAATCAAGGGGACTGTTTGAATTTGTTCGTCTTGCGTTTGGATTAACTTGCGCACCCCAGGAGCTTCAAAGAACGATGGATATGTTGTTTGGACCTGAATTCAATGGGCAAGTATTCGTATACTTGGATGACCTGATCATTGTGTCAGAAAGTTTTGAAGAACACATGGATCTATTAAAAAGTGTTGCTAATAAATTACGAGAAGCTGGGTTTACAGTGAATTTGAAAAAATCTGAATTTGTAAGAAAAGAACTTAGATATTTAGGTTACATAGTGGATGAAAAAGGTTTGAGGACGGATCCCGCTAAAATAGAAAGTATACAAAACTTCCCAACACCAAATAATTCAAAAGAACTAAAAGGTTTTTTGGGGCTATGCTCATATTACAGGAGATTTATCGAGAATTTTGCTGATTTAGCGGCACCTCTCACAAAATTAACTGGAAAAAGGGGTAACATTTCAAATTTCGTTTGGTCTTCCATAGCAGAGGATGCTTTTAATGGACTCAAAAAGGCTATGGTAACCGCTCCGGTCTTAGCTTCACCCAACTTTACAGAACCATTCATTATTCATTGTGATGCATCGAGTTATGGAATTGGTGGCATACTCACACAGATATTGGAAGGATCTGAACATCCAATAGCATATTTCTCCCGTTCCTTGAAGAAACACGAAAAGAATTATGGCACAACTGAGAAAGAAATGTTAGCCGTAATTGAATCTGTAGAGCATTTTAGAGGCTACGTAGAAGGATCGGCTTTCACGATAGTCACGGATCATTCTAGCCTCCGTTGGCTAACTACCTTGGAAAACCCTAGTGGACGATTGGCTAGGTGGGCGACCAGATTGTCGCAATTTAATTTTAATATAATACACAGGAAAGGCTCTGAGCACGTGGCTCCAGACGCGCTCTCCCGGATACGGCCTGTTGAAATAGATGTTCTTGAAATAGATCCCTTTGTAAATGATGAGTGGTACCACATGATACGTCGAGGATGCAAAGAAAATCCGCAAAGATTTAAAAATTATCAAATTATGGAAGACCAGTTGTACCGATTTTGCAAAAGCGATTGCGCTTTGCTAGAACCCTATCAATGGAAACAAGTTATACCACAACCACTTCGCAACGAACTTATTTTCCGAATACATGAATCTGAAACATCCTGCCATCCTGGCGTATTTAAAACAGTCAAAAAGTTACAGAAAACTTATTTCTGGCCAGGTATGTATAGAGATGTTAAACGAGTGGTTGGTAGATGCAAAGTTTGCAAGGCATATAAACATTCTACTTCTGCGCCATTGGGACTAATGTCCAATCCAAAATTGGTAGATAGGCCAATGAAGATGTTAAGCATAGATCTAATAGGACCATTACCGCGAAGTTATTCTGGACATGTTTTCATCCTAAGTTGCGTAGACGTGTTTTCTAAATATGTATGGGCATTTTCGTTACGCAAGGCCACTGCAGCCGCTGTAGTAAAATGTTTGGAGCAAGAAATATTTTTGCCATGGGGTGTGCCAAAAGTGATAGTATCTGATAATGGAAAGCAATTCGTTTCCAAAGAATACCGGTCTTTATTGAAAAAGTATGATGTGCCTGTAACATTTTTAAATCCTTACTATCATCCACAGAATAATGTAGTAGAGAGTTTTAATAAGACTATAGAGACTATGTTGGCCATTAAAATTAATGAGGATCAACGAAACTGGACCAAGAATTTGAGAGCGGTCACAAGCGCGATGAATAATATGGTAAATGTTACCACTAATTACTCACCTTATTTCTTGATGCACGGTAGAGAACACGTAATGAACGGATCGTTGCATAGAGACACTGTTAATGAAAATAGTGAACCCGAGAGCAATATTAAAGAAACTTCTAGAAAACCATATGCAGGAAAACTTAAAGAACTAGCACAAATTTATGATGAGGTGCAGGACCAGCTTCTTTTATCTTTTCAGAACTCGTCAAAGCAATACAACTTAAGAAGAAAACATGTAGTATACCAGGTAGGAGACAAAGTATGGAGACGAAATCATTGTCAATCTGACGCCTTAAAGTATTTCTCTCATAAATTAGCACCACGGTTCGTCCAAAATGTAATTGTGGAAAAGAAATCTGATGTAGTTTATGTACTTAGTGATATGGACGGAAAGATATCGGGCAGTTATCATGTCAAAGATTTGATCAAAATAGAATCACAAGACTAGAAAAGTAGGTGCCTAATACTTGCTATGATTTTGGCGAATTAATGATTTGGTTAAATAAAATGAGGACATTAATTTATTTTTGGGTATTGTATTATGACGTCATAAAGTTAGATTTAGGAGAAATTATAATGAATCCTTGGAGTGTTCTGAATGTTCACATCTCAACAGTGAGAAGCTTGTAAAAGTACCTATTCTGTGTAAAATCGTATTGCTCATATTTGAGGTGTAAATAATTTTTGTGTTGTGAATAATTGATAAATTTATTATGTTAAATGTGTAAGTTGTTGATTTTAATTGCTGAATCTCAAATGTTAATTGTTAAGAGTTTTATGTAAAATATTTGTCTTGTTATGTTAGGTTATATTTTGTTTAAGCTTCATTTAATTGAATTATGTTAAATGTGTAAGTTGTTTCTTTTATTCCTGAATTAAAATGTTTATTGATAAGAGTTCTATGTAAAATATTTGTCTTGTTATGTTAGGTTATATTTTGTGTAAGCTTCATTTAATTGAATTATGTTGAATGTGTAAGTTGTTTATTTTTATTGCTGAATTTAAAATGTTTATTGATAAGAGTTCTATGTTAAATATTTGTCTTGTTATGTAAGGTTATATTTTGTGTAAGCTTCAATTAATGGGGAGACCATAAGTTTTTAGGAATGGGGTGACCCTAATAAAAATTAAAATATTTCTGTTGATAAAATTTTAATTTTTCTGTGACGAGGGAGGTAAATGTTATGAATCAAAATTAGAATATTAAACTTCGCAGTAGGAACCCAAGTAGTATAAAATAATTTTAATATAGATACCTTTATTCAAATAATTTGAATAAAGAAGTAAATTTAATAAATCATAAATAAACAAAAGTTTTTGGAATGAAGAAAATTCAGACAGATCATGGTGGTTTTTTCTTCTTGTGGTGGGAGCTGTCAGATTCGAAGTGAAAAATATGTATTTTTCCTGTTTTATAGAAATTGTTATATAAAAGTAGGCGTTTAAAAATAGCGCAACTTTATAAGTGTCTGGACGATTGAAGACTGATGTAGGTCTTTTCTTTTTTCTTCGTTCCTGGTTTTGCCTTATTGGCCAATGGCACTCGTATGTATTTGTGGAAATCGCCGAGTGACCGAAGTTGTTGCTGGTAATCCTAGCCAGCCTGACGAGACTTGGTGAGTCGAAATGTCAAAGACACATACTATATGTATGGAAATTGTTATAAGATACTTTTTGTGATAAAATTGTGTAATTTTGTACATTTGTTTAAAGACAGAATTAAATTGAAATTACTATTTGCAATTGTTTGATTGTGCAATGATACCTTCTGATATTTGAATAAAGAATAATTAATATGGGCACGGCATGACGGAGGGATCCAAGGACATCACGGCCTACTAATCAATTAACAAATTATTTAAATTCCCTGAAGGGCTTGGGTTCAGACCAGAGAACCCACCCGATATCTGTGCCAAAGACTTTTCATATTTTTGTGCAAGTCGGCGTATAACAATAAGAAACATCCTCAGTTTGGCTACGATCAAAAAAGTTTATTATGCTATATGCCAATAGACCCTGGAATATGGACTTATAGGATGGGGCTGCGCAAACAAAACAGCCATACACCAATTGGTGATGGTACAAAAATCCATAGTAAAAGTCATACTAAAAGTACCTATAAGAACCCCTACAGAAACAATATATAAAAACCTTGGTGTAATGACAATTTATCAACTATTTGCAAGAGATTTACTGACGTACATTTTTCCCGAGGACTGGCTTATCCATAACCCAAAAAATACAAGGTCGACTACAGAAAACTTAAAAATGATTCCCAGAAAATCGTCAACTTATGGACAAAAAAGTCACCTGTACTTGGCACCTCGACTCTTCAATATGCTGCCAAGTGAAATAAGGAACATCAAAGAGTATAAAGTGTTCAAGTTTAACATAAAAAAAATGGATCTTTCAAGAGGGTCCCGCTAGCTGTAAAGCGAATGTAAGTGATGCCAACCTGTATACTTTTTTTTGTTGTTGTTTTATCATGTTCCCGCGACTTGTCGCCTTTATCTATGGACATGCCAGTGCAATGGCATAGTGACAATTGTGTTTTTGTATTATTGCTGACGACAACCTGCAACTTGATATTTTTTTATGAATTTTATGAGTTATTTTATGTGTTATTTTTAAGGTACATTTATGATGTGATAAACTAATTAATAAATGTCATTTTGATAGTCGCTCCGACACGGGTATGTTCCCAGTGAAGCGGGTGTCGGTCGCACATAAAAAATAAAAAAACAAGTGCAAAGAATTAAAATAAAAAAAAAAAAAATAGTCAATATCGTGGCTTATACAAAGTGAATTTGTAATTATTATTAAAAAAATAACGACTATTTCTGGCACTATTCGTAGAGACATCGATGCACGTAGTTTAGAACTACCATGCATACAAGTTCAATATATTTGTTTTCTATATTTAGCGAAATTTCTTAATAAATTGACGACGTTTTGCTTTATAAAATATCTTAATAGATATGTGTCTTATTGTTTCATACTAGCGGGTAGTGTTCTATAATGGATAGTACCAATTTGTATATCGATATTTTGATTTTGGGTCTCGAAATCCAGTATCGTAATCACGCTAAATTTTATGTCTGCAATGAAATGTTATTTCTGATTGTTTTAAATGTAACTGTTCGTTATTTGTTTATACATTGTATAACTGTTAAAGATTAACATGATTTATGAATTATAAGAATAAGGGTAAAGTTAATATTAACCTGAACAAGATCTCCGTGTGAATCACCTCCAGCTGTGAGAGTCAGGTGACAGATGAAAGGAAGTCTATCCTCTTTGGGGCGATGAAGCTCAAGGTCGTACGTTCTGCCAACGTCACCATAGTAGGTACGATTACAAGCTGAAACAAAGTAATAATTTATTTAGAAACTTATATTTAAAGACAACAAACAATCATAATAATTGTAAATTAAAATAACTCAAAAATTGATATGTCAGACGGGGGAGACAAAAAATAAGCTATTGGGGAGATTGTGTTAAAAGAATGAACTCTTACAAACCTATATGGAAAATCAGAGGGAAAAAGAATGCCTAAAAGACCCCAATACAGAACCCAAGACAGCTGGGAGTTCACAGTCAACATCAAAAGACAAATAGAGTATAAGAAGAAAAATATGATTAACTTATTTTATATCTGATTCAATTGAACCCATAAATGTATCAATTACTCCTGATTATATGCAACATTTCTAGCATAGCGCATTGTCATTTCAGAAACTAACTTGTCTTTCATTCGTAAGATACAATGCTGATCAAGGTAGAGCGAAATATAGGGTCTACCAGAAAAGGTCAGCACGGCACGTAAAAGAGATTCTGAAAAATGTAAATGATGCGATTATTGCAAATTGAGACGAGAATTTAGTGTTCAGTTATTTTGTTTCCACCCAAAATGAGGAATTGACATGATAGTCGGCAAGTGTATGTGTATTTTTTTGGGTACACTACTTTAACTTCCAAGTTGATTTGAATACTATACATAGTTCTATTGTACATTGTTTAGTAATTAAATTATTTTTTTCTAGTATTTAAGTACCTACCTATAAGAACGACGTATTTTGTATCTAAATTTTGAAAACGAATGATGTACAACTTTTAAATTTCATTTACATAATAACGCTAGGTTTTAGTTAAACAAACGTAAAAATGAGAACAATCAACTTGTTAAAAAGTCATAAATATCATTTCTAGTTCACTTCATAATTCACAGAAAGTGCTAACTCTGTTCACCAGATCAAACCATGACATGCTTCAAATGCTGCAGATGCCACGTCTCAGATAAATTATGAAGGTTAAAAATAAACAAAATAAATTAATACAAGTAAAATAATAATTCAATTAAAATAAAACAGATTCATATAGGTAATAAAAAATTATATTACTATTTTTTAAAGCACCGTTTAGTGACACAAGTTAACTGTTGACTCTACGAAACAAAGTAGTCTTAAGTAATTTACTGATAGTGTCAATGTCAGGGGACAATTTATTCCACTTAAAAGATCCATTTACACTCTAACTGCGATCATAAAATGTCGCTTTATTCACTCTTTGCATATCATTGAAATAATTGATACTCTTTGATAGGGACGATCTCAATATGATGTCTTCCTGATGGTATATTCTTAGATAAATTAGGTATACTTTAGGTCATGGTGCTCATGTAGACATTGGTGTGTCTTGCTGATTGCCAATTTCTTCCAACAACATATACGAACAAGTCGCTTCTCGAACTCCTTTATTAATACAGCAGCCCGACTGTGGAACGATCTTCCGAATTCTGTGTTTCCACCTTCGTACAACCCAGGTCTTTTTAAAATCCGAATTAATTAACTCTTTTCTAGATTGCAAACCCCTCCCAACGCTACGTAGTGCGCTTTTTCGGAAGAGTAAAATAGACCCAAATCCTAATAGCTGGCGTCCCCTACGTATACATGTTAAAAAAAAATAAAACAAATCAAAGTTCAAATAAAATAAAAAAAAGCGTTTTGTGGAAAACAGGTACGTATTTGAGGAATAAGAAAAAATAACATATAGGTACCTACTTGTATGAATTATGATGGTAATTAATACAATAATATTATAATTGGAATGGTATTTTCAGTTATATTGTAAATATGTATTACATCATCTATATTTAACAATGTGAAGCGAGTTTGGTGACGTAATTTGGACTGGATAACGGTCTTAAAATGAATTTTCTTTAAACAAAATGCTAAGTTTTTTTTATCATAGTCAATTATGAAACTTGTTTACGAATTTGTAATTCTTAAATTTTAATTGCATCTTTCAAAGGTTTTATTTTTCAAAGGAGTAACTATTTAATAATTAAGTGTGCTAGAATCACTTACTTGAGAAGGTTGTGGTAGGTACCTACTATGCGATAAAAAACTTAACTAGAACCGTGCATGTTGAGATTTGAGATCCATTATACCCAACGGTCTGCGATTCTTCTGAAGTGTTCTCTGAAGGACATTATTCCGCGTTTCCGTGTTAGTTTTTACATATTGGTCCTAGAAACCTTCCTTCGATTTCTTCGGGCTATAGAGTAAGAATATGGACTTTCAGTTATAAGAGAAGTATTGTTTTCAAATCATGTTGTAGAATAAAGTTAGTTACTGAAAAACTAACAAAATTATATTTTAGTGTGAAAATTACAAATCGACCATTCGTACATTTTGGTGCCTAGTGATGTTTCATCAACACATTTTTCAATATTAAAGGCAAACAGTTTTGACCCTAACATCATCGGAATGAGAACATTTGGATTAATACTTGATTTTTATTTTAGAGGCAATAGATTTTTTATGTTGGTATAAAGGGATTTTCGAGCCGGCACTTGGATATTTTATTCATTTAAAAGTCATAAAGAAGCCATTAAAATAGTTTATACTATCTTAACGTCTACATTATCTGTCTCTACTAAAATTATAAGGAAATCTCTTTGTGTTTGGTGAAATAAATTACCAATGAGTACATTTTAATGTGCTTGTTACTTAGTTATGATAATATATAGGTAATAGAAAGTTTTGGCCATATGAAATAAAAACAAATATAATATTGCGTGAAACAGAAACATAACTGTACATATTTCTATTGAGATTTTAAGTTGTTTGTAATTGTAAAAATGCTCTTGTGTTGTAATTTGTTTGCATGTACATAATATTTTTATTTACATGTTATAAGTATATAATTATTCTAGTATAAAGAGTTTATAAAACACAAAACAAATTAACATAAAACAAAAAACACAGATAAACATATCTAATACAGTAAGAAACAGAGTAAAAATACATCGGAAACTACTCGTTCATCCTCTGAGGCAGAAATCAAACCTACTAGGGGCTCCGCCCCTGGCCGCTTCGCGGCCCAACCCCGGTTTGGCGCTACGCGCCATTTTTTTAGGCGCTTCGCGCCTTTATTTATGCGCTACGCGCATTTCATTGGGCGCTGCGCGCCATTTGTTTTATACCAAGCATCGTTTTTTTAACGCTTCTCACCAACCTATGACCGCTGCACATCGAACCAATTCAGGTATTCATCGAACTTACAAAGTATTGAATGTTATCAATAGTGATTTGTAATTAAGATATTCATTAATTTATTATATTATTAGTTCAATGTTTAATAATGTTACCATAATAGAAATTAAACAATAAGTTATTAGTGTGAGTATATTTATCAATATAAATGAATCATATTTCTAAAAAAACATTTAAATTGTACTTAAGCACATAATATTATTATGTATAATGTTTCAATGTATATAGGCATGCTATAAGCATTCAACTCTCAAATGTTGTTGATGTTCCGTTATTTTTTTTTTAAATGGGCAACTACAATAATATTGTTTTAAACAAATATAATAAGAATAGCAACATAAGTAATTGTTACTTAATCAGCCCACCTTTGATTTCATGTTGCATGTACTCACTGCTGATAACAAAACAAATTATTATTCCTGTATAGCGTGGCTCCTGGACATACATAATATGTCCATGGAACTGAGTTTTTCCAAATTATTATATGTGGTAAGGCATTGGTACAATGGGGAATTCTGAGCGGCATTAGTGTTTTTTTTTAGTCCAAAAAGAACGTTAAGGTGTGTCTTGTTTGTCTATTCGGTATGTTGAAGTTAATCATTTTCATAAGGTCTGTACAGTCAATTTTGAAGTTTTTTATGCCATAAAGGTACATTAAGTCTGAGGTCCTTCGTCTTGTCTGTAAAGTCTGCAATTCATGTTTGTAGTTATTACCAAATTTGTACTTCATGTTTTTCAAAAATATTTATTGTATTCATTCTATACTGTTAATATAAGTATTATATTGTGGATTCCAAATGACTGACCCTTGTTCCAATTGACTTCTAACAATTGTGTTATACAGTAAGCTAAATGTTTTCATTTGTGTGAATGGTTTACATACTCTCATCAGGAATCCCAACATTTTATAAGCTTTCAGTATAATGGTGTTTGTCAAATAAAAGTTTACTGTCCAGTTGTATGCCTAAGTCTCTACAGTCTGATTTCTTATCAATCATCTCCCTATTGATTTTGTATGTGTATTGTATTGTACTCTTTTTCCTAGAGAATGTAATGGAGTGACATTTTTCTACATTTAGTAACAGCTTATTAGAGTCAAAATAAGAAGTTAGTCTATCCAGGTAAAGTTGTAAGTCCTTAGTCAGTAATGTCTAACAGTTTTACAGATTTTCATATCATTCAGTTTTATAGATTATTATCTTATGTACTTTAAACAAACTTGGATGGTTTTGAATATGTACTGGTTGTATTAATTTGAATAATGTCATAGGCAAAAATGTAAATACTTATTTGTCAAAATATTATAAAAACAATATTGAACACACATACATACCATCACGCCATGTCCCTCACGGGGTAGGCAGAGAGAACCGAAGGCCACATTTTTCTATCTTGACACACATTCATCGCCTCATCAACATTCATACATCGTCTTATACATGTTCGTCTGTTGTTCAAGCTTCTTACATTTCCATATTTCAAAATAACGTTTACATGGTCGTGCCATCCTTTTCTTGGGCGCCCGCGACCTCTTATTCCGTTCCTGTCAGCTTTGTATATTTTCTTCGTCAGGCGTTCTTCGTTCATTCTTCCCAAGTGGCAAAACCATCTCAATGTGTTAACTTTCATTCTGTTAATTACATCTTCCTTCATCTTACATTCTTTCCTTGTATCTTCATTCCGAACTCTGTCATACATCGTTCTGTTACAAATTCTTCTAAGCGATCTCAATTCAACTGCATTTATTCTGCTTTCATGCGACTTCTGCCATGTCCAGGTCTTACTTGCATACGTCAAGGTTGGCACTACGATTGCATTATGAATGGCAACTTTAGCGTCTCTTGATATGTTGCGATCATTCATAACTGGTCTAAGCGCTCCATTCACTCTGTTTTCTGCCATAACTCTTCTTATCAGGCCGTCCATTCCGTTGGAACATACTACCCTGATAGACATACTCGTCGACTTGTTCAAGCCATTCATTCTCTACTTTTATTTGAAACACTGTTCTGCTTTCACTCTTTTCTCTATTGAACATATGAGTAAATATAAGTTAACCCTGGAACACCCAACATAATCTAGAACACTTGTATTACATACATAATATATACTACGAACAAATATCCATACAAACGTTCACCGTCATATAGACCTGCCCTATAATCTGCACCATATAAATCAACGCTTAAAGATGCCCTTATACATGCTAGAATATTTTGTAAGTTTATTGAATTTATTATATAAAGGAAAAATTGTAAAAAAATCAACCTTTTACCTAAGCACATAATGTGTAATTTTTCAATATAAATGTTTTCATAATGTCATTATCAGTCAATACAAAGCTATCATGATTTGATCTACATTGCTATTAGATGATTAATCCAATAGACGCCCTACGATTGATTTTAAATGTAATTTAGGGTATATAATATATGGAAAACAATGTATAATGTGCACCATATAAATCAACTAAACAATAAGTTATTGGTGTATATTTATTGATATAAATTAATCATCTTGCTAAAAAAACATTTCAATATATATAGACATGCTTCTCAAGATTTTTTCACAATGAAATACATATTCGGTACATGTAAATAAATAAATTTGAAGTATTTCATAAGTGAACATGTACATACTTATTTGTCAAAATGTTCAAAGCATACATATGAGAGAGAACTAAATGTTTATAAATCAATTTAAAATCTCTTTAAATACAATATTTTCTGAATACTTACTCATATTTTTTACAACCATTCTTGTTCCATTACAAAGACCATCTCCTCGTAGAATTTTATTTAATAAAAATGACTGACTCATGCATAATAATTGTGTTATATAGTAAGCTGAATGTCAGGATCAAGTTGTAAGTCCTAACAGTCAGTAATGTCTATAACAGTTTTATAGATTTTCATATCGTTCAGTTTTATAGATTATCTTATGTACTTTAAACAAAGTGATTCACAAACTATGTATGCATTTGTTGGAACAGCTCGCTAGCACAATGTATTATATTGTAGACCTCCCCAGATGCAGCTAGAATAAAATTGCATAGTTGTTACCGATTGACGATGGTTTGTTTAAAATATCTCTCATACCGCCAAAAATTGCAACTCGAGCTTCATCTATTTTGTTGACACCTTACATTTAAAGGGTGTCTCATACGTACCCCATAGAACACACTAACTAACGTACCCTTACAACTTCATCTGCATCATAAACATACAGACTATAATTTTTCAAACAGTATGGTCCGGTACCAGGCACGTCTGCAATCTGAACACCGAAGGATGCAAAAGCATTAGCACTATTCTTCCGGATATATTGACAGTACTAACAACTACTCTTCGCCTAGCATTTCGCAATGTTCGCCTACGATCTCGCTGTTCTGTCATATCTCACTCATCCATCTCTTGATTTGTCGTGTTTTGGTAGCAGGCATCCACGGAGCATCCACTAAATACCTGCAACAAACAAAATAACACCAAATAATTAGATATGACGATGCGTCACGTCAAACGTCAAATGTCAATCCGTGAATCCGTCCATTGGTTAGTACAGAATGCTGCCAGTATTCAATTACGTATTCCGCAGATTTATTAATAACGTTTGATAAAATTGATGTTTAAAATTCCTTTTTGAACAATAATATTGTCAATTGATATTTAAAATACATTTTAAACGATAATTTTGTACTTTTTCGATTCAATTTATTTTTTATATTGGAGAAATATTTAGAATGCGTAAAATAAAATTGGGTAAAATTATTTTACTGGCAATACGCGCACATGCTAAGCGGCCACGACCACGTACAGATTGTGGAGGGAGACGTATTCAATATAATAGATAGATGCCGGCTGTGTCGACCAAAAGCGCATAGGCTCATTAAATTCATAACCGTTCGTGGGTTAAAACTGTGTATTTTTATTTATTTTCTATTAATAATTTACAGAACCTATTACAACCAGTGACAATTGATTTTTTTATTTTTTTTTTAAAAATAAAAATGAATATGTCCTTGTTAAACAAGTACATATACATCTTCCTACGTTCCCTAAAATAAGCAAATAAATGCTTTTGCTATAGGTGAACGAAATCGGTCGAGGCAGGATTCGAACTCGCGACCACTGGATTACTAGCCCAGCGCGCTAACCGCTCTGCCATCGACCCATCTGATAATTCAGAAATTGAGAATATTATTTTATTTGTTGATTTACAACAACGACAAGTGGGTTGTTATGGTTTATAGATGTAGAGAAGTAGGTATTTTAGTAAGCCAACCAAAAATAGTAAAAGGTAAAAATCAATAAAATAATGAACCAAAATGTGTGTAAAAACAAAAATGCAACAGTAATTAGGGTAAGTATATTTTTTATAATTTAAAAATAATACTAAGTATTTTATATTTTCTAGTAATTAGGTAACTGATTTTCGATTTCGAGCTCAGTTTCGTGTTTGAAGATATACTCGTACTCAATGAAAATCCACGTTATAAAAACATAAATGAGGTGAAAAATCACATGCGTTACTTTTCCAACTGAGTCGACATAAACGAACAACACTCTTTCCTGGAAGAAGTAACAAAATGTTATCTTTATGGGAGTTGACTGAGAAAAACATCCTATGGCCTACGAGTATGCTGGAATACACATGTATTAATAAGGGTTGGACGTAAAGGCAAAAATACCCAAACAAACAATAGTTACCTACACGATCTATACATAGCACAATGTGAATGGTTCATTCCTTTAGGGAATATGTGTAATATTATAGATTTTGAAAAGCTAGTAAATATAATAATTTTATTTTATTTACATATTTCAGTACAGTACATTTCATAACGGTATACTGAATGGTAGGCTGAATGCCTGTTTTGAGGTAGTACTCTTAAAGCATTTAGACAAAGGTTAAATATTGAGGGTATATTATTAACCTTTTCCGTGCTACGCGTATGCTAAACAATGTAACACCTCAGTGCGGCGCAATTTTCGGACAAAATTAAAATCGTCATATCTCAATAACTACTCATCTGAGATACTTGAAATCTTCGACAAGAATATTCGTTTTTAGCTGTTCTAAATGTTGAATACAATTTTTTGTTTATTTTGTGTTTCTGCATACTATTTAACTGATTTTTTCAACATTCCAGCTTACAAAAACATAACTAATTAGCAAATAAATATCACATAGGTAAAAAAAGACATAGGAAAGAATATAGAGAATAAAAATCATCTTAAAATTCATGAATTTTTAAGTATTTCTTCGAAAACAAACACAGTTTTCAACAATTGCTTAGTGCCTTATACGTTTGTATGAAGTTTATCTGTAAGCGCTTTGACCTATGCGCCGCTGCACCGTAATTTATCAACTTATAGTAGAAAATAGTCATAAAATAATTGGTTGTTATAAATAATACTGTAATAAGTCAACAGGATCTGGAGAACTTTTTCGAAACATTTATAAAAGCAAAATTCATTCATAATAGCAAAAAATATTCAATGTATTTTGTCTATCACTAAGTAAGATTTTAAAAGTTGGTGACACAAAAAATCGAAGTCACTCTCAAAAACACATGAACTTTAAAAAAATAGTAATTTTGAAATATGAATCAACGTTAAAGACACAAATAAAATATAATTAAATAAAAAGATTAATTACTCATTGTTTTACGTTCATATTAGTTAATAATGCTCTTATTGTCAAAATAAATAAATAAACAAAAACATATAAATTTACAGCAAAATACTTTGTTTTTATATTGGTACTAAATAAAAACCGAACATAAATATTTTTCTAAACCGGCGCACAATCTATACGACCTCGGATATGGGTTATACGCAACATTAATATCCATACAAAGCGGTATCTCAGTGCAGGTCTCGATTATGTCTCGAGATGAAATAGACAAAAAGTAAACACTCTACCGCCATCTACCAAATTTTTTTAAAAATTTTTTGAAATCATATTTACTTAGATAAATGGTTCAGCTACACGATGTAATTATTATATTTTGGATATGTCGATAAATAAGATTTCTACAGCGAGTTTAAGTGGAGCATTGTCCATCACGATATCGTGATCCGCACTGGTGTAGCACATGATTCATCACGATAACGTATCGAGATTAGCACTGAAACGGTTAAGATATCATAACTAAGAAAATGTATTTATACTGGATTTGTAAGATAATTTAGATGTTCAATATATGTATATGTGTAAAAATTTAAGTATATTTTTATAATTTATAAGGACTGTTGGTTTCATTCCTTACAAATAAACTAATTTCTCAATAAATGGCGTTACAAAAAGGTTTCTTCGTTACCTCATAATATATGGCAATAGTATAATTTCGTATTATTCAGGTGAAATGTTTACACATTATTCTAATATATAGAACTTTCAAAAATTGCATTGATAAGGGAACTCAATAAAGGTATAATTGGTGAACGTTGTGCAAGCGCATAAAGTGATCACGTAAACCAGCCGATGACAGGTCGTAAGCCCTGTAGGTGACTGAGTTCCCGGTTCTTCTATAATAACATCCCATTTTGTCTCTATTGAGATGTTATTGTCAATAATTATATCATTTGACTCCCGATAGGGAAAAAAATCCAATGTTTGCGTATATGCAAATTATGCAATTAAAAAATATATTCAATTTAAAAATTTAACTTAAAATGTGTGTTAATGCAGTTTCCGATCCCTGTCTGCCCTTATAAAATAATACTAATCACATTTTAAAATTGAGTTTAAAAAAGGAGGAGGAAAATGAGTTAGTTAAATTATTTTCTATTCAAATATTTTAGTATGAAATCTTGATAATTCTTCAATGCCATTTTATGTAAGTGATGTGCCTTATCACCAATATCAAAATAAAAAATTAAAATTTTATTTGCCTGATCTTGGGGTTACTTGGGGTTTTTGAAATAGTGAAAAAAAATGAGAGGCACTATTCAGATATTGTTCAAAATCTAATGGGGTCTGAGCGAGTATTTGGAAAATCCAAATATGGAAAATCTATAATCGATACAAAAAAAAAAAAAACCAATTCTCTCAATAGATGGCGTTACAACAAAATAAATAAAAAATAATAAGATTGTTGTTCATAATTTCACCCATAGATGGCTGTAGTAAAAATTCCTTATTTTCAAGCGAAAAGAATTTCAGTATTACAATATATAGAACTTTCAAAATTGAATTGATAGGGATCTCATTAAAAAGGCATAATTGGTGAACGTTGCGCAAGCGCATAAAGTGATCACGTAAACCAGCCAGGTCGTAAGCCCTGTAGGTGCCTTGATTTCCCGGTTCTCCTACAATAAATATTCCAACTTCGTCTCTATTGAGATAATTAAAAATCTGTTAAAAAATATAATCGATACCTTAAGTAAAATAAATACGCCGTACAGCACAGCACATAGCACATGATACACATCACACATACAGATACATTGTAATGAAACTTTTAGAATACAAACTCAGTATGATATTAGTTGATAATCTGCAATACTAAACTACAACTTGATGATCAAGACCTATCCAATTATAGGCCAATATCAAATCTCGCAAAATCATAGAAAAATTAGTATCTGTACGCCTAGTGAATTATTTGGATTGTAACAGATTGCTTCCGAGTAGACTAATAAGGATTTTATCGCATTTAATCATGTCTGTTAATAACGGTAACGTGGCTTTAATAGCTGCATTGGATTGAGTGCGGCGTTCGACACAGTGGACCATCAAATTCTATTGAGTAGGCTAGAGAATTCTTTCGGAATACGAAACAAAGCGATCGATTTTTTTAAGTCGTATCTGACAGATAGATGCCATGCAGTAAAGTATAACGGACATATTTCACAAATACTATCAGCTGAAACAGGCGTTCCACAGGGTTCTGTACTAGGCCCTATTCTATACACCTTATATACATGTAACATTCAAAAAATCATACATTCATTAGGACTTTGGTCACATATTTATGCAGATAATACCCAAATATATTTTTTCTGTAAGCCAAGTGAAATACAAACACTGAAAAATAATATTGAAAATTGTATAACTGAAATAAACTCCTGGATGTCTTCAAATAGACTTACATTAAATACTGATAAAACGGAATTTTTATAGATGGCAACCCATAGAAAGCTACATACAATTGATCCATCACCATTTAATATTAATGGTGACAAAATAACACCAAAATCTTCAATAAAAATACTTGGAATTCACTTGGATTCAGAATTGTCATTTGATACCCAGATTAATAATACTGTAAGCACATGTTTTTACCAACTGCGGAAATTGAAACCAATAAGAAAAAGTTTACCAGTAGATGCAGCACGTTTGCTGATAAATGCGCTTGTGGTTTCAAGATTGGACTACTGTAACAGTATATATGGTGGTCTACCACAAATCCAATTGGATCGTCTTCAATCCGTCTTTAACGCTGCTGCCAGATTAATTAAGGGCTCATCGAAATATGAACATATCACTCCACTATTGAGAGACCTGCACTGGCTACGTGTTCCGGAGCGTATTTTGTTCAAAGACTGTTGGATGGTGCATAAAGCGTTAAATGGAAAGGCACCATCATACACAACGGAGCTATGTATACCACAGCAGATGACAAACCGGAGGACAAGGCTTCGATCTGCAGCAACTGCCGCTGGACGTTTATCTGAGAAAAACCGGTGTCACTTCACTAAATTCGGTGAATGTGCTTTTGCTGTAAGGGCACCGACTCAGTGGAACAATCTGCCACCAACCATCAGAGTAATTAATAGTGAATTTAATTTTAAAAAACTTTTAAAAACTCATCTGTTTAAAAAAACTTATAGTCTTTAATTCCTAGTTGTAATTGTAAAGCGCCCTTGAGGTGGGCACACAAAAACGGCGCTATATAAGAAAGTCCAAATCCAAATAAAAAAATAGCCTTAAAAATTTCAAAATCATAACTCCCCACTATATCCCCTTGGGTTAGTGAGGAGTAAAAATCTGACATAATATGTACATAGAATATTAGCCAGTTTTATTAAGTTTGTAATAATGTTGTAAAATACAACAGCTAACAATAAAGTCACTCATAATTCAACAATGAGGGTCAACAGTGTCAACACCCCTTCTGAATGTAGTGCCTTAAGTAAGACGAATCTAGTGTAGGGTGATACACTGACGTATTGTGCACCCTTTTATAAGATGATTCACACCCCTACACCTTTCGCTAGTTACCCCACATTGTGTCACATGCCGTGATGATATGAATGAATGTCGTAAATTTTTTTTGTTTATTTTATTTTATTTATTTATTTTTTATTTTATTTTACAAAGGACAGCACACAGTACAGTATTTAGTCCAAGTTGATATTTTATAAAACTGAAATAAGACCGTAAATCTAAAATCTACAATTTTAGTATGTTCCTATTTTAGTTACAATAGTTACTGAAGTAATAATATTTTTTACATATTTATATCATTATAAAGATCATGTAAAATTTTGATTCAACATTTTCGACTATCAGTAATTCATAATAATTAACTTATTATAATGGAAATCTAATTATTGATATAGGTACTAATATTTTCATGAACCGAGTTGTATAAACAAACGTATTTTGAATCCTTTTTATAATAAAGTCAGGTTGGATTGCTAATTTTTTCCCACTTGGTATACAATACACGCAAGTGTAACATTATTTTAAGAAAAAGAGGAAATTGCGTGTTAAATAAATTACTGAGACATTTTATGTTGTCTCTTTTAAAAACGTATAATTTATCTCGACTTTACGGGTTCCTACACTTTACTTTCGGGACAACAGAAAATAATTCAAACGCTTAGATTTATTTTTGACTACAAAGGCCTGCTGAGGCGAAGATCGTTTCTTTAATTCGTTGAAGGGTTCTTGAAATATCAAGAAGCGAAAGAGAAGAAATTTTTTACGTGTTATTCATATTTAATAGAATATCTTTTTTAATAACAAATGCGCAAACATTGGATTTTTTTCCCTGTCGGGAGTCAAATGATATTTTTATTGACAAACTTAACATCTCAATAGAGACGACGTTGGGATATTATAGAAGAACCAGGAATTCAAGGCACCTACATGGCTTGAAGTTGAAATCACGGTTCCAGGTTGCTTTAACAGCAATATAAGAAAAGTATCATCAATCGTCCTTTTCCTCATGACTGAGGATAGCGGCTGTAGTCTGTCGCCACACGTATGGCTCGCCTCCATGCCAATCTGTTTTGGGCTGAACGCAGAGCACCAGTCACCGAAGACCCCATTGTGGACTTAACCAAATCGCTCCATCTGGTCGGTGAGCGACCACGAGATCTCCGTCCCTCCACGCTGCCCATCACAACAAGCTTCTCGAGGCAGTCTGGTTCCCTTCTGGCAATGTGTCCAAAGAATTGAAGGATACGTCTGTAACATATCGTCGACAGACGATCTTCAATCCTTAGCTCGTCTAAAATTGACACATTGGTTCTTCTGGCTGTCCATGGGATGCGCAGCATACGCCTCCAGCACCACATTTCGAAAGCATCGATCCTCTTTCGCTCTGACTCCCTAAGTGTCCATGTTTCCACGCCATAAAGGAACATCAGGAATATCATAGCCCTGATGAGTCTAGCCTTCGTAGTTTTCGTAATGGTCCTGTCCTTCCATACTATTGTGAGCTTTCCCAGTGCTCCCTTTGCCATGGCGATGCGTCTTTTTACTTCCGCTTCACAACCACCGGTGTCACATATGTTGGAACCCAGATATGTGAAGTCATGTACTATCTCAAGATGGTTTAGAGAGTTTATTGGGGGAAGTTTACATGCTCTATCAATCACCATCAGTTTGGTTTTGCATTGGTTTATGCTCAGACAGAGTGATAAACTTTCCCTCTCAACACGATCCAAAAGTTGTTTCATATCGGTCTCGTTTGTGGCTACTAGAGTTGTGTCGTCTGCAAAGCGTAAGTTGGAGATTTTCTTGCCACCAATGCTGAATCCAGCCTCCCAACCATCCAGAGCTTTCCTCATTATATACTCTCCGTATATGTTAAAAAGAGCAGGCGACAGTATACATCCCAAGAAAAGTATAGGGACCGAATATTTCCGATAATTCCCGAATGTTGCCGATGGTCGCATTACATGTCAATCATTTTTGACATTTGTGAAGCAACGTGAATATTTGTTTTCTAAAATTAACTATTTTTTTTAACTTGGTTTACACCACGTGAGAATTGAATTTGCGACCGGTTTTCAAGTTGAAATTCTGCCTGAGGAGGGAACGGTTAGTTTCGAAACCGGTCGCAAATTCAATTTTCACGTGGTGTAAACAAGGTTAAAAATTATTGTTAATTTTTGTAAAAATGTACCACAAAGTTAAAAATACGATATTTGATAATATTTGTTTTCTATTTCAGTTCAAAAATTAATAAAACAACAAATAATTATAAATACGGTCAAACATATTGTTTCGTGTCTTAATATGACGTAAACGAATTGCAAATAATATTTGTCATAACCACTGACGGATAATTTGAGAAGACTATATTAATTTATGGTAACCCATTGTTTATTACTTTTTCATATAAATATGTAAATAATGATATTCACGAAATAAAATATGAAAATAAAGCCCAAACACTACATATAAGGAACGTCGTATTTTTTTTTCAAAACATAGACAAATGTCAAATCACCGGAGAAACATGAATGAATTGCGACGTTGTCAGCTCAAACAGTAACATAGAAACGTTATTGTTATATTTTTTTTAAGGCAACCACCCTATAAGGAGGGTGATTTGTGCCATGACAAAACGAATATGTGTATATTTATAAGGATTTCAATTTGTTGTATGAGAATATCTCTTAAAGATTTATTTAATTTAAATTAAGGAATTTTGATATGATTGAGTAAACTTTAGACGAATTTAGGGAGAGAAGATGCGACATATTAACAGGCAGAGAGACACGCAGCATGGAATAAAAGTCGAATTTATCGTGTATTGGACACTCCATGAAAACGTGATCCAAAGTTTCCACCTCTCCACAATCACACAAAGGACTGTCCCTTATATGTATTTTGTAAAGGTGGTTTGCGATCATGCAGAGACCAATTCTCATTCTATTATTGTAATTATGAATATAAATGTTATTATAAATGTAATGAATAGTCAAGAATATAAGTTAACTAAATTTTTTAACTTTGTTTACACCACGTGAGAATTGAATTAGCGACCGGTTTCGGAACTAACCGTTCCCTCCTCAGGCAGAATTTCAACTAAACGCAGAATGTGACTGTGTGCTTAAAAGAAAACTATGTATTTGGATATTGGTGGGAGGTCATTAGGGGCGGGTCTTGTGTAGAATGGCTTTGATTGGTACGATTGATGGAAAGGGGAAACATGTTTAAAAGCGGGCTGTAAGTTAAATTTACTTGATTATTTATTATATTTCTAGAAATATATATGTATATTATATATATATATATATATAAATATAATAAATAATCAAGTAAATTTAACTTACAGCCCGCTTTTAAACATGTTTCCCCTTTCCATCAATCGTACCAATCAAAGCCATTCTATACAAGACCCGCCCCTAATGACCTCCCACCAATATCCAAATACATAGTTTTCTTTTAAGCACACAGTCACATTCTGCGTTTAGTTGAAATTCTGCCTGAGGAGGGAACGGTTAGTTCCGAAACCGGTCGCTAATTCAATTCTCACGTGGTGTAAACAAAGTTAAAAAATTTAGTTAATTTTTTTTAAAATGTACCACAAAGTTAAAAATACGATATTTGATAATAAAGAATATAAGTGATTATACTACGTTTTAGCTATATAATGTTTTTACCACAGTATAAGGAAATATTATGAATAAGACTGGTATTCTTTTAATTATTATTGTTACTCGTAACCAATGATCTTGTAATTGAATGGATTATAAAAAAAAATCAGGCATCTGAAAAATAGTAAAGAATACAAACCTCAAATCATCGCGTTGTTGTCACTAGCAAAAATATTTCTCTTAGTTTGTACATATCTAATTTATCATAATGTTGACACAGTGTTCGTACAACAACATCATATTGTATCGTGAATTTAACGTTTTCTCTTAAGCCCAAAGCGGTAATTAAATATATGTGTAAGCGTGTGATGAGTTATAACTTATGATCCCATAGCTGCTGTGAACCTTCATATTATTACATCTCCCGCATATCTTATTCACGATTATTATACTCATTAAGACAATCATTATTTTGTGAGCGAAATTGCAAACTGTTTTATGACATTATAAATATTCATTTGTAATGTATGTAACGCGAATCTATGTACTTATACCAATTAACAATTACATTACTATTTTTATATAATATACCAAAAATCGAATGAGTTGTTTTTTTTTCTCTTAGGGCTTTTCACCCAAAAAAGGATATTGCAGCCGTTATTAATCAGAAACATTAGTTGTTAACAAAGATTAAGTAAAAAAAAAACAAAAAAAATAATAGTCATATTCTTTATAATAGATTTAAATATTAAACCATGAACTTGAGGAGAGTTCAGCCCAAGAAGGTAAACTGTGGAAACAGGGTATTCGACATTCTCAAACCTAAAATAAATTTCTAGCGCATCCCTGATTGGTCAACCAAACAGAACGTGATCCGGCGTTTCCTCATCCCATCAGTAGCGTCTAGTCCCAGCTCTTCTTTTCTGCATTCTTAGGTTAGGTTTAAGTTTGTTTATAATAATAATAGCGACTAGCGTGAGCGAGTTGCTTTATAAATTGAATTATAAAATATTATAAATTAAATTTACATTTTTTATTAAATTTTTCGTTTTTAATATTAAATTTCACAGCTCATTTGACTCCATTCTACGAGATCTCAACCAATCAGAGAGCCAACCGGAAACTGAATGCGGAATGGTAAATGCGGATTGTAGACGCTAGTGTCCCATACACATTCACAGAACCACGCCGGTGGCACTCTATTGGTAGCACTGGTTTTACTTTACGCTTACATCTCCAAAGGTGGCGCTATTTATTTTTATTTTATGTTGGTATTTTTGAAAATGCAATGTAAATTTTTCAGACCTTCAGCATACTTCAGTTGTGTTTTGTTGTTTGTTGTGACGCGAAACATTTTGATCCTTTAAAATCTTGAAGTAAACCAGATAATAAATATAACACGTGTGATTTTGTAAAATTCTTGTTGTTTTCGGTGTTCATCTACATACACACTATCACGCCATGTGATGGTGATGGTGTTAATCTATTGCCAGCTTTTTGTGTTTTTCGATTATCTTCGCAAGATGGCTGACAAGTTTTGTTGTGTTTTGAATAAATTGTCAAGTGAAATACGGCGAAGTGAAGTTATATAGTTTTCCGAAAATCAGTATTAAATCTTTCTTAAAAAAACAAAAATAAATTAAAAAAACCTAATAATCTACAATGCACATTTTATTTAGAACAATGTATTTTATGAATTATTTGGCATGATTTTTGAAATATTGCAAATAAAATCCATCATATGTGTTTTTTTTAATAAATAATGATTGAAAAATGGTTATTTTTTATTTAAGTTATCCTTGAATCCATTCCTCAAAGCTGGAAACATTTTAAAATGGAAATTTAAATTTGCCGTGGACCGGTCGCGTATTCATTGCCCCTATAGCGGAGATGCGAGAAACCTTATGAGTATCCGGTTACAGCTTCTATGTATTGAGTGACACATCTGAAGTATACTGAAAGTTTACTTCCATATTATCTGTGCACAGAACGGGGACTCCACTTATCCGAGACGGAACAGATGGCTATCCAATCGCATATGACCAAAGCGCAGTCTAGAAATATAAACAATGTGATGCCTAGATAACCTCTTTCGGTGGAACCAAGGACGCGAGGGGATGGAACTCTGCACTCGAATGAGTTGTGGCACAACATAAGTTTACGAAAATATATTTGTCAGATGAAATTGAAATTTGAACTAAATATCTGGCATTTTGTTCGGAATTTAAATCAAAATTTATTTCATTGAATTTAATTTTTTGACCCATGTAGTTGGAGAGATATCAACCTTTTCAATTAATCATTTTTTAAAGGCTTGTTTTTTGTTATTCTCTTTATATGAAAAAGGTTAGTCTGGCACTTTATAGGTGAATATTGTTGGTTTCAACATTATTTTAATACAATTTGTACTTCTATTTTATTTGTAGGTACCTATAAAATCCGTCCTTTTTTAAATATGTACTTACTGTTAACAAAATATGTAAAAATTACAAGATTTTTTTTTAGAATTTTCCGGGTGTGCGTTGAACAAATCACCAAGTTTCATTGTAATCAGATGGATGGTATAAGAGCACAAAAAGGGCACACAAATGATACTTAAATCTGCAATTTTCACTTATAAAAAGGATGCGCACTGGTAAATGCAACCACTCCCAGGTGCCAGACTTACAATTTTCATACCTTTATTCAATAAGAAAGGAAAAATAAAAAAAATCCATTAAAAAAATAATTGTTTTGTGAAGTAGCTATGTATCTCTTAGACTGTTGAATCTTATGAATCATATTGAAATTGTCATTTTGTTGTTTGAAGAAACAATTATTTTATATTTTACATTTCATGGAGGTAGATATATTATACTGATTTGAATATAGTGACTTAAAAGACTGGCGTGCATGTAAGCAAAAAGGTTGAGCACTTATCTTCACAAAATCCATGTGAGTTTACCGCATGATGAAAAATGGAAGAGTTTTTCCGGTTGCTGAGAGGACAGGCATAAACGTTGTGTAAGGGTCGGAGTAGTTGTGGAAAGGACCTAGAGTAGGTGTTCAATGAGACACCAGAATGTCCCCACAGGATGATATTCAAGCACAAGTCGCGAGTGAAATTTCACACGTCACACCAGTTTTAACGAGAAGAAAACACATCAAGTGGTGTTTAGGCTGACACTGCATACATACATACATGTTCTCGGAGGCCAGGTGTTCTTTGTATTTTCCCATGCGCTGAAAGACTTGATAAATGACACATTCTTATGAACTGCCCTTGTAAATAAATTGACACATTACAAGAAAAATGTACAATGTAACACCTCCATCAGGAAAATTGCGTGTTGTATATTATTTTCTTAACTAAACGGAGAATCAAAGATGAAGTTTGAACAACATATGGAGGTAAATAATAGTTATACTATTTTAAAAAAAATTAATATGATACACAAAAATATTTTATCAATGTAAAAAGTAAAAAATTGAAACTAACGCTCACGACGAGAACTACTGTTAAGATATTTGACGTTTTTCTCGTTACAAAATCTAAACTTCAAAATAAAAAAACTCTCTAGGATTCTTTGAGAGGGTAGGTACTATATTTTAATGCCAGATGTCTTAGAAGTTTAGGATTAAGATATTGTAAAAATTTCTGTCCGCTAAATTTCGTTATTGATACCTACACTTTTTTATGTGAAAAACTCGATTTCTAATCTTCCCAGAAATCGAGTTTTTTGTCATTTTGTATGAAAATTTGAATTTTCAAACTTAAATATCTGGATCCCTAGACGTTCATTTTGGATCAAATAAATGAGGTGTATTATCTATTGTGTCAATAAATATCTCTGCAAAATTTGATGGTCATAGGGCAAAAGGGAAAAAAGTGAAAAGTTCATGTATATGCATACATATGTTCCGCAAGTTTTTGGTAGGGACGGTATTTTAATACATTTTTTGTATGGGACGGTATTTTAGTATAGGTAATTTTCAATACAATTTTTGTATGGGAATTTTAGTATAGGTATTTGAATACAGGTGAAAGGTGGTTGGGACTTACGTCACGGGCCCTTACTAACGTGGGCCCATGATACAGGGTAATTATTTTTTTAAATGAAAAGAATGAATATATCCTCGAAACAAGTTCATATGCATCCTCGTTCATTCACTAAATTAAGCATAAATGCTTGTACTGTAGGTGAACGAAATCGGTCGTGGCAGGATTCGAGCTCGCGACTACTGGATTTACTAATCCAGTAAGTTATACGCTCTGCCACCATTCATCTAATAATAATAAACAATTACTTGCATACTGTGGAAGTGTCGAGTTTATTGACATAATATTATGGCAATTTCTTCCAACTAACCAATGTATTCAGCCCACAGAAACTTTATTTGCGTGAGAAATTATTTTAAATACATTTCCCCTATGCTGGGGATCGAACCCAGGACATTCGCATATAGAAGCCAAACGGCTTTCCAACTGTGCCACAGCGGTCAGGAATGATTTTGTTACTTAAAATAAGGATATTTTTGTTTGTGGTCTTGATTTCATGCTATATTGTTTTATTTTTATTAATTGAATAATTTTTATACAGAATATTTTATAATTTTTATTATTTAAGGGCGTCCTGGTTGGAATCCCCAGCAGAATAAAGATATATTTAAATAAATTTCTCAAGCTTTAATGAAAACTGCTAGCCCTAGAACAGGATTTCCTAGTTGGACCGCAGTAATCTACTTGATGTTTTCATTATTTATATGTTATGATAAAAAATAAATATATATATCTGGGCTGTAAACACAGGCTAGTTGGAAGAAATTGCCAAATGGCAATAAACTCGCCACTTGCACAGGGTGCAAGAAAGTGTTAACTGTCAATATTATCAAAAGGAATTATATCTTAAAGATAAAATTATAACCAATGAATTTAAAACCAGAATACCTTTTTAAAATTCTAAAATTCGGATTTTTTCTCAAATAAATTCAAGATTTTATTTCACCTTTTTAAGAGTGTTTTTTTTAAACGAATTATTTTGCAAAGATAACAATATTATTAATGAATTGAAAACAATACCGTTTGAAATTTTATAATAAAGATTTTCCTCAAATAAATTCGATTTCATTTAACCTTTTCTTTCAGTGTATATAAATTGTTTGTAAAGAGATAAATTTATATATTTGATATACATTGGTTGATTGAAACATAAAATAATAAAAAATAACATTGTTTCTATATGATGACGATATAATATCAAGTTCCTTATCGTTGGTCGAACCAAAAGGCATGAAGAAATAACATTAATTCACCCTCAAATTATACGTAATAATTTAGTTTCGGAAAGTAAAAACCGGGTCAAGCTCGCATTTCAATACAAAATCACAGAACAGTGAGGAAAATATTTGAAAAATTTCAACTGTTACATTTTACGGCTTCGATTCCCGTAAAGATATCGCTATCGTTACCGACCTATCAATTATGAATGCTAGGCTTGTTAAGTAAACACGTGTTAAATAAAATGATATCTTTCATCGGGACGGAAGAATTTTACCCGAACCGAGGTAATTAGTGAAAAGATTATTTGCAAAGGAGAAGTAAGGAAAATACCCGAGATTTATATTAAAGGAGGAAAACTAAATAATAGGTTTTTGCGAGATCAAAACACTGATAATACAAAGATGTGTTTTGGTAGGTCAATAGTTTTAATATGGTATATAATTAGGATAAATATTTATTGTGTACATGTGACGCTGTTAAAAAGTGGAAATTTGTGTAATCATTTCAATTTATGATATATTTTTTAAAACATCTATAGCGGAGCATGAGATACCAGTCACGAGGAAATAATTCTGATGAAAAGAGAGAGTTTATAGTAATAACAAGATTTTTCAAAGAGCCGCTTAATGAATCAGTATCATTGCAAGGTGCTAACGCCAAAATAAAGTACGAAGATGTTTCATTTTTTATATATGAAAAGGACAGTTTCTTGTTGCAATCACTGCCGGCCCCACAACCACACGTCAGTATCTATCCCTCAAAACCGCATCTTGATAAAATATATATATTCGAATCCGCATCTCTTCGTCATTTTAACCGCTCCACCACACTCATTGATCTTTAAAACTGTTCTCTCACCACGCGCGTGACAAGTGGTACAGTTGTGACCATCGAGACGACAAAAGAGAAGACCTTAGATTATACATATATGATACAGATACAGATAAAATAAAAATCAAAAGAGGCGTTAGACAAGGAGATACCATCTCTCCCAAGCTGTTCACTCTGGTCTTAGAAAATATATTTAAAACACTAAATTGGGAAAACCGAGGAATAAAAATCGATGGTACGTGCTTGACACATCTCCGTTTTGCAGACGATATCGTACTTCTTAGCAACGACCTGAAAGAACTGACTGTTATTATGATTAAAGATCTCCATGACGCTTCCCTGAGATTTGGGCTAGAAATGAACCACAGCAAAACCAAAATCATGAGTCCGTCCAACAGAAATATAAAAATTAATGACAAAATAATTGAAACTGTTGAAGAATACATCTACCTCGGACATAAGATAAGAATGGGAAAAGAAAACCAGGTGGCAGAAGTACCCAGAAGAATTGGACTTGGTTGGGCAGCCTTCGGGAAGCTAGGTTTATCAGGTATATAATGAAAAATAAGGATATCCCCATCAATTTAAAAAGAAAAATCTATGAATCATGCATCTTGCGTGTGATGACATATGGTTTGGAAACAATGTCCCTGACCATAAATACTGTCCACAAATTAAAATGTGCACAACGATCCATGGAGCGGCAAATGTTGGGCATAAGTCTGAGTTATAGAATTACAAATACAGAAATCAGACGCCGAACAAAAATCGCCGATATCATGGATCGGATCGCAAAATTGAAGTGGCAATGGGCAGGACACGTGGCCAGACAGCCAAATTTAAGATGGACTCCCAAAGTCTTGAAGTGGAGGCCATGGGAAGACAAAAGGGGTGTCGGTCGGCCACAGAAGAGATGGGCCGACGATATTGTTGCGATGGCCGGAAAGAAATGGATTGAAGCGGCACAGAATAGAGGAAAATGGAGACAGATGGAAGAGGCCTACATCCAGCAGTGGAGGGAAGGCTAGGAAGAAGAAGAAGAAGAAGAAGACAGATACCTAGTCTGCGCAATGATTGTATGCCAACTAAAACTACGCTGAAACAGACGAATTTCACTCGCCCGGCCATATACGTACACCTACCGATACGCATACCTACATAATACGTAGACCAACCGATCTACCGCCTCACACACACATGTAAAAATAAAAAAAACGAGTATGTTGTGGCCAACGCTAAACTCCTCACTAACAAATCATTCTATAAAGTATTAAAATTTTCAACATTTTCATGAAATGAGTTTGTTAAATTATTTTTTATTTAAATATTTTATTATGAAAACTTGATAACTCTTCAATGCCATTTTATGAAAGTGATGTGCCTTTTTACCAATTTGAAAATAAAAAAAATCAAATTATAAGTTTCCTGAGTTTTGGGGTCACTTTGAAATATTTGGGATCTAATCGAGTATTAGATATACATATTTGTAAAATTTGAATAGAATCGAATTAGTACTTTAGTCTATAATCGATAAAGTAAACTGAACACGCCGGACTTGGCACACTGCACACTTCACACAGCACATAGCACATAGCACACACACAGATAAATTGAGATGAAACTTTCAGAATACAAACTCAGCATGATACTAGTTGATAATCTGCAAAAAAAAATACCCTTAAAAATTGCGAAATCATAACTCCCCACTATATCCCCTTGGGTTAGTGAGGAGTAAAAACTTGTCATACATTTGAATTCGAAATTTGTACTACACGCGGCTTCTGTACGTTATAATTCTATGGAGAAGACCCTGGAAATTCCTTCTGCCTTACAGTGGTTGCAACTGTAGGGATGGAAGGGAATAAAAAGACGGAATTATAATTTGCGAATCTAGAAAATAATGATAAATAATGAAAAGGACACATACCGATCAACCATTTTTATATATTTGGAGGTAAATAATTAAACAGGCAGGACAACGTCTGCCGGGTTTTACTAGTATCAATATATTATTCATATCCGCGTCATTACAAGGGTTATGATATATCTTGAGGCAACCCATTCCACTTAGGTAGCCATTTTTTAAATAACCATTACAAATAACTTATTAACTCAACGATAGTCTTGACTTAGACACGTCCTTATAATTTTCTAGGAGAAAATTAAATAAAAAAATAAATAAAAAAAAATAAACATTTATTGAGACGAAAAGAAGTTATCCAACTGTCGATTTGTTCAGGAGAACTTTGTTCTCTTAACATATCGACAATTTATCAAGCCAGAATACGCGAGAATTGTATGGAGAGGTCTACTTTTTTCACGGCTTTTCCAACTTTGAAGTCAAAAAACACCAACTTAGAGGCTTCGCAGCATATATGTTCCATACACGGATTTACTCAGAATTCGGAGTAGAACATTTCGTGTGTCTGTGTGTGTCTGTGTGTGTGTGTCTGTGTGTGTGTCTGTGTGTGTGTCCGTCCCCCCTTATAACTTTTCATCCGCTCAATTTAAATAGCCCAAAATTTCAGAATATATAAACAGTTATAGGCCTACAAAACTTTTATACTCAGAATTTAGAATTTTTGTTTCAGTCAGGGGTTATCAACTTTTGAATTTTTATTTTATTTTTCCCTATATCTCAGAAACCATAAAAGCTAGAACGCTGAAAATTGGTAAAAACATAGAAAAATAAAAAATCTCAAATTAATTTTTTCAAAAAAATTCCAGGGTTTCTCAAACATTTTTTATTAAGAAAAATATTTTTTTTAAGATAAATTTATGAGTTTAACTGCCTATATTTCCAAAACTTATACAATTATCGAAAAAAGCCGAAACATCCCAACTAGATAATTTAAATTTCTATAAAAAATATTAACATTGTAGTAGAAGATCTCATTTTTTTTTAACAATTTTTTTAAAAATTGAATTTAGTGACGACATCGCTTCATACATTTTGTATGGCAGTCGCCTATACACAATACGTAAGAAGACTTAATAGTTTGATACTTCATCTCCAAACATACATACCATCATGCTATTTTCATATTCTGGGTAGGAAAAAAGGAACTTCCTCCATACTATCCTATCTTGACATACATACCTACATAATATATGTTGTATAGAAAACAAAATATCTGAAAATATTCAATAATTTGTATTTATGGGTTTATAGTTTGGTACATATTCTTCAACTATACATACTATCGCTATCGACAGTTGGATCTCATGTGTTACATGCAACTAGTATACAAAAACATAGACATATAAAAAACAAATATAAAGAAAAACAACTTTTCCGACTCAAAAGGAACATGCTCAGCTATGTTGCAGGAAGACAAACCCCCCTGCAGCTGATTTTCAGCATGATCCTATTGCTTCTGTATTAGAATACGAGGTCTACTTTATTTATATGCAGATACAAAAAAAATACAAAAAATGCTAAAAAAAAACACATATATAAACATACACGCACATACATATATACACACATTAATTTATACACACCCACACATATAAATGCTTACATACTTCACACTATGATTGCGAGGCCAGAAGCATTGCTCGACAATTCTCTTTACAAAAATAATCATTATATTGTGACTTTATTAGGTCATCTAAAACGATAACCTTGGTGTACTTGATTATTCTATCAATTGCAAACAATAAGGCTGGATTCTTTCAACAAAAGTATCGGTAATAGTATAGGTAGTTAAAATAAATTGATTTTATTGAGTTGTTAAAAATTGAATCGTTTGACGGCATAAGATTTTAATGAGACAACTAAAAGTATTGAACAATTTTATGAAATCAAAATATTTAAACTATACTTTTACTTTGTGACGCGAAGCTGTGAGTAGGTATTATGTATTTTATTATTATAAAACCGCATTATTTTATTTGCTTCATTACACAACATGGTATGTTTTTGATTTTTTATACCTACCAATGTTTTTTTTAATTAAAATAAAATTAAAATCAATCATTGTAAGTGATGATGGTAAAATGATACCTTATGTAGAACATCTATGAATATACGTACTATACAGAAACAGGGTGAATCATTTTAGAAAGTGGGATGAAAAAATTTTAAAATGCGTGCCTGACGTTTCAATATGGCTGACAGTCTGTTTCGTTTGTTGTCAGGCAATACCTACATTATCATTTGTGTAAGAAAAAAGAAAATAAATATTAAATACATGAACCACTTCTATTTTAAGTCTTTTACTATCAACAAAAATATATAATGATTATAATTATTACTATGCATAGTTATTTGTAGTAAAATTAAATAAAACATTAAAAGCGTACGGTGATTAGTGCGCCGCCTGGTGATAAAAGACTAGAAACAATACTCAACTCCAGATTAAGATACGCGATCCAGCAGAATCATTGAGTTAATTCATAGATTTTTATTATAATATTAGAACACTAGCTTTTATGTCCCGCCGTTGGCCAAGAATGCAAATTTGTGAAGGAATAAGCAATCGTTTATATACCTACATAATATTGTCACACATAATTTTTTTTAACCGTAGTATGAAAAGTAGTTTGAAATTTAATTGAGTTTAAGCGGTGTAAAATCTTAAAGTGATGGTCACAATCCATTTGCTTTTATATATAAGCACATACAATTTCTGCACGCATGTACTATGGGAAATGATTTTAAATATGACTTATTATAAAAAGACAACGTCGTAAAGAGTTTGGATTTGGCCACAACCATTTTTATATATTGTCATCGAACGCAAATAATGTGTTTTAAATATTTAGTAATTTTGGATGATGGGAAATGGTTTAAAAATTGATTAAACAAAAGTACTGAAAATATTCTAGTGTTGGTCCCATCCCATTCGTTTTTATATTTTTCGTCAAGTGTGCATATAGTTTATTATAGTTTTGCACAATAAAACTGATAGACTTAAAACTGACACATAAGTCTACATTATAGAAGAAGAAGACTTAAGCTATGTTAAATAGTTTTTAATATGAATATAAACGTTGTGAAGATCCAGCAATGGCCACAACCCCGATTTTTTATATATTGTCATCAAAATGAAATGTGTAGTTATTGAAAATTAAGCAATATATGATGATATAATAAATGGTGTAAATTTGATTTAACAAAAGTAATGAGAAGATTCTAGTGTTGGTCACATCCCATTCGTTTTTATGTATTTTCATCAAGTATGCATGTTGTTTATAATATTTCGTTACAATAGACTATTAGACATAAAACTAATCCAAAAGACTAAATAAAAAAAGAAGTAGAAGTATAAAACTATAACAAATAGTTTGTAATAAAAACTGACCCAATGGTCTACATAGAAGATGAAATAGAAGAATTACACATTAGGAAATGTATTATATAAAAAACTGACCAAAATGTCTTTATAAAAGAAGAAGAAGATGAATTGAACTATAGGAAATATTTTATATAAAATTCACCCAACATCTACATAAAATAAGAAAACGAAGAATTAGACTAAAGGATAGTTTGTTTAAAAATAGTTTGTTTAAAAACTAACCAAAAGGTCTACATAAAGGAAGAAGAAGACGAATTAGACTATAGGAAATAGTTTGTATAAAAACTCACCCAAGGTCTACATAAATTAAGAAAAAGAAAAATTACACTATAGGAAATAGTTTATTTATGAACTGTCCCAAATGAATTCACAAAAGAAGAGGAAGAAGATTTAAACCCCAAGAAATAGTTTGTTGAAAAAATCACCCAAAGGTCTACATAGAAAAAAGAAGAATTTCACTATAGGAAATAGTTTGTAGGTATATTGAATGTGTATTGTATGTAGTTAACCTAAAATAGTTTAATAATTCTCCTATACAAAATCAGTATATTCTTGGTTTTTAAGTAGTAAGTATTAGGTATGTAGGTACCTACCTACAATGATGTTCTAAATTAATTCGAATTCGATTTATAACAAATTTTATTTGAATATCAGAATGTGTCCGTTACCATAGTAACCATGTTCCAACATGTGAAAAATATCAAATGTTATGGAGACATTTTTTGAATATGTAGGTACCTACATTGGTTTGTTCGATGCCATAAAAATGAAAATTGTCAGAAAAATCAAATATTTTTAACAAATTATGCAATTTTATTACGCCTATATCTTTACTAATAATTAACAGACTTTAACAATATGTGTCTTAAAACTTGCTGTAATGTCTTGTGTTTCATTTTATTATTTCATAATCACATTTATTTCAAAGGTATATTATTTTAAAGAACATATTCATTCGGTAGGAAAATTAAATATCGTATGAAAAGATATTAAAATGGCGGGGTTATATGTACATTTGTACAAAACGCTTACTTTAAAAATAAGTTAAACATTATAATTAGACAAAATATTCACCATGTTTTTCACTTAAAAGCTAAGTTATACTTGAAAATATATTTTTTTCGTGTAAAAACGTACTTCTAACTTTTAAACTAACAGATATTTGCGTGCAAAATGTACACTTTTTTGACAGATATGACTTGGAAAATTTTGTATGAAAAAAATAATTATTGAAATATCTTTAAAATTCAGCATTTTAATCGCATTATTTTTAGCGTGACACTGCATCAGGTATACTGGTACACGTTCGCACATAAATTAGATTTTTAGATGCTCTTGGTTTTTCAAAAGGCGTGAGACAAACACACACACACACACATACACACACACACTAACATATTGATTGCTTTATTACTTTAGATTAGGATGTCATGCAATATCGCGCGTTTGATGTAAAAACGATGTGGTCTGGAACCAAAACGTCAAAAATCCCCTCTGAAAAATGACACTTCGATTCATACAAAATTTGCTAACTACGACATCTAGTATATAATAATAAAACTGTACTATATTGATGTTGCGCCTGGTATTAGGCAAAGTGTATAACAAGTTACGAGATCATACGAAGTATGATTCGGGAATATTCGAGATTGAATATAAAGGTAGGTCGGGGTTTTGTTAAGGGCTTTTTGCTGTTTGGATTGATAAACGATAGTGCTCTCACGTTGTGGTTCTTTGATATTAATTGTACTTCTCTCTGTTAAATAATTACTGTAAATTGTAATAAAATGTGTTAGTGAAAACGCGTGTATTAATTTATTATAAAAGTGAGTATCTAAAGTTAGCAGATACCACAAAAACTTATGAGTTAATTAAAATATTTGTCGTATAGTGACGTATTTAAGGAAAGATTAGGTACTGAAAGACGTTATATTTTTGTTAAACTTGAATTAAATTCTCAAGGGCTGACTCAAATACCGGACCTATATCATTAAAACATGTACATCCTCATACATTCCCTAAACTAAGCATAAATATATTAATAGGTGAACACGAAATCGGTCGTGGCAATATTCGAACTCGCGACCACTGGATTACTAATCCAGTGCTCCGACGGCTCTGCCACCACCCATCTAACGTTTACGTTTATGTAAACATTTACGTTTTTAAAATAAATTTTAAATTAAGTTTATATTTTCAAGATCAAATCTTTCTCCGAATAAATAAGAATAACAAAACGAATTATCCATCTGAAATATATTTGGAATTTATTGATTTGATTGACTTTAGACCCTTTCGCTAAAATGGGTTACATCTGGCTTTTTCAATTCCTTTCTCACAAGGTATTCAAGTGTGAGGAGTGAATAGTCGCGTTGTATGAAAGGCTCTATAGTACAATCAATATCTAGATGGGTGTGTGCCGGATCTAATTTGGACAGTTTATAGGCAAAAATCGAGCGTCAAGGAATTTATTTTACATTTTGTGATAAAAAAATGTGAATTTGTCGGATATTTAATCTGTGCTCTGTTCTATGTTCCGATTACCCGTACACGACAAACACTGGCATCATTATTTTTTATCATAAAATCTGGTAATAATTATTATATTCACTCGCCTTTTCTGAGATTACATATACTTGGTAATTAGTTTGGCTCTGTTGATCTTTTGCTGTTCGATATATGAATATAAAGAGAGACTTTTAAAGATTATATAAATTCTGTGTTCTTCTTATTATTTCTTTTCATTTTTATTTTTTTGTTTTTGCTTAATCTTTTGCTTGTTTTTCTTAAATTTTGTTTTTATTGTACTCACTTCCTATATATTTTGTAAATTTATATACATTTTTTTTCTTGACATTTTTTGTTGTTATATATAATTATGTATGTATGTATTTTGCTTCGTGGTCATATGAACACATGTTTTATATTATAATTTGTAATTGTGTATGTAAAAGCCCATTTAGGGCGTTTACCATTTAGGGCGTACCCAGAATATGTCGTCATTAAATTTAATTTATATAAAAAAAAATGTTAAAATAATTTGGAAATGTACTACTACTATGCTAATATTTTGTATAGATAATTATTTTTTTTTTAAATGGGGTGCTTCGTTTTAATTTTTTTTCTGGAAATTTGTTGAAATTTTAGAAATATTGGAAATTAAACACATAAATTTATCATAAAAAAATGTTTTCATTAATAAAAAATGTTTGAGAAACTCGGAAACTTTTTTGAAAAAACAATATTTAAGGTTTTGTATTTGTCTATATTTATACCAATTTACAGGGTTCTAACTTATATGATTTTTAAGATACATGGAAAAATAAAGTCATCTTTCACTATCTTTCTTTTTGTCGTGATCTTAATTTCTATTGTATCTGTTCATTTTTATATAAATTCCATTTAAGATATTTTTATTTTCTTAAAGATTTATATGCCAATTTTTAATGCTGGATGTGGCCACTTGTAATTGGCTGACCAGTTTTATATTAACTTTTTATTATTTTATGTGCCTATTGATGTATAATAACTTGTTAGCTGTAAGTGGTCCTTAATAATCAATAAATAAATAAATGTGTGAGATATGTGCGTGAAAGAGATAGCATGTCTGTGTGTGTATATAGTGTTTGAATGGGCACGCGACGCGTCATTCATCGTTTCACCGTTGATAGTAAAATACCTCCTTATAATATTGTAGTATTGACCTTGATTTGTATATTGTCTATTCGTGTGTTGTAAATAAAGTGTAAAAGAACTTAACATCTTTTACTTGCAAATAATAAGAGTTCCACCCCAACAAATTAGTAGTGTACAAGGACACTATACTGGCGCAGTCTGGAACAAATCTACGCAGAAAATTTGGGATTTTTTCGAGAAGGAAAAAATTCGGCAACAAAACAGGCGACAATATTTTTTTTTCACTGGAAAAAAAATTGGAGGTACAAGATCGTACAAGTGTATAGAGACACGGTGCGAAAAGATCTTCAAGGAAGAAGTATTGGCTGAGGAAGACAGGAGTCTTCGGGATTGATACGACTTCGGGAGATTTTGGACTGGACTTCAAGGGGACCAGAGGGGACCAAGGAAGACCAGGAAGGACAACGGGAACGAGAATCAGAGAGGACCAGGGGACCACAAGGTTGGACAAGAGGATTGGCTGCTTGCTGTGAACGAGCGTCGAGCAGAGGCAACGGAAGAGGACCAGAGAGCTGGAAGACCAGGATTCGACAGAGACGACTTCTGCAGAGACAGGGTTGGGCCGTAGTGCAGGTTCAAGCGACTGGACAGGATCGAGTTAAGATAAGTGTATTTTTCTTTTCTTGTCTGTAGGTATTCTTTTTTCGGTAATATGGAACAAAGGAATCTACCGCTTTTCAATCACGAGAGTGATTTGTGGAGTGTGTTCAGGGTACGTTTTGAGCAATTCATCATAGCTGATGATGAAAAAATGTCTGAATCAAGGAAGAGAGCAATATTTTTAACCTCTTTGTCTGAAAAAACTTTTGTTTTATTACAAAACTTGTGTGTACCAAGAAAAGTTACTGAAGAAAAATTGTCGAAATTATTTGATCATTTGGATAATTTTTGTAATGAAACTGTTTCTCCGTATATTGAGAGAGAAAAATTTTATTGTATGAAACAGTCTGAACATGAATCAGTAAAAGAGTTTGCTTGTAAATTAAAAGAGCGTAGTGTTAAATGTCAATTTAATGATCATCTGGAAGAATCTTTGAAAGATATTTTTATTATCGGTTTGTGTAATAGGCAAATAAAAGAAAAAATGTATTTGGAGGACGATAAGAAGAGTTTCTCTCAAATACTAGATTATGCAAATGTATTGGAATCGGTATCAAAAAATAAAAATATGATAAAAAGTTGTAAATCAGAAATTTGTGAAATCGAAAGTAAACAGAATAGTAGGTATAATAAAAATAGTGCACATAGAAGGAATTTCAATGAAGTTGATAAGAAAAGGAATAGATCAGTATCACCGCATGTTAGTAATAAGAATTTAAAATGTTTTGCATGTTTATCTGATAGTCATTTAATTAAAGATTGTAAATTTAAAAATTTTAAGTGTAATAAGTGTAGAAAAATGGGTCATATTGCGAAAGCATGTAAAAACGATCAGTTTGGTAAAAGTAAAAATAGTATTTTTACTATGGAAAATAATACGAACGTAAATGTTGTTTGCAATACGGAAGGTATTAATGAAATTGTAAATCCATTCATGATTAATATATGTATTGGTAGTCAGATTATTCACGCGATGATTGATACAGGTGCTAATGTATGTGTAATTCCGAAAGATATTTATTTTAAGAAGTTTAAAAATTATAAATTGAATAAATCGACAAGTATTTTAAAATCATACGACGGTAGTATTTAAAAATGTATTGGTGTGTGTATAATGGAAGTAACATACAACAATATCAAACAAGTGATTGATTTTTTCGTAGTAAACAATGGCAACAGTGTAATATTGGGTAGAAATGTTATTCGGAAATTCACATTATTGGTTGATAGCCAACCACTGACGAGAATTCTTAGTGAAAAAAGAATATACCGACGTTAGCAGCAAATAGATTGCAAATTAAGTCTATAGATAATTGTTCTGATTATTTATCGAGAGTACCGGTTAGTGAATCAGATAATAGTTGTGATAACTTGACAGACAATTATTTAAATTTAATATGTGACAGTGAACAAATTTGTATAAACATTGAGCAGATTAGTGAGGCAACTAGTTGTGATGATGTGTTAGTGCGTATTATGTCTTGTTTACAGACAAAATGGCCAGATAAAGTTAACAAAGACAGTGATTTGTGGCATTTCTGGATAAAGAGAAATGAATTATCGATTATAAAAGGGTGCATTTTGTGGAATCATAGAGTAGTTATTCCGTCAAGCTTGAGAGATAAAATTTTGTGTATGTTACATAGATCTCATCTTGGTATTGTGAAGACAAAAGGTCTTGCAAGAGGTTATGTTTATTGGCCGAAAATTGATAAAGACATTGAAGAATTAGTTAGTGAATGTTTTGAATGCTCAAAAGTTGCCGCATCGGAACCAAAAAATGTATTGACAAGCTGGCCTAAGGAAGAGTCGGTTTGGACGAGAATACATATTGATTTTTTTGGACCAATTGCTGGTAAATCATTTCTTGTAGTATGTGATGCATATTCAAAATGGATTGAATGCTTAGAAATGAAGAATATTAATGCGTTTTGCACCATTAAAGCATTAAAAAATTATTTTGTCAATTTGGATGTGTCAAAACGATAGTATCGGATAATGGTAGTGCTTTTATGTCAAATCAATTTCAGAGTTTTTGTGTTGAACATGGTATAAAACATGTAACGTCACCAATATTTTCACCTTCTTCCAATGGTCAAGCGGAAAACACGGTGAAAACGTGTAAAATGTTTTTAAAAAAATTATTAATAAATAATATAAAATTTATGAGTGATTATGAAAATAGAATTGATAATTTTTTAGTTGATTATCGGAATCCTCCGCATGTTTCAACAAAGGTTGAACCAGCAGTTTTAATGTGAGGTAGAAAACTAAGGACGAATTTTGACATTTTCATTCCTGAATTTAATGGTAATGATAATAATGATAATGATGATTTTATTGGACATAACTTGTTAAAAAGCCAAGAGAGGCAACATTATTATTATAGAGGGAGAGAGAGGAAGGAATTGAAAACAGGTCAAAAATGTTGGGTAAAAGACTACAGGGTAGTAAACAAACCAACATGGGTTTTGGGACAGATTACTAGGAAAATTGGGAAGGCAATTTACTTGGTAAATGTTCTTGGTACTAGTTACACATGGAAAAGGCATGTTAACCAATTAAGAACCACAAGTGTAAAGTGGTCAGATGGGGGGTAGATAGATGTTCTCATAGTTCTTGTGGGTCTCGACTCTGAAGCTTATGGATTGCTTGAGTTTGGACCCGGACACCCCAGTTCACTCCTCGGATGCTAAGTTGTGTTTCCTCTTGTTTCAGGTTATCGGGAGGGTTGCCTGGAGGCAGGATGGAGGAACACTTGGACACTCGATCCTGGACATCGGTTATCCCTGCAGGCCAGTGTGAGGGATGGATGTCAGAGGTTAAGTGTGGAGGAGTGTGAGATATGTGAGTGAAAGAGATAGCATGTCTGTGTGTGTATATAGTGTTTGAATGGGCACGCGACGCGTCATTCATCGTTTCACCGTTGATAGTAAAATACCTCCTTATAATATTGTAGTATTGACCTTGATTTGTATATTGTCTATTCGTGTGTTGTAAATAAAGTTTAAAAGAACTTAACATCTTTTACTTGCATATAATAAGAGTTCCACCCCAACAAATTAGTAGTGTACAAGGACACTATAAATAAATAAATAAAAAAATTAATAAATAAATAAATAAATAAATAAATAAATAAATAAATAAATAAATAAATAATTAAATAAATAAATAAATAAATAAATAAATTAATAAATAAATAAATAAATATATAAATAAATTAATAAATGAATGAATGAATGAATGAATGAATGAATGAATGAATGAATTAATAAATAAGTAAATAAATAAATAAATAAATAAATGAATAAATAAATAAATAAATAAATAAATAAATAAATAAATAAATAAATAAATAAATAAATAAATAAATAAATAAATAAATAAATAAATAAATAAATAAATAAATAAATAAATAAATAAATAAATAAATAAATAAATAAATAAATAAATAAATAAATAAATAAATAAATAAATAAATAAATAAATAAATAAATAAATAAATAAATAAATAAATAAATAAATAAATAAATAAATAAATAAATAAATAAATAAATAAATAAATCAATAAATAAATAAAAATTCAAAAGTTGATAACCCCTGACAGGAATAAAAATTCAAAAAGTTGGTGTTTTTGGCATGCAAAAAGTTAGATAAATACATCTGCAAAAATCGAGTCGCCTAAAAGCATTTATATAATATTTTAAGTTACAACATTTTGTAATTACTTAAAAATAATTAAGTCGGTAACTAAAAACAAAACATTTTCATGAATATTTCTCTAAAATAATGATAATGATAATATGTATAATCAATTGTTGAACAAGATAAGAACAAAAACGAAAATATAATATAACTTATTATAGGTACTTGTATATTTAGTTCACACACCAGTGGAAAATGGACCGAAAACTTACAATTGAAGGAGGTGTTTTTCTCTAGAATTAGGGTCTCGTTATATAAAAACGTGATAGGCCTAGATAATGATATTGAAAAGGTACTATTTCGGAGAAATTCAGTGAAAATAGAAGCTAAGGGATAATTTTTGACAGTTATATAATGCTTTTATAGAACTGAAGATATGAGGGGATATCATAATACACATGAAAAATAACAAACAAGTCAACATTGAAAACAAAATAATTATTTTTTGTTATAGGTACCGACTATATATTTATTTTTTTAGTAATATTTATTCCCGAATAATATTAGATAAATAACGAGGGTGCAGTGGCCAAGGCTATACTCCTCACTAGCTAGTAACTCCACAAAGTATTCAATTTTTAACGAAAAATTTTCAGCATTTTAAAATTTCACGTTAAATTATTTTTGTTTTAAATATTTTATTATGAATACTTGATAATTCTTCAATGCCATTTTATGAAAGTGATACGCCTTTTTATCAATTTCAAAATAAATATATCAAATTTTAAGTTGACTAACTTGGGGTCACTTTTGGATATGCGACAGTTAAAAAATTAAGAAGCACCGATCAAATATCCTTCAAAATATAATAGGGTCTATGCCAGTATTAGATACGTACATAAATTTGCAAAATTTACAAAGAATCAAATGAGTACCTACTTTAGTGCTTTAGTCTATAATCGATAAAGTAGTATAAACACGCCGTACATAGTACATAGCACATATCACATAGTAAACAGCATACACACACACATAAATACATTGTGATGAAACTTTCAGAATACGGTTTTACCATGATACTAGTTGATAATCTGCAATTTTAAAAACAACCTTAAAATGTTCGAATTCCTTACTTCCCACTATATCCTAGTGAAGAATAAATTATTTATAATACATACTAGCTTACTCTTATACGTTAAGATTTATAATAAAGGAAAATGTATTTATTAAAAAAAAAACTGTTGTAAACTCATACTCTGAACAATAAATAATTGAAAATGCTTTTGACTTGAATTACCAATGAATCAATCAACAAATTATTTTTTTTTCAAGGAAATTGTTTTCCTTCTGCCATCTTGAAAAACCTGTACGTATTCATTACGAAATTGTTTATTTTACCACCAGATTCCGAAGTCTGATTAGCGCTAGGAAGAATTGAGTAACTGTTGGAGGGCATATTCAACAAACATTACTTTGGAAAAAACACAAAGAGGCACACAAAGTTTGCTCTGAATTATCGGACATGAAAATATTCAAAGATGAATAATCTATTTTATAGCAAACTGATGTACCAAATATAAAATATGTCCGGTACTTACATATATGTAACGACGGCGACGGCCAAATAAGGGTATTGGTCGAAATGTTTTAATGGAGATAGAATTGAGGACTATGATCAATGTTCTTATCTCAAAAAGTTTCTACGTGTAGTAATTATTGGTTATATTTTAACTTTAATTAATACCAAATGAATATTTAAATAAACCAATAAAATAAATTATTCATCTGTCTATATAAGTGTTTACCGAATAAAAAAGACGTAATGTAATAAGAGACAGAAATAAAGAGTAAAGTGCACTTTATACGGACACTATTTTCAACGCGGCCCGGTTTCCAATGCTTAAAACAGCATCCAAATTACAGGTTAGGTACTCCAAACATCGCTTTACACGCAACGCTCAAAACAGCATCCAAAATAGAGGTTACTCCAAGCATCGCTTTACAGTACTTTACACAGTTTACACGATTGTAGTATGTGCAAATGTTTAATATAATATAAATGTATGTATTTCAAAAGTTTCGACACTTTCCAAATAAACAAAATACATCGCGAGCGAATGTCACACGTAAAAGTCAACGTTGACTCGTCGGTAACGACAACAGCGAATAATTTTACAGATTTCTGTTTTACCAAAAAGGATAAAAATCGCGTTGAAAATAGAACACGTTCTATTTTTTTGCCCATCGCGTTGAAAACCCCATCGAAAATCTGAAACCCGTTGTAAACAGCGTCCGTGTAAAGTAGACTTAAGAGACAGAAATAAAGAGTAAGAGACAAATTCAAATGATAATAATAAGAAATGACAAAGGATAAAAATAAAGGAATAGAATGAAATAATATAATTCCATATAATGGAATAGCATAGTTAGATAATGAAAGTTGCAAAAATAAAGAGAACAGACAATAGAAAATCAAGTTAATTTATCTACTTATGTATGCCAAGATAAATATTTAATATATTATTATTTTAATGAATGCTAAACTGTAAGTGGTATCGTAACATTAATGTTTTGATATCAACAATAGAATTATGATGAAAAAAAATAATATACCTAATATAATTTTTCCTTTTATTTAATTTTGTTCGCAAACGCGACTCCCATTCACCGGTATCGCACCATACCGAGCAACGTCAGAATGGTGAAAAATAGTGGTGATCCTATATATTTTTTATTTACTTTATTTTTATTTGTTGATAAATTCACAGAATATATTACATATGTAATATTGTTCACATATTTTTTTAAAGTATAAATGTATTCTAATTTCGAATTTATATAACAAGTATGGATGATTTCTATTTTTCTTGGTATCACCCCATCCTTCCCTATTATTCTTATCCTCGTTTTGAATCTACGTATAGATTGTCTTCACCGTTATTGTTCCCCATTCTGACGATGCTCGGCATTAAGTGACACCGGTGAATGGGAGTCGCGTTTGTGATAATGGAGTTCTATCATGAATTAAAAGTTTCAAACATTGAAAAAAACAATAGATAACGAAAAATTTAACAATAAAAATATTTACCTACAAATGTTTTTCCTATTTTCTTCATCCTCTTGAGATAGGTCATAATGACCAGTTTGTTAAGGTCCTGGGAGAAGGATATACCAAAAACTGTCATTCCATCTCTTCTGTGTTCTTCCTTGTAATGGGTCTATTGTCTTTACTTGTGTCATTCTATCGTCATCAACGTGCTCTCTCCAGAAGATAAATTTAGTACTTGAGTTAAGGTCTTCCTAACTAATTATTTATTCGGAAATGCTAGTAAAAAAATATTTTATTAAATATTCATATTTTTTTTTTAAATAATGAATATGTCATCAAGAATTGGCCAGTTAAAAAAAGCATTACATTACGTTGGATACAAAATATTGCAGCTATTGATTGAGGAATTTCTAAAACATGATTTTAATTGTTGTATAAGTTATAGGATTACATTATATTTTCATAGATCACTTTTAATGAAAGCAAATGTTTAAGGTTATTTTGAACAACGTTAATAATTTCATTCAAATTTAATTAATTTAAGATTGATAATCTATGTCCCAAAAAGTAATTAAGTACTTTCTCAAATATGTATTTACTTTAATTCTTAAGTTAACAAAAGACCTATTTGTGATTCATTCGCCGAAGTCTCAGCTAAACGAAATAAATTACGTTTTCTATGTATTTTGTCACGACACCCGACGTTATATTTTAAATATAATTAATCTCAACTGTCTCCAAATTAAAGAGAAAAGGTTGCTTATGAAAACTAAGTGAAAGATATTGTATGTTAGTGAGACATGGACAATGAACATGGCGGTAGACGCACGAAACTAGAATAAACGCGGTTGGAATGATTTAGGTACTTGAGACGATTTGGTAAAACGATGTAAGTACGATAAAATTAAAATCAGGATATTTTATGAGAATGTAGTTATGCTTGAAAGAGATATAATTCTTCTTTTTCTTCTTGTTTTGCTTCAAACGGAGGTTGGCGACAATCACACCAAATTCATCACGATCTTGCGCCAACAACTGCCTGAGATTTTTAAGGCGCGATATTCTATTACGCCTCATTCTCCATCTTCCCTCTATTGCCAAAGTGTAAATGTTAGAAGCCTCAGTTGGGTTCTAGGTATTAGATATTGACTCCAGAAGGGAATTTAAAGGTTTAGTATCCTATTGAACTCCTTGTTGTGACGTGTTGGAAGAGAGGTCACCAGAAATGATTCTGTTCACTAAAAAGAGTGTGAACTCTATTTAGTATTGCTGAAGTTCCAACAAGTCACACCAGTCAGAGTGAGCGTATTTCACTGAGGGTTAAATACTTATTATTACTCGAATGCAAATTAGTACTAGAGGAAATAGGTAGGTGAGATGATTGAAAGTAGTGATAAGAAATAACAATCAAGAGAAACTTACAAATTGATGTATTAAGCACAAACACGATTCTATATAAACAGAAAAACAATTATCACACGCGAGTAGAAAATATCAAGATGATGTTTCACGAAATAATTTAGACAGGAAAAAAAGAGATGTGGGATCAGCTGTTGTCTTTATTATATACTCTACTGTTTTGACATACCTATTATAGAGTATATAGAGTCAATGTACAGCCATGTTGTCAAGTACATTTATGGGTATCACAATATGAATAAAGCGTTATTATTGTCACGAAACACAGTGAAAGTCGATGACCTTTCTAAATGTTTTTCTTTATCTACTTGTGACAGAAATACCAATGTTGAATTTTGAAGTACACATGTAGGTATTCTGCCACAATCTCTTTCTCCATCATATTGAGAACTCTTTCATTGACGACTATTGACAGTATTAACCCATGAAATGCGATATATTACTTGCTTTACGTATCCGGACATACATATTAGGCCTTTCCACTCCAATACATTGCAGCAGCAATTTCCGTTCAATGGTCGTTCAAGAAAACGTTAGCATAATCACGTATATGATATATGGGATCTTGAAGGATGGAAATGTAAGAATTAAGAATCATAATACAGCGTGAATGAGACGATTGATGGATGTGAAAAAAGCGAGAAATGTGTAACGAAAGAGAGGAGTCTGGCGTCGGTTCTCTCTGCCTATCCAAAATAGAGGAATAGCTAGATTATATTGTATAAAATTAGCAACCTTCAAGTTGATTTTTTTTTTAAAAATCCCAAATTATGAAGGTATATGAAGAATCTAGTAGATCAGATTATGATGAATGTGATAATTCAGATACACTTGTTATGATTTATATACATACCTACATATGATTAATATATTAAAAGAAAAAAATATACAATGTTATGTAATGTAATATAATATGATGTTACATAATATAATGTAATATGTTAGAATGTAATATAATATAATGTCATATAATATAATGATATAATGTAATATAATAAAATAAAAATGTAATATAATATAATGTTATAGGTATAATATGATGTTATTTAATTTAGCGCTCTTGAGGTGAGATATTCACGAAAACGGCGCTATTTATTTATTTAATATTGCTTCTCGGGCAACTAACAGGTATATAAATCATCCAAATAATATGGTATAATGCAATATATTATAATTGCTTTCGTCCCAAGTAATTGGGACGGAGGCTAGGGCGAAGAAGATGAATGCAATATGACAAAATGTTAGGCAATATAATATTTTAATTTGTTATATACCTACCTTTATTATTGTCAAACCTCTTTATGGAGAATATCATGTTTGTTAAAATATTTTATATTACAGAACCTACTTATAATATAGACCAGTCATGGGCTAAGTACGGCCCGCGGGCCAAATGCGGCCCTTCGGGGTAGTCAATCCGGCCCGCGACATGGTTTCGAATAACCCCTAAAATTACACCTAGAATAGGACAAAATGTAGGTATTTTCTGCGTTGAATTGAAGCAACTATTTCTCAACGTTTCTAAAATTGAGTTCAACAAGGCCCTGTCAAAATCAAGTTTCCCAACCCGAAATCTCACGCTTAGAAGATAATAGCGATATGTGCATCTCCCTACATCTGTGAACAGGAGTTTTCTACTTCTATGAAGCTTCATTAAGCTTCACTACTGCGAATCAGCTCATCCCAGCAATTTTTAGAAGCTCGGTCACAGTTTCATCTGTCACATAAGCCATACTCTTCTAAAGAATAATCAATTTTTTGTATTTTTTTCTTATAATATAAGTATAATCTATATAATATAAGCTGTGTGTGATGTAAAAATCAAAACTAGTAGTGTTTAATTATACTCAATAAGTGGTATTTAGCAAAGTACATATTTACATCATTATTATTGTAATCATGGACTACCACAAAGTTACCGTCAAATCCATCAATCTTATCAAAAATAAACTTTATCACTTATAGAAATCTGTTTTGTTCATTTTTTTTGGCCCGCCTAGATAATTTTTTATTTTATCTGGCCTTCCCCTTAAAAAGTTTGTCCATCACTGATATAGACCAACACCACGGGTAGGTACTCGCCTACCTAACAGGGGTTTTAACATTTATAAAAAAACTATGTCAATATAGTATAGAATATTGAGACGTTCGGTTTTCTCTACCTACTCCAAAAAAGGAAACGGCATAGTGGTATGTATCAATTGAATGAATGAATGAATGAATCAATGACCCACTGTATTTTTACTCAATTTTAATCTTGTATTCGTTTAGTAAAACGGGTGGTGGGGAGGGGAGAGTAATGTCTAAAAGAAATTAGATTCATACAGAAGATTGATCCTCGAAGACGATTGAGGCTATTTAAATTTACCTTTATCCATTCAACCCCGGGTGTAAAATCTAATAATACGTATACTATGTATAATATTATAAAATATGATATTTCAACCGATATGTTCCCAGGAAGGGTCATAAATAAATGAATTAATAATTCATGGAAGCGCGTCTGAGTCTCAATGTCAGATTTGTCGCTTTAAAAATGAACATGTTGTGTACAGAAAGTTTCATTCCCAATAGGAAACACGTCATTACAAATGTATGAAACACATTGACCTCAAAAGTCATTATAAAAACTGGGGCAAAAGTACAAGTTCAGAACATGTCCTTCATCAGAAGTGGCAATGGCGGCCTCTTTTCACCACACAAGTAATACACACTGTCACCAAAATGGCGGTTCGCTTAATAAATAATGATAGTTTCAAGGAGAACGCTGGAAATTAAGACAGCTATCCATCATAAACTATATTGTGATTATTATATTGGTAAACTGATGACGGATTTTTAGTGTCTTCGAGATGAATTATAAAAATAAAAACTGCCCAATTACAAGTATGCATTTTTTGCTTGCTTGGTAGATGTGCAAACCATCTCCCACTCCTACGAAAATAGTCGAGTTATTTGTCGATATACTGATTAGGTACCAATTCAAGAGTAAATCTTTGTCAATTTATATATTGAATTTACCTCATTTTGTTCATTTACAAAATGAGGTGTCATAGTTTGGAAGGAAATGCAATGGAACGATGTATATCAGAATAAGAAATCAATATATTAAGAGCCAAGTGTCTTAAAAAATGATATTGTAAACAGAAAGAATAACATGGATACTGTGATAGTTTGGCAGAATGAAGAAAGAACTACTGACATAATATTTATTAAGCTGATTTATTTTATTTATTTATTTTTTAAAGATACCAACAGAACATTGAAATATACACACACAAGTAAACACATGATACAAACACATAAGGTCTCCAATGCTCCAATGACAGGCGTCTGTCACATACGACTAAACATTAATTTAAATAAAAAAAAAACAATCATCGCTTAAAACGTACTTACATAAGATTTGCAGTAAAATAACAATGGTAACGGTGATAAAACAGAAAATAAAACGGTGATAAAACGGTGATAAGGAGATAGATTATACAATAATAATAATAATGTCTACATAAAAATAGCTGATAGAGAAGTAAAGAGCCGAAAATATATTGACACGACCATATTTTGAAAAAATATAAGTAAGAAGTTAAAATACGGACAAGCAAGCATGAATAAACAGCTAAAATGGTAATATACACGTTAAAATTTATAAATATTTATACGGGGGGAATTCTACATTTCAATCATTCACAATTCACACCTTATACATGTGATATTATTAAATTATTTTATTGACTTGGTGATAAAGTTTTGTTTATTTTTTTCGTATGTTGATGTACAGTAATTTCATGATATACGAAGTCAACATTAGAATAGGAAACAAAGAGTCGTTAAAAACAATTAAAAACCGTCATCACGGTTTGCTATGGATAGGTGGCTTTACAAAAATCTCGACAATAAAATGGAAGGGTTATGAACATTTGAATATAAATGGAAAGATTCCCTAATTTAAATTGAGCAATGATAGTATTTTGGTGGAACGTATTGGAGACAAATGTATCAAACAATAAGCAATAAAATAAAGTTCTACAGTCTTATTCATAATATTTCCTTATACTGTGGTAAAAACATTATATAACTAAAACACAGTATTAGCACTTATAATATTCTTGACTATTCATAATGACATTTATATACCAATATAACAATATAGTTGCTATGTTACTGTTTGATCTGACAATGTTGCAATTCATTCATGTTTCTCCGGTGATTTGACATTTGTCGATGTCAGTCGATGTTTTGAAAACAAAAATACAACGTTTCTTATAGTGTTTGGGCTTTATGTTTATAATAATGTAGGTTGTATCAAGGTTAGATTATGGATCTATGGATTGTTAGTACAGTACACTATTGTTCTGCCATAACATTAAACTTCATATTTGCTAGATTTACGTTAGAAATCATTAATCCAAAATTAATTTATTTTAAGGGAATAAAATCGTTTGCATAATCAAACTTAAATGTTAATAAAATAAATTGAAGAAATGAAAGATTTCGTTCCTTAAACAAGTTTACTTGCAGCTGTTAAACCGGTATAAAATTATAAATTAATTCCAATTAGCTTGAAACTTTGCATTTTCATCTATTTGCCTCTAATGGCGATCGTAAAATGATTGGGGTCGATTTCAAAATCCGCAATGTTAGGAAGGAGTAACAAAAGGGAAGCCCACAACCCTATTTTATTATATTGTTATTCCTTAATATTACCGTATTTCTACATTACCTATGCAACCATGATCCTCAGGGTGCCCTTAAACATTTTATTACCCTCCCTTATTCTCTTCGAGCACTTTTTGTCTCTTTTTACGAGTATTATACTTATTTATGCTACGTGCTTTTGTTGTCTTAGTTGCAATGTAACGCACAATACTACCGACATTATAATTTTGTCTAATATTTATATATATATATATATATATATATATATATATATATATATATATATATATATATATATATATATATATATATATATATATATATATATATATATATATATATATATATATATATATATATATATATATATATATATATATATATATATATATATATATATATATATATATATATATATATATATATATATATATATATATATATATATATATATATATATATATATATATATATATATATATATATATATATATATATATATATATATATATATATATATATATATATATATATATATATATATATATATATATATATATATATATATATATATATATATATATATATATATATATATATATATATATATATATATATATATCTAAAGTAATAAAGCAATCAAAATGTTAGTGTTTGTGTGTGTGTGTGTGTGTGTGTATGTGTGTGTGTGTGTGTGTGTGTGTGTTTGTCTCACGCCTTCTGAAAAACCAAGAGCATCTAAAAATCTAATTTAAGTGCGAACATGTACCAGTATACCTGATGCAGTGTCACGCTAAAAAGAATGCGATAAAAATGCTGAATTTTAAAAATATTTAAATAATTATTTTTTTCATACAAAATTTTCCAAGTCATATCTGTCAAAAAAGTGTACATTTTGCACGCAAATATCTGTTAGTTTAAATGTTAGAAGTAGGTATTTACACAAAAAAAATATATTTTGAAGTATAACTTAGCGTTTAAGTGAAAAACATGGTGAATATTTGGTATAATTATAATGTTTAACTTATTTTTAAAGTAAGCCTTTTGTACATAAACGCCGCCATTTTAATATCTTTTCATACAATATTTCATTTTCCCACCGAATGAATATGTTCTTGAAAATAATAAACCTTTGAAATAAATGTAATTATGAAATAATAAAATGAAACACAAGACATTACGGCAAGTTTTAAGACATATATTGTAAAAATGTGTTATTTATTAGTAAAGATATAGGCATAATAAAATTGCATAATTTGTAAATAATATTTGATTTTTCTGACAATTTTCATTTTTATGGCATCGAACAAACCAATGTAGGTACCTACATATTCAAAAAATGTATCCGAACCATTCGATATTACTTACGTGTTTGAATCGTTTCCATGGCTACAGAAAGAATGCGATATTCAAATAAAATTTGTTAGGAATCGAATTTATTTAGAAGGTTGTTGTAGGTAGGTACCTACCTAATACTATTTACTTACAAATCAACAATAATATACCTATACTGATTTCCTATAGGAAAATTATTTTATTTATTTATTTATCAACCGTTTGTCCGATTATAATGAAACTTTGGTGAATTGTCGAGCGTATGCCCAGGATGGTTTTTGGATTTAAATTTTTTTCTTATTCTTCTTCTTCTTCGTGTATTTGGTCGTTTTACCTATGAAGGGGGAGTATCCTGGGAAAAGAAGGTCCGACTGTCCCTCCATCTCTTCACAGGTCTTCCAGGACGGGTTCTGCATATAAACTTTATTCTTCTTTTTCTTCAACGTGTACTTGGTCATCTTACCTATGAAGATGAACTATCCTGGGAGATGAAGGTCTAATTTTCCTTCCATCTCTTCGCAGGTTTCTGGATTTAAACTTTTTTCTTCTTCTTCTTCATCGTCTATTTGGTCATTTTACCTTTGAAGGTGGACTAACCTGGGAGAAGAATGTCCAATTTTCCTTCCATCTCTTCGCAGGTATCTGGATTTAAACTTATTTCTTCTTCTTCTTCTTCATCGTGTATTTTTGGTCATTTTACCTATGAAGTTGGAGAATCCTGGGAGAAGAAGGTCCAACTGTCCTTCCATCTCTTCGCAGGTATCTGGGTTTAAACTTTTTTCTTCTTCTTCGTGTATTTAGTCATTTTACCTATTAAGTAGAGCATCCTGGGAAAAGAAGGTTCTTTCATCTCTTCGCGGTTCTTCCAGGATGGTTTCTGGATTTAAACTTTTCTTAACCGACTGATGGGACGGGATGTAATGAAGGGAAGGGAGGCACTAAAGGGCCTGAAGGGACGGGAGGTATAAAACTGCCTGAAGGGACGGAAGGTACTGAAGGGCCTGATGGGAAGGGACGTAATGAGGGATTAAAGGGACGGGAGGTACTGAAGGGCCTGAAGCGGCGGGTCCTGGAGTCTAATTCTTTTTCTTCTTAATTTTATTTAGACCCTTAGGGCAGTTTTTATACAAACTATTTCCTATTGTCTAATTCATCTTCTTCTTCTTTTATGTATACATTTGGGTCATTTTTTTATAAAAATTATTTCCTTTAGTCTAATTATTATTCTTCTTCATTTAAGTACGTAGACTTTTGGGAGAGTTTTAATACACACTATTTCCAATAGTCTTATTCATTTTCTTTTATGTAGACCTTTTGGTCAGTATTTATACAAACTATTTCCAATAGTCTAAATATTCTTCTTCTTCTTTTTTGTAGACCTTTGGGTGAGCTTTTATACAATCTATTTCCAATAGTCTAATTCTTCTATTAGGTATAGGTATGTATTTTTACTTATTTTATGTAGACCATTGGAATAGTTTTTTATACAAACTATTTCTTATAGTCTTATACTTATTTTTCTCTTTTTTATTTAGTCTTTTGGGTTAGTTTTAAGTCTAATAGTCTATTGTGCAGAAATATTATTAACGATATGCACACTTGATGAAAATACATATGAAATGAATGGGATATGGGATGTGACGATATAACCTGCACTAGAATCTTTTCAATACTTTTGTTTAATTAAATTTAAACCATTTATATCATCCTATTTTGAATAATTTTCAACACCTAATATTTAAAGAATGGGGGTTGTGGCCATTACTGAACTCTTCACAACATTTATATTCAAATTAAAAACTATTTACTATAGTTCAAGTCTTCTTCTTCTTCGTTAATGAAGACTTTCAGTCAAATTGAGCAAAAATATAATGCACACGTGATGAAAAAATATAAAAACGAATGGGATGTGACCAATACTAGATCTTTTCAGCACCTACGTTTGTTTAATCAAATTTTAACCACATCCCAACATCCAAAATTACTTAATTTTCAATAGGTACACATTACAATTTGTTTTCGATGATAATATTTAAAAACGGGGGTTGTGGCCAAACCAATCTCTTTACAACGTTGATAAACAGTCATATTTAAAACCATTACGCATAGTCCATGCGAGCAGAAATTGTATAAATATTATACTTCATTCACACTTTATAGCAATATATAAAAAAGAATGGGTTGTGGCCATCACTTGAACATTTTATAATACTTAACTCAATCAAATTTCAAACCACTTTTCATAGTCTGATATTGCAAAATAATTGGGTGACAATATTATAAAAACGATTGCTTTTTCTTTCACAATTTTACATTCTTGGCCAACGGCGGGACATAAAAGCTAGTATATATATATATATATATATATATATATATATATATATATATATATATATATATATATATATATATATATATATATATATATATATATATATATATATATATATATATATATATATATATATATATATATATATATATATATATATATATATATATATATATATATATATATATATATATATATATATATATATATATATATATATATATATATATATATATATATATATATATATATATATATATATATATATATATATATATATATATGTTATTATTAAGTATTTTGGGGATAACCCGCGTCAAATTCTGATTCCCGAGAGAATCAGTCGTCTGCCGACGTTTCGTCTGAATCACATCAGACATTTTCAATAGGCGCCTTGTTAATAAATTTCCGTCGCGAGGGATAGTGCGCGCACGTCCGTTCGCGTCGGAAGCTTACCACCAAGTGAAAGTTTGAAAGGAAGCCATGTCAGTTGTTAGTGGAGGGGTGGGTTTCCCCAATGACGTCATTATTGCGTTTTGTTTGGCTTCTAGTGACTCGAGTACTTAACGGTATATTGTTTACAGGTGGATTATCAGTTTTCGGCTTACTAAGAATTTTACTAATGTTTTTAATGTGACTATTGTTTGAAATATCGGTAGTTGGGTTAATTTGATTATTATGGTTTTTCAAAATATTGTTTTCAAGTACACTTGTCCATGCGGTCGGGATTCGAATGCTATCGTCCCTGCTATTCATTATACTGTTGCTTCTTCTATATATTTCTATTGCTTCCCTGTAAATTCTAAATGTTTCATTGTTGATATTCGCGACTACTTTTGAATTTTCAAAGTCTATGGAGTGATTTTCGGTCAATGAGTGATTTACTAGAGATGAAGTTAATTTCCGGTTTTTAATATCTACGCGATGTTCAGAGACGCGTGCCGAGATTCTGCGATTTGTCCTGCCTATGTAAGTTTTTGTGCAATCACCGCAAGGGATTTCGTAAATACCGTGTGACTCTAATGGTATTTTATCTTTCGGACTTTTTAAAAAGGATGAAATTTTGTTGTCTGTTCTAAAAATGGTGCGAATATTATGTTTGTAAAGTAGGTGACTTATTTTGTCAGTAGTGCCTTTTATGTAAGGTAAAAATGCAATGGCGAGTGGCTTTACTTTAGTTGATGTATCTTTTTTATTAAAATTTTTATTCGTTTGATTTTTTATTGCATTATTTATTGTGAAATTTGAAAAACCGTTATTTCGTAGCGCGTTTTTAAGATACTCTAATTCATTTTGAATGTTTTCGGAGTCGGTTATCCTTAATGACCGTGTTACCAAGGTGTTTGCTACAGAGGCGATTTGTGCTGGATGATGGTTCGACGATGCGTGGAGATATCTGTTGGTATGTGTTGATTTTCTGTACACAGTGTGGCCGAGTGTGCCATCGTCTTTTTTGATTACGAGAACATCAAGAAAAGGAATTTCACCGTTGTTTTCGATCTCCATTGTGAATTTGATGTTATTGTGGAGATCGTTCAGAAAATCAAGAAATTTGTGAAGTTCCTCCAAACCGTGAGGCCATATAACGAAAGTATCGTCCACGTATCTAATCCATAGCTTTGGTTTTAAGCGCGCTCTATCTATAGCTTCTTTTTCTAACTTGGTCATGAATATGTTAGCGACTGGCGGTGAAAGAGATAGACCCATTGGTGCTCCTTTTACTTGTTTGTACATGTCGTTATTATAGGTGAAAAATGTGTTATTGAGGCAATGTTCTATTAAAGTTATTATGTCATTCGGTGGGTCACTCATTTCTTTTATTGCTTGAAGAGCTTCGTCTGTAGGTATATTGGTAAACAGGGATACGACGTCAAAACTGACAAGGATGTCGCCCTTGTTTAATTTTTGATTTTTAATGATTTGTATAAAAATCAAATCAAAATTTAAAAATCAAAAATTAAACAAGGGCGACATCCTTGTCAGTTTTGACGTCGTATCCCTGTTTACCAATATACCTACAGACGAAGCTCTTCAAGCAATAAAAGAAATGAGTGACCCACCGAATGACATAATAACTTTAATAGAACATTGCCTCAATAACACATTTTTCACCTATAATAACGACATGTACAAACAAGTAAAAGGAGCACCAATGGGTCTATCTCTTTCACCGCCAGTCGCTAACATATTCATGACCAAGTTAGAAAAAGAAGCTATAGATAGAGCGCGCTTAAAACCAAAGCTATGGATTAGATACGTGGACGATACTTTCGTTATATGGCCTCACGGTTTGGAGGAACTTCACAAATTTCTTGATTTTCTGAACGATCTCCACAATAACATCAAATTCACAATGGAGATCGAAAACAACGGTGAAATTCCTTTTCTTGATGTTCTCGTAATCAAAAAAGACGATGGCACACTCGGCCACACTGTGTACAGAAAATCAACACATACCAACAGATATCTCCACGCATCGTCGAACCATCATCCAGCACAAATCGCCTCTGTAGCAAACACCTTGGTAACACGGTCATTAAGGATAACCGACTCCGAAAACATTCAAAATGAATTAGAGTATCTTAAAAACGCGCTACGAAATAACGGTTTTTCAAATTTCACAATAAATAATGCAATAAAAAATCAAACGAATAAAAATTTTAATAAAAAAGATACATCAACTAAAGTAAAGCCACTCGCCATTGCATTTTTACCTTACATAAAAGGCACTACTGACAAAATAAGTCACCTACTTTACAAACATAATATTCGCACCATTTTTAGAACAGACAACAAAATTTCATCCTTTTTAAAAAGTCCGAAAGATAAAATACCATTAGAGTCACACGGTATTTACGAAATCCCTTGCGGTGATTGCACAAAAACTTACATAGGCAGGACAAATCGCAGAATCTCGGCACGCGTCTCTGAACATCGCGTAGATATTAAAAACCGGAAATTAACTTCATCTCTAGTAAATCACTCATTGACCGAAAATCACTCCATAGACTCTTTGAAAATTCAAAAGTAGTCGCGAATATCAACAATGAAACATTTAGAATTTACAGGGAAGCAATAGAAATATATAGAAGAAGCAACAGTATAATGAATAGCAGGGACGATAGCATTCGAATCCCGACCGCATGGACAAGTGTACTTGAAAACAATATTTTGAAAAACCATAATAATCAAATTAACCCAACTACCGATATTTCAAACAATAGTCACATTAAAAACATTAGTAAAATTCTTAGTAAGCCGAAAACTGATAATCCACCTGTAAACAATATACCGTTAAGTACTCGAGTCACTAGAAGCCAAACAAAACGCAATAATGACGTCATTGGGGAAACCCACCCCTCCACTAACAACTGACATGGCTTCCTTTCAAACTTTCACTTGGTGGTAAGCTTCCGACGCGAACGGACGTGCGCGCACTATCCCTCGCGACGGAAATTTATTAACAAGGCGCCTATTGAAAATGTCTGATGTGATTCAGACGAAACGTCGGCAGACGACTGATTCTCTCGGGAATCAGAATTTGACGCGGGTTATCCCCAAAATACTTAATAATAACATATTTTGTACTCGCGAAAACCTTAGATTTAACATATATATATATATATATATATATATATATATATATATATATATATATATATATATATATATATATATATATATATATATATATATATATATATATATATATATATATATATATATATATATATATATATATATATATATATATATATATATATATATATATATATATATATATATATATATATATATATATATATATATATATATATATATATATATATATATATATATATATATATATATATATATATATATATATATATATATATATATGTTATATGAAAGGTTTTCACGGGTGTTAGAAATGTTAGTAAAGATTTCTTTGGGGATAACCCGCGTCAGATTCTGATCCTCAAGAGGATCAGTCGTCAACCGACGTTTCGCCTGAATCTCATCAGGCATCTTCAGGGCCTTGTTGGTAGATTTCCGTCTCGTGTGATAGTGCGAGCACGTCCGTACGAGCCGGGAACCTAGCACCAAGTGAAGCGTGACGAGCCAAAGTCCAATCGTGTGGCGGTAGGAGATGCGTATTACCGCCGCCCGCGCCGCTAGTGCTGCATGTACCGTTATCGGCCATTGTTTGTCTCAATAATAAAGCTTTGCTACGCGTGACGCGCATCGTGTCTATTGTATTTGAATAAGTGGGCTGAATATTTGTTTTGCATGATGTATTATTAACTGTTATTTTATTATTTTTATTTTTGTTATGAAACCTACTGTTAAATAAAATGTTTTTCCATGCAGGTGGAAGGCTAATACTATCATCTCTATTGTTAAGTATGTTAATCCTTTTGTAAATTTCTATTGCCTCTCTAAAAGTCCTTGCTGTTTCGTTTTGGATATTTGCTATTACTCGCGCATTATTGAAGTTTATACTGTGGCCCTCTTCTAGTGTATGTTGGACGAGCGACGATGTTATCTTTTTATTGTTCATATCAACCCTGTGTTCCGCAACTCTAGCAGATATCTTTCTGTTGCTTTTTCCCACATAAGACATGTCGCACGATCCACATGGTATCTCATATACACCATGGGATTCTAGTGGTATTTTGTCCTTTACACTGCGTAAGAGGGTACCGATTTTATTTTCTGTTTTGAATATTGTTCTTATGTTATGTTTACTGAGCATGCGGCTTATTTTATCGGTAGTTCCTTTAATGTACGGTAAAAATGCTGTTGCTATTGGTTTTTCTGTTTTATTTTCATCGGGTTCTTTTCTTTTGTTGGATTGGCGTTTAACTGCATTATCAACTGTTTTTTTGGAGAAGCCATTGCACTGTAAAATGTTTTTCAGGTAATTTATTTCTGTATTACGGTGGTCTGAATCGGTTATTTTAATTGCTCTAGATATTAATGTGTTTGGTACTGATGAAATTTGTGCCGGGTGATGATTTGAGGATGCATGGAGGTACCTGTCTGTGTGCGTAGCTTTTCTGTAGACAGTGTGGCCAAGACTGCCGTTATCTTTTTTGAGCACTAGGACATCAAGGAAAGGTATTTCGTTATTATTTTCTATTTCCATAGTGAATTTTATATCCTTGTGTAGTTCGTTTAAATAACCAAGAAATTTATGTAGTTCGTTTAATCCGTGAGGCCAAATTACGAAAGTATCATCTACGTATCTGATCCACAGTTTGGGTTTTAGTAAATAATTAGCTAGTGCGTCTTTTTCAAATTTTGTCATAAATAAATTTGCTATTGGAGGTGAAAGTGATGAACCCATTGGAGCCCCTTTGATCTGTTTATATGTTTTGCCATCATATAGAAAAAAAGTATTATTTAAGCAATGTTGTATTAAATTTAATATATCTTCCGAAGGTTGACAGATTTCTTTAACTGTAACGAGTGCTTCATCGATAGGTATATTAGTAAACAAAGAAACAATGTCGAAGCTGACAAGAATATCGTTTTTATCCAACTTTTGATTTTCTATTATGTTTACAAAATGTTCTGAGTTTTTGACATAAGAATCTGCTTTTTCTACATCAGGTTGTAAGTAATTAGCAAGGTATTTTGACAACGACTGAAGAGGTGACCCTATTGAACTGACTATTGGTCTGAGCGGTATGTCTTTTTTGTGAATTTTCGGTAAGCCGTACAATTTTGGAAATCGGGATGATTTTTCACGTGGTATTAATAATTTCTTTAAATCTTTGTCAAGTTTAGATGATATTATTTTTGCTTTTGTTGTTTTCTCAAGGTATGTAATTGGGTTGCTGTTGTGAAGTTTATATGCCGAATCTTTAAGGATGTCGTTCATTTTAGACTGATAATCTACACTTTTCATTATGACAGTGGCATTTCCCTTATCAGCTGGAAGAATGACTATTTCTGTGTTTGTGCGTAGTTCTTTTAGAGCTTGAAATTCGTTTTTTGTTATATTGCTTTTAGGAGGCTGTGATTTTCTTAAAATGTGGCACGATTCTTGGCGGATTGTTTCGGCTATATTGTCATTTAATTTGTATATGGCGGATTCAATTCCAGTAATTATGTTTTCATTTGGTACTTTGGGAGGTACCACACCAAAATTAAAACCTTTAGATAGGATTGATGTCATGTCGGGGTTTAATTGTAAGTCTGTAAGGTTATGAATGAGTTTATTTGAATCTAATGATTGTTGAGGCGCGTGGTTTTTATTTTGAAGACGATTGAACTTGTTTATTTGGCGATCGGTATTAATTTGTGTATTATTTTCAATTCTAAATTCTATCAGGTTATCTAACTGATTCCACAAATATGGGTGCAACGTATTAGCAAGTTTAATGTGAAAAAATAATATTTCTTTACTAAGAGAATCGAGTTTAGATCGAATATGTTTTATTTCATTTCTTATGAGGGCGAAGCTAGTTTTAATTAAAATTTGACTCACCGAGTGTCTTTTATCTTGTCGATTCACTTTAAAACACACAGGTATAACTTTTTTATCACGACACCGACATAAGAAAGCGAGATCACAAAGGAGCTTAGCACGTTTAGACTTTAACTTTTCAAACTTTTTCGTTTCACGATAAAATTCCTCCCCATAGAGGTTAATAATGTTATATGAAAGGTTTTCACGGGTGTTAGAAATGTTAGTAAAGATTTCTTTGGGGATAACCCGCGTCAGATTCTGATCCTCAAGAGGATCAGTCGTCAACCGACGTTTCGCCTGAATCTCATCAGGCATCTTCAGGGCCTTGTTGGTAGATTTCCGTCTCGTGTGATAGTGCGAGCACGTCCGTACGAGCCGGGAACCTAGCACCAAGTGAAGCGTGACGAGCCAAAGTCCAATCGTGTGGCGGTAGGAGCTGCGTATTACCGCCGCCCGCGCCGCTAGTGCTGCATGTACCGTTATCGGCCATTGTTTGTCTCAATAATAAAGCTTTGCTACGCGTGACGCGCATCGTGTCTATTGTATTTGAATAAGTGGGCTGAATATTTGTTTTGCATGATGTATTATTAACTGTTATTTTATTATTTTTATTTTTGTTATGAAACCTACTGTTAAATAAAATGTTTTTCCATGCAGGTGGAAGGCTAATACTATCATCTCTATTGTTAAGTATGTTAATCCTTTTGTAAATTTCTATTGCCTCTCTAAAAGTCCTTGCTGTTTCGTTTTGGATATTTGCTATTACTCGCGCATTATTGAAGTTTATACTGTGGCCCTCTTCTAGTGTATGTTGGACGAGCGACGATGTTATCTTTTTATTGTTCATATCAACCCTGTGTTCCGCAACTCTAGCAGATATCTTTCTGTTGCTTTTTCCCACATAAGACATGTCGCACGATCCACATGGTATCTCATATACACCATGGGATTCTAGTGGTATTTTGTCCTTTACACTGCGTAAGAGGGTACCGATTTTATTTTCTGTTTTGAATATTGTTCTTATGTTATGTTTACTGAGCATGCGGCTTATTTTATCGGTAGTTCCTTTAATGTACGGTAAAAATGCTGTTGCTATTGGTTTTTCTGTTTTATTTTCATCGGGTTCTTTTCTTTTGTTGGATTGGCGTTTAACTGCATTATCAACTGTTTTTTTGGAGAAGCCATTGCACTGTAAAATGTTTTTCAGGTAATTTATTTCTGTATTACGGTGGTCTGAATCGGTTATTTTAATTGCTCTAGATATTAATGTGTTTGGTACTGATGAAATTTGTGCCGGGTGATGATTTGAGGATGCATGGAGGTACCTGTCTGTGTGCGTAGAGCAATTAAAATAACCGATTCAGACCACCGTAATACAGAAATAAATTACCTGAAAAACATTTTACAGTGCAATGGCTTCTCCAAAAAAACAGTTGATAATGCAGTTAAACGCCAATCCAACAAAAGAAAAGAACCCGATGAAAATAAAACAGAAAAACCAATAGCAACAGCATTTTTACCGTACATTAAAGGAACTACCGATAAAATAAGCCGCATGCTCAGTAAACATAACATAAGAACAATATTCAAAACAGAAAATAAAATCGGTACCCTCTTACGCAGTGTAAAGGACAAAATACCACTAGAATCCCATGGTGTATATGAGATACCATGTGGATCGTGCGACATGTCTTATGTGGGAAAAAGCAACAGAAAGATATCTGCTAGAGTTGCGGAACACAGGGTTGATATGAACAATAAAAAGATAACATCGTCGCTCGTCCAACATACACTAGAAGAGGGCCACAGTATAAACTTCAATAATGCGCGAGTAATAGCAAATATCCAAAACGAAACAGCAAGGACTTTTAGAGAGGCAATAGAAATTTACAAAAGGATTAACATACTTAACAATAGAGATGATAGTATTAGCCTTCCACCTGCATGGAAAAACATTTTATTTAACAGTAGGTTTCATAACAAAAATAAAAATAATAAAATAACAGTTAATAATACATCATGCAAAACAAATATTCAGCCCACTTATTCAAATACAATAGACACGATGCGCGTCACGCGTAGCAAAGCTTTATTATTGAGACAAACAATGGCCGATAACGGTACATGCAGCACTAGCGGCGCGGGCGGCGGTAATACGCATCTCCTACCGCCACACGATTGGACTTTGGCTCGTCACGCTTCACTTGGTGCTAGGTTCCCGGCTCGTACGGACGTGCTCGCACTATCACACGAGACGGAAATCTACCAACAAGGCCCTGAAGATGCCTGATGAGATTCAGGCGAAACGTCGGTTGACGACTGATCCTCTTGAGGATCAGAATCTGACGCGGGTTATCCCCAAAGAAATCTTTACTAACATTTCTAACACCCGTGAAAACCTTTCATATAACATTATTAACCTCTATGGGGAGGAATTTTATCGTGAAACGAAAAAGTTTGAAAAGTTAAAGTCTAAACGTGCTAAGCTCCTTTGTGATCTCGCTTTCTTATGTCGGTGTCGTGATAAAAAAGTTATACCTGTGTGTTTTAAAGTGAATCGACAAGATAAAAGACACTCGGTGAGTCAAATTTTAATTAAAACTAGCTTCGCCCTCATAAGAAATGAAATAAAACATATTCGATCTAAACTCGATTCTCTTAGTAAAGAAATATTATTTTTTCACATTAAACTTGCTAATACGTTGCACCCATATTTGTGGAATCAGTTAGATAACCTGATAGAATTTAGAATTGAAAATAATACACAAATTAATACCGATCGCCAAATAAACAAGTTCAATCGTCTTCAAAATAAAAACCACGCGCCTCAACAATCATTAGATTCAAATAAACTCATTCATAACCTTACAGACTTACAATTAAACCCCGACATGACATCAATCCTATCTAAAGGTTTTAATTTTGGTGTGGTACCTCCCAAAGTACCAAATGAAAACATAATTACTGGAATTGAATCCGCCATATACAAATTAAATGACAATATAGCCGAAACAATCCGCCAAGAATCGTGCCACATTTTAAGAAAATCACAGCCTCCTAAAAGCAATATAACAAAAAACGAATTTCAAGCTCTAAAAGAACTACGCACAAACACAGAAATAGTCATTCTTCCAGCTGATAAGGGAAATGCCACTGTCATAATGAAAAGTGTAGATTATCAGTCTAAAATGAACGACATCCTTAAAGATTCGGCATATAAACTTCACAACAGCAACCCAATTACATACCTTGAGAAAACAACAAAAGCAAAAATAATATCATCTAAACTTGACAAAGATTTAAAGAAATTATTAATACCACGTGAAAAATCATCCCGATTTCCAAAATTGTACGGCTTACCGAAAATTCACAAAAAAGACATACCGCTCAGACCAATAGTCAGTTCAATAGGGTCACCTCTTCAGTCGTTGTCAAAATACCTTGCTAATTACTTACAACCTGATGTAGAAAAAGCAGATTCTTATGTCAAAAACTCAGAACATTTTGTAAACATAATAGAAAATCAAAAGTTGGATAAAAACGATATTCTTGTCAGCTTCGACATTGTTTCTTTGTTTACTAATATACCTATCGATGAAGCACTCGTTACAGTTAAAGAAATCTGTCAACCTTCGGAAGATATATTAAATTTAATACAACATTGCTTAAATAATACTTTTTTTCTATATGATGGCAAAACATATAAACAGATCAAAGGGGCTCCAATGGGTTCATCACTTTCACCTCCAATAGCAAATTTATTTATGACAAAATTTGAAAAAGACGCACTAGCTAATTATTTACTAAAACCCAAACTGTGGATCAGATACGTAGATGATACTTTCGTAATTTGGCCTCACGGATTAAACGAACTACATAAATTTCTTGGTTATTTAAACGAACTACACAAGGATATAAAATTCACTATGGAAATAGAAAATAATAACGAAATACCTTTCCTTGATGTCCTAGTGCTCAAAAAAGATAACGGCAGTCTTGGCCACACTGTCTACAGAAAAGCTACGCACACAGACAGGTACCTCCATGCATCCTCAAATCATCACCCGGCACAAATTTCATCAGTACCAAACACATTAATATCTAGAGCAATTAAAATAACCGATTCAGACCACCGTAATACAGAAATAAATTACCTGAAAAACATTTTACAGTGCAATGGCTTCTCCAAAAAAACAGTTGATAATGCAGTTAAACGCCAATCCAACAAAAGAAAAGAACCCGATGAAAATAAAACAGAAAAACCAATAGCAACAGCATTTTTACCGTACATTAAAGGAACTACCGATAAAATAAGCCGCATGCTCAGTAAACATAACATAAGAACAATATTCAAAACAGAAAATAAAATCGGTACCCTCTTACGCAGTGTAAAGGACAAAATACCACTAGAATCCCATGGTGTATATGAGATACCATGTGGATCGTGCGACATGTCTTATGTGGGAAAAAGCAACAGAAAGATATCTGCTAGAGTTGCGGAACACAGGGTTGATATGAACAATAAAAAGATAACATCGTCGCTCGTCCAACATACACTAGAAGAGGGCCACAGTATAAACTTCAATAATGCGCGAGTAATAGCAAATATCCAAAACGAAACAGCAAGGACTTTTAGAGAGGCAATAGAAATTTACAAAAGGATTAACATACTTAACAATAGAGATGATAGTATTAGCCTTCCACCTGCATGGAAAAACATTTTATTTAACAGTAGGTTTCATAACAAAAATAAAAATAATAAAATAACAGTTAATAATACATCATGCAAAACAAATATTCAGCCCACTTATTCAAATACAATAGACACGATGCGCGTCACGCGTAGCAAAGCTTTATTATTGAGACAAACAATGGCCGATAACGGTACATGCAGCACTAGCGGCGCGGGCGGCGGTAATACGCATCTCCTACCGCCACACGATTGGACTTTGGCTCGTCACGCTTCACTTGGTGCTAGGTTCCCGGCTCGTACGGACGTGCTCGCACTATCACACGAGACGGAAATCTACCAACAAGGCCCTGAAGATGCCTGATGAGATTCAGGCGAAACGTCGGTTGACGACTGATCCTCTTGAGGATCAGAATCTGACGCGGGTTATCCCCAAAGAAATCTTTACTAACATATATATATATATATATATATATATATATATATATATATATATATATATATATATATATATATATATATATATATATATATATATATATATAATTTATTTAACATATTTTGAAGTTCAATTCCTTTGATTGGTGTTCAATTAGGGACAAACTTAACCTACGTGAACACTGGACTCACTCAAATAAAACGGATATTTCTCAAATTTATAAAATTACCGTTCAATTTATTTTCTTTCAAGCAACACTATACAATTAATTCTTTATTGTTGCAATATTGTATTCTAATGATGCATTGTTTTGTCAATATCAATTCCAAATCTGCACGCGATTTTTTAAAGTATGAAGCAATTTTTATAAGCTTTCATAATACATGCAAATATTTTATACGGTTAGGTTTGTTTTGATTAGGTTAGGTTACGTTTGCCTAGTTTGACGTCTAATGAGACAATACAACAAAGATATACAGCGTGGAATAAAGGAAAAAAATATAACGTCCTCAGTATTTGTTATACTTTGTAATCTGGTTGGTTGTAAGAAATATCCTTATGGCAATAAGCCCGACAGTGTACAATATATTTGTTAATATTGTGTACAGAAAGATAAGTAAATAAATTTCGTTGTAACCTATTATAATGATATACCTTAAATCACTGTTTAAACACTGTTTAAATCACTGTTGTGTTGAAATTTAATTTGTTGCTGTTATAGGTACCTAATTATCTAACGCTGTATGTATAATATGATTATAATGTCACTCTGAATCGATACTAAATAAATAAATTTAAAAAAAATATCAGATAAATATATGATTAATAAAAACGATGGTAAAAATATACGAGAAAATTTCAAAGAAAAAATTCCCTCGATAATATTGGATACTTCTTTGATTTGAGAAAAGAATTTCCAGATCATAAAACGATTAATAGGAATTGCATAAGGGCGAAAGGGAATTCTTCCGTCCCTTGATTTTCCAAAACTATAATGGTTCGTGTGTGCGTATATCTACAAAAATATATTATTAAGGAACTGAGATTTACGCGACATTTCCAGCATTTCAAAAACGTTTTTATTACCAAACCCACATTCTTAGGGACAGTCACGATCCTAACATATTATCTTGGAATTTCCGGCTGCTATATTTATGGCCATGTTAATAGTTTTTTGGTTGCCAGCTACGGAAAATAAAATGAGGTAAAAATTTGATACAGTATTTTGCTATCGTTCGATGCAGTAGTAGCATTTTTTTGATGTCATTATCAAAATAGTGCATACTTTTGAAAAGTTCTTGTCAGCTGGTGAGCGTAATGGTTGTTTTTAGGAATCTTGAAATATTTGTGTATACACATACCTATTTCCATTCATATTGTTGAAATGGAGAAATTTGCGTACCACTTGACCACTCTGAGAATTCAAAGCATGCTTCTACAGTACAAGATTTAAAAGACATCGAACATTCCTTACTTCTCGATGTTCATATTAAAATTCTATTTTAAGCCAAAGATTAATGTATGTAGATTGATTTTAGTTAATTTACTATGGGTTTTTTAACGATCTTCCAAATTCCGTATTTACACATTCTTACAACCCGGGGCTTTTTAAAATCCGAATTCATATTTTTCTGAGCAGATTGCAAACCCTCCGCAACGCTACGTAGTGCGCTTCTTTTGAAAAATATAATGGACCCAAATCATAAACGCTGGTGATCCCTACGTAGCCACGTAAAAATGTTTTTTTTTTATAAATATTCGATGCATTGCTTGTCGCTGAATTATTTTTCACTTTTCAAGTTCGCATCCTGCACCTTTCTAGATAGTAGAGTCTGGATTAGTAGAGTCTAGATTAGTAGATTCAGTAACATTTTCATAACCTTGCTTTTGGTCAATGCATCGATTTGGAAAAAACCTCTTCTTTTAATTCCTCTGTGATGTCTCAAACTCAAAAAACTCATCTGCTAAAAAGCTAGGATTAAAGTTCAGTTAAAAATATTGAATCAATTAACAATTAATCAGACAAACTTAATAGTAATGATAGATCTGACTGTTCGTCTTTAACCTCTTCATTTTCTTATAAAATATTTCAAATATTTTCCTTTAAAAGATTCAGCCCATGTCCGAGTAAACCCAATGTATATTTTAATAATAAATACAAATTATATTTAGACAAACGAATTCAATTATTATTTGAAAAAAAGGCGCCCAAACAATGGGGCAAATTGTTTTTCTCAAGTAGGTATTTTTTTTTATTCTGAACTTTTAGATCAAAGAAAACACGTATAGAAATAATAACTGAAATATGAAAGTTTTTTTGATATTGTAGTGTTTATTTAGAGATTTATTACATTTTTAAAATAGCAATATTTCCCTAAAAATTAATATCGGTTAAGATATTTTGACATTTGATAAGGGTTGTTTTTATCTTGACTTTACAACAAACGGCTGGCAATTAACATTTTCGTTAAGATGAAAAATTTTCTATTAGTCCGAAATCGTTTTCTTATAGAGGTAATTTAACGTCTTCAGAATATATGTATCAGATTCATCTTTGGGTTGAAAAAATTTGATCGCATATCACCTTACCGCAATCTTCTTTGTTGGCCCAGGATACGCCAGCGGCGCAATATACACATTTTGTCACTATTGTACAATATTCTCTCGAACCCAAACCTGCCACAGTACCTCAAAAGCAAATTCACTTATTTATCCAATCATGGACTTCCACTCCGATCTGCTGAACGTACAACACTATCCATACCTATCCATAATACAGAATTTCTCAGCTCTTTCTTCGAAGTACAATCAGCAAGATTATGGAATAGCCTTAGTCCGGATATTGCGTCGTCTAACTCACTTAGTATTTTCAAGAAAAAACTAAAGAAGGAATATTTATCCTTGAACACCTGATCCCGATTTCCTCTCCTGTCCTTACCATATCCCTTTTCTTGCTATGAATTATATTTTTTTTTTGTTTTAATAGTATTTAAGTGTTATACGTATTTTCTTTGATTTCTTTTACTCTTTTTTATTTGCTGTTGTACATACACAATGTTGTCATACTCTGTAATCTGGTTTGTTGGAAGAAATTGCCTAATGGCAATAAGCCCGCCAGTGTACATTATATTTGTTTATATTATGTACAAGAAGATGTATAAATAAATAAATAATTTATGCTTTTTAAATAATAATTAATAAATAAATAATCGTTCCATTAATAATGAATCCAAAAAATCTTTGCTTAATTATTCAGCTAAGTTAATATTTACATATATACATACATACCATCACGCCATATCCCTTACGGGGTAAGCAGAGAGAACCGAGCGCCATACTCCTCTATTTTTGCATACATTCCTAGCTTCCTTTACATCCATGCATCGTCTCATACATGCTCGTCGATTATTCAAGCTTCTTATATTTCCTTCTTTCAAAATATCATTCACATGGTCATGCCATCCCTTTCTGGGGCGGCCCCTTCTATTCACTCCATCTCTTACACCCATGTATATTTTTTGGTCAGTCGTTCATCATTCATTCTTTCAATATGTCCAAACCACCTCAAGGAATTCACTTTCATTTTATTTATAATACTCTTCTTCATCTTGCATTCCCTCCTTATGTCCTCATTTTTTATTCTATCATATATCGTTCTATTACATTCTCTTCTTAGTGATCTCAGTTAATATTTAAATGTAAAAAAAAATCTTTGAGGTAAAAAAATTAATTTAAAGATGAACCGAGGTCTTATATAAACTGTGTGGAATTTTTCTGTTTTTAAAAAAGCGTCATTATCTATTGAAAGTTTCATTAAGTGCCTTTTCACACGACCCGGTTGTCTGGTAGCCGGCGCCGGGTAAGTGCCGGGTAACTGGCAGCGAAGTGTATGGGCACGCATGGTAGCTTTCACACGCACCGGCATGCATGCCCATAGAATTACCCGGAGCTTACCCGGCGCCGGCTACCAGACAACCGGGTCGTGTGAAAAGGCACTAACTATTGAAAGCTTCGGAGTAACTCGGCAAATGTTATTCGGTGTCAAAAGACTTCGTCCCACACGAAAACGGTCTCGTTTATAATAAATGCATAAATAATAAATAAACAAAAAATGTTTACCATAGATTGTTTACTTTCATACTGCTAATTTCCATAGATTTTTATTATAATATACTAGATGTCGTAGTTAGCAAATTTAGTTTTGGTTGGCAGACAACATCGTTTTTCTATAGAGAATGACGACTAGCGTGAATTGTTTTCGGATTCAATTGTCAAGATTTTTTTAAGATTTTTCAAGGTTTTTTTTATTAAGATGTAGAAAACAGTTATCTATGTTGAAATGTAAGGAAAACTGCAATATGCTGCCAACCAAAACTACAAATGCGCGTTATTCCATGATTCACTTTTTGCACGGAGTATTACATCTAGTATGTTATAATAAAAATCTATGCTAATTTCAAACACGTAATGAAAAATGTAGTAGTTTTATATAAATTCAAATACAGAGCGTGCTAAAAAAACAGAAAATCTACTGTGAAACAGTATAAAAAATGGTACTGAAACAATTACACTTTGCAATACTTACGTGAAATGAAAAAAAAATCTTGATGAACCCTTGAACCCGTGATCAGGTCAAATGACTTTTCAAATTTTGACTTCTGAACAATCACTAGTACAAATAAATATTTTTATTTTATTTATTTTATTTTATATTACTTCTCGCGAAACTAACAGTTTCTATGTCGAAACAAGTTGTCACATTCCCAAGACTTACGATATTAATCGTCTCACAGATCCAGACTGAAAACACAATTAAAAAATGTATCTCTACCGGGAATCGAACCCGGGACCTTTGGATCAGCAGGCAGATACCTAACCAACTAAGCAACGAATATGTTAAAATTGTGGTTTATTCTTCTTACAGTAATACCCAAAATTTAAAACACTACAAATACTGTAAGAAATTGTAGGTTTGTACGTACATATTTCTTGAAAAAGCCGAGATGAATTTACTTACATACCGCAAATTGTTTTATATAATGGGTGTTACGGGCAAAAAAGTAATAAGATGGCAGATATTTCAAGGAATTTACCAAATAGGTAGACACTTCGAAATAAGGCAAACTAAATTGTTTGTAAAAAGAGCTCATCAATCTTCCAACGTTGTTTGTAATGAAAACCTGAAGCATAGGGTATGCGTGTGAAATTTACCAACACATGGATAACATATTGGAATACTTCAATCAGTCTCCATTTTACAAATTACATTTTTTACGGTGTATCGACCATCTATATATGTAAAAACAAATGGTGGATCGAATAAAAATGGTCCAGGGATGATTTTTTAAACAAGTTTAAAAGGTTAAACCTAACAAACATACAGTCATACAAACAAATATTACAACAAATTCAATTTTAACAATATATCATATGGAAAACACCATTATGGAAAAACTACGCTTAGCTCAACGATGTATAATAAAAATAATACTCAGAAAACCCCTTGACTACCCCACTAAAGATTTATACAGTGAATTTAAAGTTTTTGATCCGAAACAAATCTTTTTACATTATGTACTAACAAATTTTCATAAAAATAAATTAGTTGACCCGAAAACACAACAATCTATAGCTACACGAGCCAGCACCGCTGCAAACTATGCAATTCCACACATGAGAACTACTTTTGGTCAAAGAAATTTTATTTCATTGCCCCCAGAATTTATAACATGTTGCCTACATCATTAAAAGAAACAGTATCGCTGAAATCATTTAAAAGAAAATGTTCCGAATACATCATGAACTACGGGAGAACTAAAATACATCAAATGTTCGACATCGTAGTGTAAAAGGACATAATTTATATAATTGTTATTTTTTTTTTTTTTCTTTATTTACTTTTTACAAAGAATCCTAATTGTTTTATAAATTTTGTGCTGTCTTGATTTGATTTGAGGCGCGACTGAATAAAGATATGACTGACGGATCATATCTATGCTCTGTCAGTTCAGTATTCCCAAGAAATACTATTTCAGTTTATTTTGTGCAATTAACAAATAAAATTACAAGATACCTACTTTTACAATACTATGTATAATATGCATATCATGATGACTCAAATTCCATTTTTTCTATATGTGTTATAGTTAAGTTTATATTGTTTTGATTCTTTTTAAATAGTTAAGTTTATATTGTTTAGATTCGTTTAAAAAAAATGCAAATAGTTACTCCTGTGAAATGTAATAATATGTACACTGCTAGCCCTAGAACAGGTATACCTAGTTGGGCTGCAGTTATCTATTTTAATGAAGATTATTTAAATGATGTGACAAATAAATAAATAAAATAAAATAAATAAATATACCAATTTTGTTTTCGGATATTACATTATCTTTTTAAGCTGCACAGTGTAAAACAATTGCTATTTAAAATTTAGTAGGTACTTAAAATTCAGAAGAAAAAAGGACAAAAAAAGGGAAAGGAAAGAAAATGTAAAACAAAGAAACGAAGGAAAGAAGGAAGGAATATGTAAAACACTTTTTACAATAATCTTATGTATCTCCGTATTGATTTTAATTTTATTTATTTGAATACAATAAAACGCATAAACATATAAATTAATCAACAACCCCCCATTAGACAAAACCTGTTTGGAGGCTGCTGCTAGATATACATTATTTTTCAAAATGTATATCTCTGTAATGAATAAGTATTTAAAAATGGGTTCAATTCTGAAAACGCACTAAAGTTATAATGAAATGTCAAATTTATGTTTTCATTTAATATATTTTTTTCTATTCTGAAGATTGAATAAAATAAAGGAAATTAAAATGTCAAAATTACATCACACCAAATTACATTATAAAATGGTTATTGTTTGAAGTGACAGTTCCTGGTGAACAAATTTTTGATTTTTAATGATTTAAAAATTTTCACGTAACTTTTGATTTGTCTCCGGAATTGAACCCAATATCTACATATATGTAGGTACGAAAAAATATTTTCTTTGTTTCTTCTTCATTCATTTTTTTTGCAATCATTTTCAAGCATTTGCATTCTTCATTTTAAACATACAATATATATAATCGACAAACACTTCAATCGTTATAGGTTGAACATTATAGGTTGTATGTAGTTATCTGATTTTTTAGTTTTTCTTGTGAAAAAATCTGTCTAATATTTATTGAAATATCTTTTTCCTCTCATATCGCATCAGGACCCCTCGATGTTAATTGTCACTTGAATCAAATAAAAAAGCTCCTCCATTTCTTAAACCAATCCACTCTTGAATGTTTCGGAGCCATGTAAGTCGTCTTTTTCTGACTCATGTGCTTCCCTCAATCTTTTCCTTGATTACAATCGGTAGGATCTCGTTCGTCCTTCCTCTTAGAACGTGGCCAAAGTATGATATACCTTCAATCGATTCATATGTTTTGATTGAATAAAATTTAATCCCCATTATATTATAAATTTTTCGGTTTTCCTTTCTATTTTATGTTTAAATTATCGCAGCATCCCCCAAGTGAATGGTTCATTTTCCTATCTTCTTTTGTCTCCCGATTTTCCTACCCACTTATTCATTACAGAATGCCAAACGGAAAATTGGGTCGTTATTTTTGTATTTTGAAACTTAGCACCTATAAAATTTGTGCACTTTTTCTTTTAAACATACACGCATTACACTTTTTTTAGTAAATAAATAAATAAATGTATGTTTATGCATGTATACATGTATTTAAATGTTGCATGTTTAAGTACCTACCTATATAGATATTTATAAAAAATACATGTTATAAGTACATGAACTACTATGCATATGTAAGTGATAAAACATATAAATGGGAACATTTTGTTTTGCCGAATCTGGAACATTGTCTGCGATGTTTTATGATGACCAGTGCTATGTTGCCGTGTACCGACATTAAATATCTGATTGCAAAATAGCATTTCATTTTTGCAATCAATAACTCTTACTGCAAATACTTAGCACGTTTTAAGCGATGGTTGTTTTTACATAAATTAATATTCAGTACTAACTATGTATGTGACAGACGCCTATCATCGGAGCATTGGAGACCTTATGTGTTTGTATCATGACGTGTTAACTTGTGTGTGTATAGAGTGTATACATACATATTTCAATGTTCTGTTTGTGTCTTAAATAAATAAATAAAAAAATAAAATAAATTAACCACATTTTAATTAAAAAAATATTTATACTGAAGTAAATAAAACTGTTATATTTTATTTTTAAAACACGTTAATTTATTGGTTGTATAATTTGCACCATGATTATATTTGTTCCTGATTCGGTTACCGACAGTGGAGAAATTTATTTTTAATTATTCATTCATTCATTCATACCATAACGGCATATCCCACAATGTGGGGTAACCAGCGAAAGGTGTGCGGGTGTGCATAGCCTTATAAAAGGGAGAACAGCACATCTATGTATACCCACACACCAGTCTCGTTTCACCAAAAAAGGCACTACATTCAGAATGGGTGGTGAACCTCATTGCTGAACTATGTAAGATGTTATTGTTGCCTGTTGTATTATCGATTACCCGGCTCTTACGGGACACTCGAAAACAATGATTTAAAAGAATGGAAGCACTATTCTAAGCCGGTGCCTCACGGCATCTAAGCCGATGCCATAATACCTGTCACAACATAGCACTGGTCATCATTTTTAATTATTTCTCAAGCAAATTTTGCTTCTTTAGAATGGAAATAACTAGAAAAGAAAAACAACACTCGGCCATTAACACAGGGTATTAGGAAGAGTTAAATAAATAAAATTAAAACAATGTGCTTAAAAAAATGGTATTTAATTTGTTTACTTAACTAATAAACCACAAAATTCATAGTTCGTTTAGACTTGATGATTTTGAATACACATGTTTGCCTATAAAATTATATTCACAGTATTTTTTCTTAGTTTTGACATCTCTCTTAGAGGATATTAGCGACCTAACTTTAGCCAGTTTCACAAATTGGCTCGCTTGACCCAATCTGTGTGACCTGAGATATTCTCTCTGAAGAGACCAACGGGTTGGCACACATTCGAGTTTCGAGTTGCTCTATAGTAGGTTTAGTTATACTGTAGTTAAGGGTCGACCCATTTAATTCTACGACACAAGGTCAGGAGTCCCATTGAGCTGGAGAATGGAGTTTAATCTCTGGTCGTTTTTTGTATGGATTATTCTGCAAAAATAGAACGTTACGTTTCAAGTATAGTAAGTAATATAACGTAAGAATAGGTAGTTATTGTTATAAGGGTAAGGTATATTTATATTATTAATATCAATGTTTGTATGGTTGTATGTACGTTATGCGCTCCTAAACTGTTGATCCGATTGCAATCAAACTTTAGGGAATTGTCGAGCGTTTACCCGGGACGGTTATTGGATTTAAACATTTTTCATCTTCTACTTCATCGAGTATTATAAGGTCATTTGACGTATGAAAATAGTCTTAACATTAAAAAAAAATATGGATAAAATTTTGAAAGTAGAACTTCGGGATAGGTAGATAATATGACTCTATTATTGATAATTTTTGTAATGGTTTACGAAAATAATTTGAAGCAAACTAAGAAGAAAAATTGTGGCACAGTTTTGGTAAGCCGTTTGGTTCCTGTGCGGGCATCCTTGCGGGTTCAATCCCCAGCACAGGAGAAATTTATTTTAATTCATGTCTCACGCTAATATTGCTTCTCTGGTCTGGAAACACATGGTTAGTGAGAAGAAATTTCTGTATGGTAAAAATTTCACCACTTGCGCAGGGTGCAAGGAAGTGTTTTTTATTATTAATATTAAAAATTAAAAAATAAACATTGTCATCTTAGAAAATTCTGACATTCTTTTTGGGGTTTTGGTTCTTCTTCTTCATCGAGTATTAAATCATTTGACTTATGAAGGTGGACCATTGTGAGAGAAGAAGGTCCAACTGTCCTTCAGCCTCTTCGCAGGTGTTCCGCGTAGCCTTCTATTGTTGGGTATTTCTGTCTTTAGAATTTCGACAATTCTATTGTCATCCATGATTTCGACGTGGACTCTGCAGAAGCAAAACTGTATTATTTATTTACTAGTAGCATGTAACACATGAGATCCAACTGTCGATAGCGAAAGTATGTATAGTAAACACATGTGGATGGGTGGATGGCAGAGCGGTTAGCGCGCTGGGTTAGTAATCCAGTGGTCGCGAGTTCGAATCCTGCTTCGACCGATCTCGTTCACCTATAGGACAAGCATTTATGCTTGGTTTAGGGAACGTAGGAAGATGTATATGTACTTGTTTAACAAGGACATATTCATTTTTTTTTAAAAAAAAAAAAAATGTACCTAGGTATGTATGTCAAGATAGGACAGTATGGAGATCAGTCCTTTTTTCTACCCAGAATATGAAAACAGCATGATGGTATGTATGTATGTTTGGAGATTTAAGTTTCAAACTATTAAGTCTTCTTACATATTGTGTATAGGCGACTGCCATACAAATTGTATGAAGCGACTGCCATACAAATTCAATTCTCATAAAAATTGTTAAAAAAAAATTGAGATTTACTTCTACAATATTAATATTTTATAGAAAATTAAATTATCTAGTTGGGGTGTTACGGCTTTTTTCGATATTTTTAAAATATTTGGAAAAATAGGCAGTTTAACTCATAAATTTATAATAAATAAATATTTTTCTTAATAAAAAATGTCTGAGAACCCTTGACTAGTTTGAGAATTTATATTTGTCTATGTTTATACCAATTTTCAGTGTTCTAGCTTTTTTGGTTTTTGAGATATATGGAAAAATAAACCAAAAATTCAAAAGTTGACAACCCCTGATTGAAACAAAAATTCAAAATTTTGAGTAAAAAAGTTTTGTAGGCCTATAAATGTTTATATATTCTGAAAATTTGGGCTCAGTAAAATGAGCAGATCAGAAGTTATAAGAGGGAGACACACACACACACACACACACACACATACACACACACACACACACACACACACACACACACACACACACACACACACACACACACACACACACACACACACACACACACACACACACACACACACACACACACACACACACACACACACACACACACACACACACAGACACACAAAATGTTCTACTCCAATATATATGCTGCGAAGCCTCTAAATTGGTGTTTTTTGACTTCAAAGTTGGAAAAGCCGTGAAAAAAGTAGTTCCTGCATACAATTCCTTCATACATGCGTCTTGGATTTAAACTGCCTCTTCCTTCAAAAGAATTTCATTCTCTTGAACGAATCGACAGTTGGAATATCTATTTTTGGAAAATGATCGTTAAAGGAATAAAAACATAAATAAAAGTTGAAAAAAAGAGACGGAAGATACTAAAATAACTCGACGTACCGAAGGGACGGGAGGTACTGAAGGATCCGAAGGTACTGAATGGTTTGATTGGATGAAAGAGACAGGAGGAACTGAAGGAAGTTGGGAAGCACTGAAGGGACGGAAGTTACTGAAGGGTCTATAGGTACTGATAATTTTAAGGGATGGAAGAGACGGGAGAAACTGAAACTGAAGGGACGAAAGTATTCAAGGGCCTGAAGGGACGGAAGGTACTGAAAGTCCTGAAAGGACAGGAGGTATTGAAGAGCCTGAAGGAAGTTATTGAAGGGATGGGAGGTACTGACAATAATGTTCATTGCGCCTGTCGTTCATCGGGAACGCAACGTGTATGGCACACAACGTAAGAACAATTCCAATTAATTAAACTTATATGAAAGGGTATCTTTTTAAATCAAGAAGTAAATTGAGTATGGCATTAAATTAAATTGATTATATCCCCATTATTTTATAATTTGTGAATATTATTTCAAAATAAGTAACGCGAAAATAACAAAAATAATTATATATCTCATGGTAGCCCTTTAGAAAGTTTACTTACTCTCTTGTGTCTTTAAAAGATTGGATTATCTAAAGTAATAAAACAAAGATTTTGTTAGTGTGTGTGTTTGTGTGTGTGTGTGTGTGTGTGTGTGTGTGTGTATGTGTGTGTGTGTTTGTCTCGCGCCTTTTGAAAAACCAAGAGCATATAAAAATCTAATTTATGTGCGAACATGTACCAGTATACCTGATGCAGTGTCACGGTAAAAATAATGCGATTAAAATGCTGAATTTTAAAGATATTTCAATAATTATTTTTTTCATACAAAATTTTCCAAGTCATATCTGTCAAAAAAGTGTACATTTTGCACGCCAATATCTGTTAGTTTAATAGTAAGAAGTACGTATTAACACGAAAAAAATATATTTTCAAGTATAACTTAGCTTTTAAGTGAAAAACATGGTGAATATATTGTCTAATTATAATGTTTAACTTAATTTTAAAGTAAGCGTTTTGTACATATAACCCCGCCATTTTAATATCTTTTCATACGATAATTCATTTTCCTACCGAATGAATATGTTCTTGAAAATAATAAACCTTTGAAATAAATGTAATTATTAAATAATAAAATGAAACACAAGACATTACAGCAAGTTTTAAGACATATATTGTAAAAATGTGTTTATTATTAGTAAAGATATAGGCATAATAAAATTGCATAATTTGTAAATAATATTTGATTTTTTAGACAATTTTCATTTTTATGGCATCGAATAAACCAATGTAGGTACCTACATATTCAAAAAATGTCTCAAACCATTTGATATTTTTTACGTTTTGGAATGGTTACTATGGTTACGGACACATTCTGATATTCAAATAAAACTTGTTATAAATCGAATTCGAATTAATTTAGAACATCATTGTAGGTAGGTACCTACATACATACCTAATACTACTTAAAAACCAACAATATACCTACTGATTTCGGATAGGAAAATTATTAAACTATTTTAGGTTGACTACAATACACATGTTATTCAATCTACAAACTATTTCCTATAGTGAAATTCTTCTTTTTTTATGTAGACCTTTGGGTGATTTTTTATACAAACTATTTCTTGGAGTTTAATTCTTCTTCCTCTTCTTTTGTGAAGTCATTTGGGACAGTTCATAAATAAACTATTTCCTATAGTCTAATTTTTCTTTTTCTTAATTTATGTAGACCTTGGGTGAGTTTTTATACAAACTATTTCCTAGTCTAATTCATCTTCTTCCTCTTTTTTTATGAAGCCCTTTGGGTGAGTTTTTATACAAACTTATTGTTATAATCTAATTCTTCTTCTTCTTATTTTATGTAGACCTCTGGGCCAGTTTTGATAACAACTATTTCTTTTAACGTAATTCTTCTTTTTCTATTTTTTTGTAGACCTTTGTTGAATTTTATATAAACTAACTTCCTATAGTCTAATTTTTCCTCTTTTATGTAGACCAAGGGAGAGTTTTCATACAAACTTTTCCTTTCGTCTAATTCTTCTTTTATGTTGACCTTTGCGTCAGTTTTTATACAATCTATTTCTTCTAATATGTAGACCTTTGGGTCAGTTTTTATGCAAACTATTTCCATTAGTCTAATTCTTCTTTTTCTTATTTTATGTAGACCTTGGGTGAGTTTTATATAAAATATTTCCTATAGTCCAATAATTCATCTTCTTCTTTTGTGAAGAACTTTTGGTCAGTTTTTTATATAATACATTTCTTATTGTGTAATTTTTCTATTTCATCTTTTATGTAGACCATTGGGTCAGTTTTTATTACAAACTATTTCTTATAGTCTTATACTTCTTCTTCTATTTTTATTTAGTCTTTTGGGTTAGTTTTAAGTCTAATAGTCTATTGTACAGAAATATTAAGTATAAACAACATGCACACTTGATGAAATTACATAAAAACGAATGGGATGTGACCAACACTAGAATCTTCTCAATACTTTTGTTCAATCAAATTTACACCATTTATTATATCATCATATATTGCTTAATTTTCAATAAATATGCATTTAATTTTGATGACAATATATAAAAAAATCGGGGTTGTGGCCATTACTGGACTCTTCACAACGTTTATATTCAAATTTATTTAAGTCTTAAACACTATTTAAGTCTTCTTCTTAACATAGTTTAAGTCTTCTTCTTCTGTAATGTAGACTTTTGTGTCAATTTTAAGTTTTATCAGTATTATTGTGCAAAAATATAATAAACTATATGCACACTTGACGAAAAATATAAAAACGAATGGGATGTGACCAACACTAGAAACTTTTCAGTACTTTTGTTTAATCAATTTTTAAACCATTTCCCATCATCCAAAATTACTAAATATTTAAAACACATTATTTGCGTTCGATGACAATATATAAAAATAGGGGTTGTGGCCAAAACCAAACTCTTTACAACGTTTGCTCTATATAATCAGTCATATTACAACACTTATTATTTATACAACACTCCATTGAATAGAATCCATCGATTGGGCAATGACTATGGTTATCTGACTGACCCTTTCTTCATTTCTTTTAATGAATATAAATTTACTTTATTAAAACATTTTCAAAAACATACCCCCAAATGATTGTGTAGTCAGTTGTTTTCATTTTTATATATTTTTACATATTTATATATTTTTACATTTTTATATATTTTTTACATTTTTATATATTTTACATTTTATATATTTTTGTGCATTTGGTTTTTATTTTATTTAATTCAATAATGTAATATATAGTCACATCTGGCAGCATTCTCTGATTCAGTGTGGCTAAGTATGTAGGTAGTTCATACCATTCATTTTTATATTATTCAGTCAGTATATTCTTATGTTCATGTCATGTAGTATTTTTATTTGAGTTTTTTTAAATTATTTTTTGTTTGGTTTATAATGTATGTACTTTGTTGTTTAATCTACCTTTCTTATATGTTTTTATTTTTCTTTATGTATCCTCTGCTACCGTTGTTATGTCTAGATGTTTATAAATGGTTTTTCTTTTGTTTATGCTGTGTCATGTATTATTTAATTTTGTAAAGGGCTTTGAGCCGTGAATCAATAAATAAATATTTAAAACCATTTCCCATAGTCGATGCGTGCAGAAATTTTATGTACTTATGTATATATAAAAGCAAATGGGTTGTAGCCATCACTTGAACATTTACACCGCTTAAACTCAATTAAATTTCAAACTACTTTTCATAGTAAGAATTAGCAAAAATTTTGTGTGACAATATTATATAAACGATTGCTTATTTCTTAACTAATTTACATTATTGGCCAACGGCGGGACATAAAAGCTAGTTCTACATATAATTATGATAGCTCACTCGTTTTTGGATGCTTAGTATTTAAAGAAAGATATTCTGATTTTTTTTTAATAAAAAATGAATATGTCCTTGTTTTAAACAAGTACATCTTCCTACATTCCCTAAATAAATCATAAATGCTTGTACTATAAAACGAAATAGGTCGAGGCAGGATTCGAGCTCGCGACCACTGGATTACTAGCCCAACGCGTTAACCGTTCTGCCATGGACCCATCTGAAATACAAAATGAAATACTAGTTGCAATCCAGGAAAAATTCGAGAAAGTAAAAAATATTTGAAATTAATATGTTAAAAATACTAAAGGAACGTTCTGACTAGGATAAAATATTTTATTGAAACAATGCAACGTGTTCTTTAATATATTCCAAGAGTCTATCGTACTCAAAATCCGTCTCCGTAACTCTTCTGGTCAGTTTTGGCAATTGATATTATGATAGCCTTCTTCTTCTTCTGTCCTGCGTCAGCTTCCTTCCTGTGACGTGGACTACCAGCTAACCTTCTCATGCCTTGGGTGGACGTCCTGGAGGTCTGCTTTCTTGGGGAGCATTACCTCTGGCCACTTTAACGGTTCTTGAGTCTGTCATTCTTGACACGTGTTCGTTCCAGAAACTTCTTCAAGGTGCTTTGCATATTTAATCCAAAATTATAAACAAATGATTAATACGAAATGGTGAGAAACTCGGACGTAGAAAAGAATCCATGATTTCTAGAGGAATGATCTAAAAATAAAGCATAATTTAACAGATTCCTGTTAATTTACGACCTGGCATCAAAAATATTCAAGCATAATTTTGATTATGATATAAAACAATGTTGAGTGTTGTTTTGTATCCTAAATAAAAAAAAAACTCTGGTTTCAATAAATAATATTCAATCCAAGAGTCAAAAACCCAGATATGACATCAAACAATATCTGTATACTTTAATAAGTATTGTATAATCACCGTACCGCACAGTATTACATTCCATTTATATTAAGCGTCTGCTGTTAATAATGCGGGAAAACAGTTAAGCTTAGTTATTGCGGCATAATTTATGTAGGTAGATATATAAATGATAATGAAATGTCGCATTTAAGTATACTATGTCGAAAAATGTGAAAACGTGGTACTTTTACTACCAGTTTTAAACTTATTTAAAGAGAATTTCAGAGTTATTGTCAGATTATTTAAAAAATACCTTTTAAAACTATGCATGTACCTGATAAATATATTATTATTTATTTTTTGATTTCGTAATCAAAGTCAGAGTCTGACAGTCGTCGTCATATCGTAATGGAAAGCGTGGAAGCTAGAAAATCAAGAGATCGCTCACCAACCCGATGAAATGACTATGTCAAGCCCGCAACAGAATCTTGAATTACTGAAGTCATTTGATCTGCCTGAAACCGTCCTACATGAAAGTCCATTCTTCGAGTCATTAAGTGTAGCCGCTATCCTCAGCCACGAGACCAATAAAATCAACCACTTTCATCACTTTCATGACCAGTAATCGTTTTGCATAGGAAAAATATATAAATATAAGCACATAATTTCCACAAGTTTTTTAGAAATGATTGTTTTTGTCACGCTTCACCATTAACTATCACTAACTATTTGTTATATTCGACAACTACATACAAGAATATACCTACTCACCAAACTTACAATACAATAAGTATAAAAAAAACGTTGCTAGTTCATATGATCGAATCTATCAAATAGTGATGATATAATGTTCATTGAAAGGGACACGTTTTTTTTTCAAAAGTAATAGAAAAGATATTGGTTTATTTATTAAATATCGATTCATTCTTCTGGAGTTAGACGTAAAGGCCACCCATGGAATGTTATCGGATAAATCGAGATGAAGGAAACTACACTAATAAAAGGTTGAAAACTTTTATAATATGAAAGGCATGGAGATACGTTCTTTAATATGAATAGCTCGTTTATTTTCTACCCGTGTCAAACTCAAATATGATTTAGATCAGATATATATTATTAGAATTTATTAAAACATAATCTGTATATCATTTTTTTACCCCAACTAAGTCTAATGGTAATGGTTTACATGGGTCAGTCACGAAGCTTGAATACTGACTCGACTGATTTCGATAATTTGGACATGAATCATTTTTGTTTAATTTAAGGAATGTACGAGTCTTTATTTCATTATAATATGATATATTTGTTACTGAAAAACCTCGAACTACGGAAAATCCTAAGATTTTCCAGTAAAATCTAAGATATACCAATGGCGACTTATGATGTTTACCTGCATTCACTCGGAAAATCTCAGGTTTTACCTTACAGATACGGTAAATGTTGAAAAATAGTCATGTTTATACGGTAAACCAAGTAACATTCAATTTATAAAGCAACTCGCACACGCGAGTCGCTATTAATATTAAAAATCTAACTACATATTCAGCGAAGGACTCTCCTTTCGAAAACATCTAATGTTTCAGCGGATTTCACGGTCAGTGTCAGAGCCTCGCGTCCGTAAGTCAACACAGTCCTAATGCTTGTCTTATATAATAATGTCAATTTAGTTTTCCTGTGGACATTAAAAAAACCTGAACACTGGCAATAGCAAAATATATATAAAACTTTTAAAACGCGTTTTTCAGTGATATGATAATATTGTACCTACTCGTTGATTCAATTTCAATACAGAAAACAAATAAGAACATACATTTATTTTGATTAAAAAACGTAAATAGTCATCTTAAACTTATACATATTAAAGTTTCTACTTCGAAAGACACACGAGTACCTAAGTATATTGTTCAGTAAATCTATTCCACGCCAATTAAACTGTGATTGAAACTTTCGTAAAAGGCACCAAGTAAAACATTCTCATCCATGTTTAAGGTAGCAGAGCGTGTGTATTTACTTTACACGTAAGTAACTTTTCTAATTTTCACTACTTTCGAGTTAATAACGTGAGCTTAATAAAGAAAACGCATTCTTATACTTATCTAGTTTCTGGAACAAATCCCAAAGAAATACCTACTGCAAAAGATATTTTCGTCGTGTGAAAATTTTCCGCCCATATTAATTAATTAAATAAAAGGAAGTTTATTATTAATTAAATAAAATTAATTATTAATTAATTAAATAAAATTAATTATTAATTAATTAAATAAAAGGAAGTTTGTTTTCGATTGAAAATTACTTTTAGAAATTACTTACTTTTATAGTAATTTCGTTTCTTACGCCTAAAAATAAACTCAAGTAATTAGTAACTTTATATTACAGTTTTTTATGATAATGTTTATCTTAAATATAGCCGAAATGTTTCTTTAAATCAGTATCACATTAAATCATATATTATCTACTTAAATGTGAAAATGTTAGCATACGTGTAGAATGATGAATGGTGAGTCGATCGAAAAAAAACTGACTTTTTCTGTCATTCCAAACAAACAAAGCTGAGTTTTTCATGTAAAAAATCAACTTGTTTTTTTTCACTATATTTTAAACTTTGCTTCAACTAGATTTTATATTGAACTTGCGACCGGTCTCGGAACTAACTGTTCCCTCAGACAGATTTTCAACTGATGTAATGTGGTTTAAACCAAGTTAATTTTTTTTTCTTAAAATGTACCACAAAATTACCAATCCGATATTTAAGAATACATATTAAAATAAAATAATTGCATGGTATAAATAGGTGCTAGAGCAAAAGAAAATTTGAAGTAGGAATTGTTGAAATAAATAATATTTTCATTAGATGAAGCTCCCTTTTGACTTTCATCTTTTTTCAAATAAAATAAAATTCAAAAAACGGGAAACATTATCGGACGAAAGGAGAGGTATTAGCAGTTGTAGAGAGGAAATTGCAGACCTTTAAAAATCGCATAATAGAGGTGGAATCAATTCTACTCAACTAAACTAAAACTTCAACTAAAGGAGAACAATTTTCTAGTATAATGATATAATGAGAAATAAATTCTCTTGAACAAATCGACAGTTAGAATACATTGCGATACAACGTGACTTCCACTGACGTGATTTTTCGGAAATCTTTCTGCAGGGTCAATAGAGGACATGCATGTGAATAAAAAAGAACGATTTAGAGGTAAAAAAGAACGGCGATCACGAAAATACTAATGAAAGCTTTGAAATATAACAGTTTGACATTGGTTGTCATTGTTTGATCACTTTATGACATCACAAAAAGCGAATGAACAAATTTTAATGCTGTTTTTTTACGATTTTCGCACTTCACGGTATCGAAATAGACAGGTCAATGTATTATAATATAATTGAAGATATTTGCTATCGGGATGTTGATTGAATTGTGATTTGAAATTAATTAAATACCTACATATATGTATATGTAAGTAATGTGCAGTTTCGACGTATTTTTATTTGTTGAAAACAAACAATTATAATTTATAATAAGGTTCAAAACTTGGGAATATTTTGACTTTGGGAATTTTACAGTCGTATTAATACACCTCAAATTCGAAAAATATTTGAAATGTACATTTTTAGCATCCTTAATACGATTTTATTGAACGCAATAATCAACAAGTCGTGAAAAAATGTATGACATGCGTTTGTTAAATACATTCACTATTACATGATGTACGACGTCACTCATTTTACCCCAAATGAACCGTTTAAGTGCGTAGTTAAAAATCATAATTTTACCATATTTTCTATTGTTTTTTTACCATTTTTTTAGCAACAGAAAGAAAAAGTGAATGATCCTTATAATTATTTTTATCCTTCTTGAAGAAGCATTAGCTTTGAAACCGGTTGAATAAAATAACTGATTCGTGGTTTAAATAACGTTAATTCTATAAATTAATCAATATTAAAAATAAAAAAATGTGCTTAGCACGAAATCGGCTGTAGGTTGTAGTCTAAATAAATAGTTAAGTAATTTTATTGGAATTCCATCAAAACGATTTTTTTTGTCCTTGTTTGTAACGTATACATATACATCCTCAAACATTACCTAAAGTTAGCATAAATGCTTGTGCTATAGGTGAACGAAATCGGTCGTGGCAGGATTCGAACTCGCGACTACTGGACTTCTAACCCAGCGCGCTAACCGCTCTGCCACCACCCATCTAATAATGTATCATTGAAAATTTGGGATCCATTATTCTTCTTGATTACACTTTTATTTTTGTCTTAAATCTAATTTATGTAACGGTCTTATGACTTTCAAAACTAGACCGCAGGTTACTTTTGCATCAAAATATTATTTCACATAGGTAGTATTAAATGTGATAAAACATGGGTTAAATAAGGGGTACGTAAATTTTCAGGTTACTACTGAGTAATAATATTATTTTTCATTTAAAGGTTACACAGACCGAACTTGGGATTCTAAAGTGGATCCTATGTATAGAGAATACCTTTAGGATATATTTGCATCGCAGCTTCGTTCAACTAATTATATATGTAAATAGTCGTCGTTTAGGTAAACCGCCAACTTGGTATAAGGGATATTTAATTAAAATGTAAATAGGGGATGGAAAGAGAAACTTAACGCTGCTGTGCTCATTTTCGTGTTTGGCGTAACGTTCACCATTAAACCTTAAATCATTTTAACATCCATTCTCCAATACGACATGGATTTGATTATCTGTTCATTTGAAATGAAATAATTAGTTAATTATCTATGTTTTGAGACGCTTATCTATGGTTCGGTACCTCATATACCCAATGATAGTATCAAAAATAGCGAAAATAGTTTTTACGACTGACATGCATTTTCAAGGTCGTCACACTCGTGAAGTGAGATAATTCAATTTAAATCTCCTAGGCACTTCTTTACCGGCAACCAGACGTTGGACAGTCTGGTTAATTACTCCACAGTCACACTCCGGATAATCCCATTTGCCCCATTTCCACATGAGGTGATTGCAGCGCCCCTGTCCTGTGCGGATGCGGAAAGGTTGAGATGGTTTTCATTGCGCTTGTTGACCAGACTTGTAGTGATGAGCAAAAGTCTTGCAAGTCTTGCAGTCTTGGTCTTGGTCTTGCGTTTTTTGCAAGACCAAGACCAAGACCACATACTTCACTGCAAGACCAAGACCAAGACCAGGGACGCAAGACCAAGACCAAGACCAAGACCATGCTTGCAAGACCAAGAGTCTTGCAAGACTTAAATGCAAGACTCTTGCGGTCTTGCAGTTTTTCAATATGTTGACATATAACTCATAGAAATTGCATTGGAACGACAATAAATGACTTTTAATATGGTTAAAAATAACATACAAAGATCGAATTTTATAAATAAATAAATAAATAATAAACACTTCCTTGCACCCTGCGCAAGTGGCGAGTTTATTGTTGTATGGCAATTTCTTCCAACTAACCAGTGTTTCCAGCCCAGAGAAGCAATATTTGCGTGAGAAATGAATTTAAATAAATTTCTCCTCTGCTGGGAATCGAACCCAGAACGCCCGCACAGAACCAAAACAGCTTACCAACTGTGCCACTGCGGTCGGCATGACATCATTTTATTAAAACGGAATAATTTTATGACATCATTTTATAAAAACGGTACCTATAAAAATAATTTATAATTTAAATAATTTTGTCATTGTTAAATGTAAGTATTCATATTAATAAATAGGTGTAAGTACCAAAATTTAATAAGTACTTCTTTAAGAATGAAATTTAGATATCGGTTTAAAATCAGTGTTTAAAATACAAATATATTTATACCATGAACACGTGCGCGTGTATCTATAGACAGGATGTCAATATCTCAGATTCAAATTGTCTCATATTACGTTTACGTGATGCAAAAATAACCTTTATCATTAGATTCTCAAAGGTCAAAATATTATTCTTGCGGTGCAAAATATTATTCTTCAAAAAAATATTATTATTTTGTGATGGCCGATGCCGCTAAATAAACAAACGTACTCAGAGGCGTTTCACGTGTATTGTACGTTGTGCATAAAGTAAATTCAATTAATTATTTTCTTTAATGTTTTCCTAATGTCGATTTGTTCCAGAGAATTTATTTCTTTTAACAGACCGACAAAGTTTCAATCCAAGATGTGCGAGATTTGTATGCCAGATCTATATTTTTCATTGTTTTTTCAACTTTGAAAAAACCATACCTATGGAGCATAATATAACAACTATTGAATTTTAATACGAATAATACTGCCGAAGGCCATTTACAATTACAAGTTATACACAATACAAATAAAACTAGTTGCATGTAACACATGAGATCCAACTGTCGATATCGATAGTATGTATAGTTGAAGAATAAGTACCAAACTATAAATATACTCCGAATTCTGAGAAAATCCATGTATGGGAACATATATGCTGCGAGGCCTCTAGTTGGTGCTATTAGCATGCAAAAAGTCCACTACACCATACAAAATTTTCCTTCGTACACGCATCTTGGCTTAATAATGTCGATTCATTAAGAGAATTGAATTCTCATGAACGAATCGACAGTTGGAAAATTCATCACAGTCGATTGGAAAAACATAATATATACCTACTTAGTTAATCGATTGAATGAATATGCAAACAAAGCATTAAATATACTAGTTGCATGTAACACATGAGATCCAACTGTCGATAGCGATAGTATGTATAATTGAAGAATATGTACCAAACTATAAACCCATAAATACAAATTACTTATTGAATATTTTCAGATATTTTGTTTTCTATACAACACTTGTACCTATGTATGTATGTCAAGATAGGATAGTATGGAGGTCAGTCCTTTGATCCTACGCAGAATATGAAAACAGCATGATGGTATGTATGTATGTTTGGAGATTAGTATCAAATAATTAAGTTTTCTTAGATATTGTGTGTAGGCGATTGCCATACAAATTGTATGAAGAAATGTCGTCACTAAATTCAATTTTTATAAAAATTGTTAAAAAAAGTTTGAGATGTGCTGATACATCTTTTATATTTTTTATAGAAAATTAAATTATCTAGTTGGGGTGTTTCGGCTTTTTACGATATTTTTAAACTATTTGGAAATATAGGCAGTTAAACTCATAAATTTATCATAAAAAAAATATTTTTCTTAATAAAAAACGTTTGAGAAACCCTGGAATTTTTTTGAAAAAATAGATTTGAGATTTTGTATTTTTCTGTTTATACCAATTTTCAGCGTTCTAGCTTTTATGGTTTCTGAGATATATGGAAAAATAAAGTAAAAATTCAAAAGTTGATAACCCCTGACTGAAACAAAAATTCAAAATTCTGAGTATAAAAGTTTTGTAGGCTTATAACTGTTTATATATTCTGAAATTTTGGGCTCTGTTAATTGAGCGGATCAAAAGTTATAAGGGGGGGACGGACACACACAGACACACGAAATGTTCTACTCCGAATTCTGAATAAATCCGTGTATGGAACATATATGCTGCGAAGCCTCTAAGTTGGTGTTTTTTGATCTCAAAGTTGGAAATGCCGTGAAAAAAGTAGACCTCTTCATACAATTCTCGCGTATTCTGGCTTGAAACATTGTCCATATGTTAAGAGAACAAAGTTCTCCTGAACAAATCGACAGTTGGATAAGGGACACACACATACCTACACTGACACACTAAACCTCTAAGTTGGTGTTTTTTGGCTTCAAAGTTGACAAAAACCATGAGAAATATAGACCTGGCATAAAAATCTCCTAATACTGACAAGAAATAAATTATCTTGAACGTGTCGACAGTTGGAATATTATGTATGTATATATGGGTATGTATGTGTGCATTGTGCATGTATATATTTTTTAAGTGTTTTAGTTTTTCTTATTATTATGAATACCCACCTAAATTTTGTATTTGTGTAAAGTTATCATGTTATTGATTTCTCTGATCTAACTTTCATTTAATTAATATGTCTTTTGGTTTTTATATAAAAAAAGGATTTACCATAAATAAATGTAATAAATATTTTTTTTCGTAAATCACATAGATTTTTGTTATAGTCTATGTTTTTTTTTAAATGTATAATAAAACAAAATAATGATGCCATGCACATTATTTTAATTTAACAATAAAAAATGATGAATTCAATTTACCATACAAGGTAATAAAATAAAATCAATTATTAAAAAAAAACACGGCACTTGGCATGACTCTGTAATAGCGGGAAGTCAAAGTAAGGATTAGTCTTCTATTGTTACGCCGACGTTAGACAAACATAACATTTATGTTACTATCGTAAAAGTATGTAGCGGGTGCAACCAGCCGAGTTGACCACCCACTTCAAGGAGTAGGGGGACGTCAGCCGGCTATTTAAGATCCTGCACATCGCGTTCCCGTCGTTCAGTTTAACCAAGGCCAGCGGTAGATCGTCACTCTGCTCGACTCACATTTCGATTCCGCGCATTCATCGATCTATTTTATTTAAATTATTTAATAGTCAATTATTGAAGTATATACCAATCTTGAATTATAATTAGAGTCAAACTATCAAATAAACACGTAAGTCAAATTCAAACTATTTTAATACCTGTCTGTAATATCAATTAATTTATATTTCATATGATAAATTTATAAATGTTTTATGGTGTGGCGTGGGTACCTCATTCTGCTGTGTAACGTTCTTTAATTAGCTTGCAACTAATTACCGAGTTACGCACGGCAGGATCGAGTACACACGCGACATCATTTCGCGTTGGATTTGGGGAACAGGCGACAGGTTATCACCTAGTGCCTTTCTAGACCGGAGCACCCTTCTGTAAATAAATAAATTAACATTAAAATCCAATTCCCAACCTAGCGCGAAAACTGGTGACCACCGAGCGTGCAGAACAGGTATATTTGTTGTGTAAAGATAATATTTGTAAGATAGTGTGTAAAACTGGTAAAGCCCCAGCTCTGTTGCAATTTTGTCGATTTTTAATTTGTGATAATAATTTTTTTTGTGTAACAAACGATAATCTGTTATCAGGAACAAATTATAATATTCGTTCAATAACAATTATCTAGTCACTTTGCACATTCTAAACTCATACGACAGAGATTAAAATTTTATTGAATAATAATTATTTCGGTTATTGGACCTGGTTAGACTGAACCCTACGGGTAACTTTAAACATGTAATAATTTAAATTCATAACCGTGCGCAGGCCCGTACACAGCGCACATTGTAAAAACCAAAAAATCGACGAAATAGATAAGTAAAGCATATAAATAGTTTGTAAGTATTAAACATACGCAGTAATAGTATGTTATCCCTAATTGTTATAAACCATTAAAAAAAACACATTTATAACGTAATTATAAGTATTATAATTAGTTATATTGTTGTATTCAAAACTAAAATATCGAAACTGGTATTGAATAAATATATGCTAAATAAATACCTACCAAAAATTGAAAAATATTTCCCTATGTTAATTGTAAAAATATATAATAATGTGTATTTATTTTTTTTTCATGAGCTAATACTACGCTAAAACGGACCAAAAAAAACTACCAAACGGAGGTAAAATAACGGAAGGAATACCAAAAAAAACTAAAGGAGATTTAAAAAAGATAAAAATATAAAAATAAAGAACCTAAAGAAGCATGTATTATGCGCAAAAACAGCACGCATAAAAAGATAAGTAAAAACCACATTTTATTATTTAAAAAAGCCAAAGTAAATTCATTTGCAGTAACATAAAATCATTGCAGAAATAAAAATAAAATATCTATCTAAAAATTCACGTCAAATCCTTATTTTTAAATACCTACAAGACAAATTATTAACCTGTAAAGTAAATACGTAGGTAAATAAATTTTAGTATTATTGCTTAAAAATAACGCATAAATGTTACACGGAATGTAAAATAAAATTATTGTCTAAAAAATGTCACAAAAAAAACTTGTTTACCATGACGCGCACATTTTTATCGCGATAATAAAAACATGTAACAAAATTAACCAAAAATATTATTTTTAATATTATTTTGCGGTAGTAAAAATATATCCAAAAAAAAATATCCTGTAAAAAATTACAATAATAATATCTTCCCGAACATCAATCGGAATACATTATCTGATACCTACTTATGAAATAGGTAGAATCCTATAGTGTAAATTTAAAATATGTAACCGAGGTAATAATAATAAAAATATTCTCCACGAAAAAAATCACGAAATCGAAGCTCGAAACGAAACATTAAATATATTCGAAGTACATACAATAATCATATTCCATTGAGCGTACAGTGCCGTGCACATTTGAAACAAAAAATAAGAAAGATAATAAATGTAAATGTAACAAAAATATTTATTTTAAAATAAAATAGAAATATTATATCGAATAATAATAAAGTACGAACGCAGTCATATTAACAAAAGTATAAAAAAACGAATATTAAATACGAAATCATAACATAATTTAATAATCTATAGAAATATCAAGTAAACATCATCGAAAAATATATTCCACTCCGCGACATTGTACACCGAGACAATACCGGGTACGTAGGCGTAAAAACGAAATACCAAAATCTAACACCGCGACGAATCACGCATGAATCTAGGACTATTCGCCACCAACATTTGTTAGCCAGCGAAACGTAATATAATATATCTCATTGATAATATATACATAACTTGTACTTTTATTTCAGATTAAAAACGTTTAAACATTTATTCATTTTAAATTATTAAATCAAATATACATTTAAATTTAATGAAAAATTATATCCTATTTAAAAACAAAGCATTTAAATACTTTACGCTGAATATATTAAATAAAAAATAAATTATTTTTTTAAATTTTTTTTAAATATAGTTACCTAATCACAATAACAACAAACATATATACGTATAGGAACGTCCACAAACAAGAGACCTTATAAGCATCGAACAAAAATAAACTCTAAAAATATTTACAATTTACAATTCATACAATTAAAACAAAGCAACTTCAATTATAATATACTGATAATATCATAATAAATAAAACACAAAAAATTATATTTTAGTTTAAAACAACTATAAAAATATTTTTATTTTTTATTTTCTTAAAAAAAATAGTTATAATATTTTTTTTTTATTTTTATTTATATTTATAAACTGTAATACAACTTGAAGAATATAACTCACATCAAATGTTATACGATAAAATGAACATCATGGACAAAGAAAATACAGAACAATCGTCACAAGACCAAGCAACCGAAATTTATTCAACAAACATCAAATTGCCAAGCGTATGGAGACATCAGATACAATTATGGTTTTTCACCATAGAAGCCCAATTTTCAAACGCAAGAATAACTAAGGATGAATCCAAATATAATCATGTATTAGCCGCATTAGATCCAGAAACCATGTCATGCGTCGCTGACGTCATACAATTTCCGCCAAGTATGGATAAATACAAAAACCTCAAACTCACACTTCTGAACCGTCTACAAGAGTCTGAAGAGAGAAGACTCACGCAATTACTCCATGGAATACAATTAGGAGACAAGACACCATCAGAACTATTGCGAAGGATGAAAAGCCTAGCTGGACCAACATTAAATAACAACACGTTAATTACAAGATTATGGATAGAACGACTACCTCATCGTATACAAGAAATAATTTCAGCCATTAATACAGATGACGTCACAGTACTAGCCACAACAGCAGACAGAATAATGGAAGTCAACAGTAGAACTGACGTTCAAGCAGTAAACCTACCATCAACTTCTTCATTGAGCAACTCAGCAACAAGCAACCAAAGCACAGTAAACCTACTTTGTACAATGCAGCAACAAATACAAATGCTAACCGACAAAATAATGGGACTTGAAATTCAACAGAGGCAATCAAGACCATTCTACAGAAATAATCAACGCGACCATTCAAGATCAAGATCCACAAGCCCAAATAGATATCAAAAATATAATAATAATAATAATTATAATCGGCAAAACAAACGCAATTTTAAATACAATTATAATAACAATAACTTCCAACAAATGTCAAATAATAATAATAATAACAACTATCAGCAAACGCGTAATAATAATAACGATAACGTCAAGCCGCTGGATATATGTATACCACATCAAAAATATGGAAGTCAAGCAAAATACTGTCGACAGCCTTGCACCTATAACCATCCGGAAAACTAAAAATGCGACAGGTGTGTGAGACAACACCGTCGCAAATGAAGCATCGTCTCTTTCTACCAGATATAATCACGGGCGTGCAATACCTTATCGACACAGGAACCGAAATAAGCATCATACCAAGATACCTAAAAAACGACAAGGCAACCATCGCTACAGACAGTATCATCACTCCTATTTACGCAGCAAATGGAACAATAATACCTTCATATGGACACCGAATTATCAATTTAAATCTCGGATTACGCCGGAATCACAAATGGAAATTTATAGTCGCCGACGTAACCAAGCCGATCATAGGGGCAGATTTCTTAACCAATTATGATATATTGGTGGACTTAAAAAGAAAATTACTCATTGATAAAAAAACAGGGTTGACAAGCAAAGGAACCGTCTATAGAACAAGTGTTATAGACATAGCAACAGTACAGTCAACATCAAAATTCCAAAAAATTATACGAAAATACCCAAGTTTAACAAGAGCAGATATGGCACAAAAAGGATCAAAAACAAATATTACTCATCACATTCAAACCAGAGGACCACCCGTCACAACCAAAATGAGAAGGCTCAACCCATTACAATTAGAAATAGCAAAAAAGGAATTCGCATATATGATCGAACAGGGAATATGTCGCCCTTCGAAAAGCAATTGGTCAAGCCCTTTGCATATGGTAAAAAAGCCAGATGGAAATTATAGAATGTGTGGAGATTACCGACGCCTAAATTCAATAACAAAACCGGACAAGTACCCGATTCCACAACTTCAAGACTTCTCACATAAACTACACGATGCAAAAATATTCACTAAAATAGACCTCTCAAGAGCATATAACCAAATAAACATGGAAGAAGAAGACATCCAAAAAACCGCCCTACTAACACCATTTGGACTGTATGAATTCACGAAAATGCCACCAGGACTGTCCAACGCCGCACAAACATTTCAACGACATCTACATAACATAACAAGGGACCTAGAATACGTCTTCACGTACATTGATGACATTCTGGTCGCCTCCAGAAACATAAACGAGCATGAGAAGCATCTCGACAAACTTTTCGAAAGATTATCCGAAAACGGATTAATTATCAACCAGGATAAATGCAAATTCGGCGTAGAAGAAGTACACTTTTTGGGTTACCGAATCAACAAAAACGGAAGTACACCAATACCAGAAAAAGTGGAAGCAATAATAAAAATTGAACCCCCAAAGGACGCAAAAGGACTCCGACGTTTCATGGGCATGCTAAATTTTTATAGAAAATTTTTGCCAAACGCAGCCGAAACGCAAAAAATATTATTCGACCAATTAAAAGGGTACACCAAAAATGATAAAAGAAAACTACAATGGACAACTGAATTAAAAAAAGCGTTCGACAAATGTAAGCAAGATTTGACACAAGCCGCACTACTCGTACACATAAACTCCTCGGCAGAGATAGCAATAATGGTCGACGCATCAGATCACGCCATGGGCGCAGCACTTCAACAAAAAACGGATAACAGCTGGCAACCTATATCATTTTTCTCCAGAAAATTTAATAGCGCACAAGAAAAGTACAGTACGTATGACCGAGAACTCACCGCCATCTACGAGGCGATTAAATATTTCAGACCACAAATAGAAGGAAGAAACTTTGTAATAATCACCGACCACAAACCGTTAATTTTCGCCTTTAATAAAATCAAGCTCAACTCTCCTAGACAAGAAAGACAGCTGGATTATATAAGTCAATTCACCACGCGCATCAAACACATATCAGGCGAAGAAAACATAGTCGCAGATACTCTATCAAGAATCGAAGAGATAGAAATAACATCAAACATCGACTATATTAAAATGGCAAGAGAACAACTCACAGACAAAGAGCTCAAGAAAATGCAGGAAAATTCATCTCTATCACTAAAGAAAATCTCAATACCTAACACTAACAAAATGTTATGGTGTGACATCTCAACCAACACGTTACGACCATATGTACCAATCACAATGCGAGAAGAAGTAATACTATCAGTACATAAATTAAGTCACCCCGGAGTAAAAACAACATCAAAGTTATTAAAACATAAATATATTTGGCCCAACATTGACAAAACAGTAAAAAATGTTGTGAACAACTGCATCGAATGCCAAACTTCGAAAATTCATCGCCACACTGTAACACCTTTGAAACAATACAAACCAGCAGATGGAAGGTTCAAGAATATACACATAGACCTGGTGGGGCCGCTAACTCCATCCAGAGACTACATATACCTGCTGACGATAATTGATCGCTACACAAGATGGCCCGAAGCGATCCCATTAAAAGACATGTCTGCAGAAACCGTTGCAGACGCTCTCATGTATAATTGGATAGCAAGATTTGGCGTCCCGAATTCAATCACGACCGATCAAGGCCGCCAATTCGAAAGCTCACTATTCAATAAACTGATGAATAAGCTCGGAATAATACATAACAGAACGACTGCATACCACCCACAATCGAATGGGATGATCGAACGTTGGCACCGCTCATTAAAAACATCACTAATGGCCGCAGGAAACATATCATGGTCGACGACATTACCACTGACACTCCTAGGACTACGAACCGTAATCAAGGAGGGGTCAGACTATACACCAGCAGAGATGACATACGGAACAACCCTCAGACTCCCCGGAGACTTCTTCGAAGATGGACCACCTGAGGAGCAAAACACCTATGGACATAAACTACAGCAAACAATGTCAGAAATCCGACCTATCCCAATAGCAAATCACGGGAGAAAAAAAACATTTGTGCACAAACAAATGGCAAACACCAAATATGTCTTCTTAAGACATGATGCTGTGAGACGACCTCTACAAAAACCATATGACGGACCATACTTGTTAATAAAGAAGGATGACAAAACGGCTACCATCACAATTAATGGTAAAAACAAACAAGTATCATTGGACAGACTCAAACCAGCATTCTTCCTGAACGAGAACACAGACTACGGCGTAGAACCAAGCAGTAGACACACCACCTCTACAGAACAGAGATGGACGTCCACGCCACAGACGCACCAAGCCACTACGCCAGATGACACTTCAGATGACACTTCAGATGACACTCCAGATGCCACCCCAGAACGGCAACCACATACAACCACTAGAGCCGGAAGACGAGTATATTTCCCGGAGCGATTCACCAGCTACAAATATTTCTAAGCTGAGTAATTTTTAATCATTTTTATAACCTGAATAATTTCTATTTTTAATTTTTGTGTAATTGTAATATGTATTCAATATAGATGAAAAATTTGGTCAATATGCAACTAATATTTGAATATAAAATCTTATAAAATTCCAACTTGACCAAATCAAAATAAGAAAATGCTGTATAATAAGAAAATGCTGTATACTAAGAAAATGCTGTATAGAAATGTAAATTTAATTGTAATTTTATCTTCTTGTTCAAATTACAGTACATATAAAAAAGTACATTGAACAAGTTAATATAAACAATATTTTTTTTTTAGAAATGTATAAGTATAGAAATAAGAACATGATAAATATATGACCTCTAAATTTTTATTAGTAAAATAAACTGCTATATATATATATATGTAATGCCATTTCAGGTAACCAATATAAATTTTTTTTGTATTTAAAAAAAACACATGTCATTGTTACAGACAATCAGAGGAAATGCTGAGGAACGGACCAGGGTGGCGCTATCCAGCTGGCAGGGGGGTGATGTAGCGGGTGCAACCAGCCGAGTTGACCACCCACTTCAAGGAGTAGGGGGACGTCAGCCGGCTATTTAAGATCCTGCACATCGCGTTCCCGTCGTTCAGTTTAACCAAGGCCAGCGGTAGATCGTCACTCTGCTCGACTCACATTTCGATTCCGCGCATTCATCGATCTATTTTATTTAAATTATTTAATAGTCAATTATTGAAGTATATACCAATCTTGAATTATAATTAGAGTCAAACTATCAAATAAACACGTAAGTCAAATTCAAACTATTTTAATACCTGTCTGTAATATCAATTAATTTATATTTCATATGATAAATTTATAAATGTTTTATGGTGTGGCGTGGGTACCTCATTCTGCTGTGTAACGTTCTTTAATTAGCTTGCAACTAATTACCGAGTTACGCACGGCAGGATCGAGTACACACGCGACATCATTTCGCGTTGGATTTGGGGAACAGGCGACAGGTTATCACCTAGTGCCTTTCTAGACCGGAGCACCCTTCTGTAAATAAATAAATTAACATTAAAATCCAATTCCCAACCTAGCGCGAAAAGTACATTTTTGCATGATTGAAACGAAATTAAGACATTTTGAATCTGGAACAATTCATATTTTAACATCCTGTGTAGGTACATGTTTTTGAGCGAGTTTTGACACGATAATATTATGATATTATACCTACATACATATCTATCATTCAAGCAAGGTAGGTATGTTCATTATTTTACTAGTTGCATGTAACACATGAGATCCAACTGTCGATAGCGATAGTATGTATAATTGAAGAATACCTACAAAACTAAAAACACAATACATAATAATAAATATTTTAAGTTATTTTATTTTCCAAAAACTATCGATTTATTTAAGAGAATTTATTTCACATATCGACAAATTATCAAGCGATGATACGTGAGATTTGTATGCTAGGTCTATATTTTTCATGTTTTTTCAACTTTGGAGTCAAAAAACGTCAACTTAGCGGCTACTCAGCATACATGTTCTATACTTAAATAGATTATTAGATGGGTCTATGGCAGAGCGGTTAGCGCGCTGGGCTAGTAATCCAGTGGTTGCGAGTTCGAATCCTGCCTCGACCGATTTCGTCCATATATAACATAAGCATTTATGCTTATTTTAGGGAAAGTAGGAAGATGTATAATATACATATAACATATTATGTAGGTACTTGTTTAACAAGGACATATTCATTTTTTATGAAAAAAAGATAATATGGATTTATTAAGAATTTGGAGTAGAACATTTAGTGTGTCTGTCCCCCCCCTCTTAAAATTTTTTGTTCCGCTAAATGCAGAGCCTAAAATTTCAGAATATATATAAAGTTATAGGCCTACAATGCTTTTTATAAACTTTTGAATTTTAAATTTATTTTTCCAGATACCTATTTCAATAACCATAAAAGCTTGAAAGCTGAAAATTGGTATACCTAAATATAGCCAAATTTTATACAAAATCTCAAATTTAATTTTCATGTGTAAAAGTTCCAGAGTTTCTCAAACATTATTTATTAACACAAACTTTTACCAATTTTTATAAAAATTGAATTTAGTGACGACATCTTTCATACAATTTGTAAGGCATCTCAAAATTTACCAATTTTTGTAATAAAATAGTTTAGTAATGACATTTCATACAAATTATGTGGCAGTGACCTATACACAATATCTAAGGTAATGAAATATAATATTATTATCTAAGGTGACTAAATAGTTTGATACTTAATCTTCAAACATAAATACATACCATCAAACTGTTTTCATATTTTGGGTAGGAAGGGAGGACTGACCTCTCCATACTACCCTATCTTGACATACATACTTACATGTTTTGTATAGAGTACAAAATATCTTAAAATATTCAATTATTTGGATTTAGGGGTTTCTATTTCTGTGCGTATTCTTTAACTAAACATAATATCGCCATCGACAGTTGGATCTCTGAAGTTGAAGCCCTCTAAGAATGTCTGTTAGTTTCCTTGTATTTATTTGTATATTATAGTTTTAAAGAGAGGACTTATATAATTGACATCAAAGTTCATGACTAGAAAAATATTTTGTTTCATGATATTTTCATAAGAATCATCTTTGAAAGATTTATTATATTCAGACACTTATTCAGACAATGATTTTAGTTTTGATTCACTTCAGCTTATACATTGACTCTATGAATCTTAAATTCTTCAACATATTTGTATTTCATTTTATATTTTTATTACCTACTATAATAACAATATATGAAAAGTTTTAAAAATACAGAAATTTAAAGACGACATGTAAACGATATTTCATAGTTCGGTGATTTTTTTTTCCAAAAATTGTAATAATTTGATACCTAAAATTATATCACACGTTTACTTCAACGAAAATTTAGGTTTTATTAAAAAAAAACTCGAATATGTACCTACTTTACCTACTCGTAAAAGTGCAAGACTTGCAAGACTCTTGCTGCAAGACCAAGACCAAGACCAAGACTATGTATGCAAGACCAAGACCAAGACCAAGACTATACTTGTAAACGCAAGACCAAGACCAAGACCGCAGGTGCAAGACCAAGACCACCCCGGTCTTGGTCTTGGTCTTGCATTTGCTCATCACTACAGACTTGCTCCCCAGGTTTAAAATATAAACAATAGGAGGGAGAATTCTTAAATAAGAAATTATACTTGAACAAGAGAAGGGACTGAATAAGAAATGAAATAGCTAGAGAAACCAATCACACGGAAGATGTCTATTGATGGGGTATGAAGAGATGAATATATTAAATGCTTTAAATCTCAGAGGACTAAATTGTTTTAACTACAGAGATGATCTGAAAGGATTTCGGATTTCTCCTACCCCACTCCATTGGGAATGTTGTTAGACTAAGTCCTACTCATACCCGTAGCGTAGAGGCTGCACGTCGGAAAAAAACAAGGAATACCATCGAACATCAAATGGGTGGTGGCAGAGGGGGTATCGCGCTTGCTTAGTAATCCAGTGGTCGTGAGTTCCAATAATACCACGACCGATTTCGTTCACCTATAGCACAAGCATTTCTGCTTAGTTTATTTATTTATTATTTCCATCAACGGCTAAATAGCTTTTTACAAGTACATACAAAATAAAATAGTATAAACACGTTTAATACATACATACAATAATATTATAAAATAAAACAAAAAGAGATGTATAAATGTACGAAATATCTACCAGAATATTTTTTGCATATTACATCTAAACATTTTTTAAAGAAACAAACATCAAAAACAAAAAGAAACAAAAATAAATAGCATATATAAATTGTAGCCGCCAATGTTCATATAGAGAACAAGTCTCGACAAGTGTTGGGAATCAAATGTCACGTGCTCGGTGGATGAGTGCGCTTATACGTGATATGCCATCTCTCTCTCTCCATCAGCCACACTCTTCACACGCGTACTAGATTATATGATTATAATTAATTATTGATTTTCTACTTTATCTATAAAATATTTATTATTTTGGTAACGGATTATTGTTAAATATTGAATGCAAAAATGAAAATCACGATATGTTTGGTAAAACAATTACGCGCCAGCCGAAACGAGAGAGTTGAAAATAACATAAAAATTATATTTAGAAAATAATTTCACAGATCAATAGAATACACAAAAATATTCATTTTAGTGAAAACCAGACGTTTATAGATTGAAATTTGACAGAGATATAAGCATTTCATTATTTTTACCAATTTTTACGAAGTTTGGTTTCGCGATCACCAGTTGGTCGTAGGTATGCACGGGCTAACAAAATACCTATTCATGTGGTACGACCGCGCGATGTTTGAATAAAAAATAATGAAATGTTTGGCAATTTTTTAACATATTTATTTTATTTATCTAATCGATTCTACTTCAAAAATGATTCATTTACTCGAGGCTCGGACATTGATATGATGAATAATTACGGAGATATAAGACTTTAAAAATATTTGTACATTTTTGCCTCGACCAATCAGAGCGCGTGTTCTGGCCAGGAAGTTCATTTGAGCATTCAAATAAGCAAAAATCATAATCATTGATAGTGACAAAAATCGTATTTATCTGAAAATGTGATAAGTTTTAAAATGAAATGGCCTTGTAGGATGTTGGATAATGCCTTACACTATAAATCTAACATTAATTTGAATTCATAAAAGTTATATTTAATATTTTATATATTTTTAAGTAGTCTAAATTTTTTAGTGTATTGATTATGAATCCATTTACTTTCCTGTATTTTGTATATAAGATTTTTTATAACCATGTATGTATATGTAGGAGAGACAGCAGAATCAACTTAACAGATTGATATAACCCAGAGAGCTATGCGATTTTTTGACTACCAGTGAGATCAAAATGAATATCAAAAGAGTAATGAAAAAGGGCGTATTGATCGATAAAAGGGGAGTATCCAGTGATCCCTATAAATACGGAAGGGCATAGTTCACAGGGCAAGTTCGCTCTTACTCTCCGTACTGGGAACAACATCAAGATTCTGCTGTCTCTTCGTTTAAATCAAGAAAAATTATAACAAATCGCTGCACTTCGTATAACTCAAAATAAAGCAGCTCTTCGAGAACTAACACTGGTGTTTCCTTGGCTTACTTGGCTACCTACTGCTCGGTGTTTCCATCAGAATCACAAGATGAACAAACATAATGGTCCTTCGTCGTCGGATATGGAACATCGCAGCACACTGGACCAAGAACCTGCAAGAGCACCCTCCTGTTGCAGCAAAGCAGAGACCCGCGCTTCCTGGAAAGAAGCGCAGATAGAAGCCTCAACTACAAAGCTTCGCATAACAAGAAGCAGAGCAAGGATAGCAATGGAACAGGCCAAGCTGGCAGCAGAAGAAGAAGTATTGCGAGCAGAAGAACTTCACGCAGAGAGACTCCAGGAGCTATCAAGAATCTCTTCACCAAGCATTACATCCACGATTGATCGTGTTAAGGAATGGGCAGAGAGGAGCAGTAGGATCATGGAACAAGGAACTCCTACCGCTTCAGAAATCACACAGTACCAGGACCTGCCAAGGGAGCATCACCTGGACCAACTGCCTACTGGGCAGTTCTCGCTCCCGAAGACATCTCAACTTCTGGAACAGCCGCCTGAGGGGCGGCACTCGCAGCCAAGGGAGCATCACCTGGACCAACTGCCTGGTGTGCAGTTCTCGCTCCCGAGGACATCTCAACTCCTGGAACAGCCGCCTGAGGGGCGGCACTCGCAGCCAAGGGAGCATCACCTGGACCAACTGCCTGGTGTGCAGTTCTCGCTCCCGGGGACATCTCAACTCCTGGAACAGCCGCCTGAGAGGCGGCACTCGCAGCCAAGGGAGCATCACCTGGACCAACTGCCTGGTGTGCAGTTCTCGCTCCCGAGGACATCTCAACTCCTGGAACAGCCGCCTGAGGGGCGGCACTCGCAGCCAAGGGAGCATCACCTGGACCAACTGCCTGGTGTGCAGTTCTCGCTCCCGAGGACATCTCAACTCCTGGAACAGCCGCCTGAGGGGCGGCACTCGCAGCCAAGGGAGCATCACCTGGACCAACTGCCTACTGGGCAGTTCTCGCTCCCGAGGACATCTCAACTCCTGGAACAGCCGCCTGAGGGGCGGCACTCGCAGCCAAGGGAGCATCACCTGGACCAACTGCCTACTGGGCAGTTTTCGCTCCCGAGGACATCCCACTCTCTGGCACAGCAGCCAACGCAGACACACCAGCCTTCTGTCAAAGCCACGAGAGCATCTCAGCACCAGTCACTTTTGGAGCGGCAACCGCTGCCTATAGGACAGCAACCTGCTACCGTCGGTCATCAATGGCCTGAGCAGAGCAACGACCAGCAGTGGCAGTCACCGTCATCCTTCAACGAGGAGCGACTAGCGGATTGTATAGGTAAGGCATTGTCGTTTCATTCTCCAAGGCCAAAAACTGATTTACCTTTATTTTCCGGCAATCCCATTGAGTGGATATCTTTCAAAGCTATTTTCGAACACACAACATCTTATTTGCATATTTCAAATAGCGAAAACTTGTATAGGTTGCAAAAGGCACTTAAAGGAGATGCCAGAGAAGCAGTGTCATCACTTTTGTTGGCACCCAATAATGTTCCGGGAATAATGTCCACATTAGAAAACATTTTTGGAAACCATGATTACATTATTGAACAAACGATTAACGACATCAAACGGATGGGAAAACTCGAAGAAAATTCGGGTACGGAAGCATTAATTAGATTTTCTTGTAAGATAAAAAATTTGGTTGGAATGTTACAATCATTATGCAACATTGGTCATTTATATAACCCGGAGCTATTGTCAAATTTGGTAAATAAGTTACCAAATAATTTGCGAGCACTTTGGCTTACTGACAATAATAGACAATTTAGTAATAAGCCTGTTATATGTTATTTGTCTGATTGGTTGGAAACAATTGTAATAAATTCTCGCAATTCGGGTATATCTTTAACTACTAATACAAGAAATAATAGTTCAAAAAATGTCCACGATAAAAATAATTTCATTCACAAACGAAATAAAAATTTTGACTCGTATAATAATAATAATAATAGTAAATTTGTATTAAATACGGTCGATAAGAAAACAATTTGCCTTATGTGCAAGGACACAAATCACGCGATATGGAATTGTGTCAAGTTTAAGAATTTACCTATCACTCAAAGATGGGAATTTATTAAGGGTAATAAAATATGTTTTAAATGTTTGTGTAAAAATCATTCACGGTTTTCATGTCATGCATATAAAAAGTTTCCAGAATTGAAATATCATAGTTTATTGTATGAAAAAGTTGCTAAGAGCGCCAATATTAATAATAATAATAATATACTACACTCTCCGGTAAACGTGAATCACCAACACGAGACAACTACCAGGGCCGGTGTAGAGTCAGGGAACGCCGAATTAGTAACAAATACGTGGGACAACAAAAAAGTATTACTTAAAGTCGTTCCCGTAACGGTCAGTGGACCATTGGGTAGTTCTGATATATACGCACTTCTGGACGATGGTAGTACTGTAACATTGTTGGAGTCAGAGGTGGCCGAAGCCATAGGCGTAACGGGACCTATAACTAACCTTTCACTACAAGGGGTAAATGAAATGACCTCGGACGATCCGGGATCAATGAAAGTACAAGTCCGCGTCAAGGGTACCAATCAAGAGAAATCCTATTTAGCAAATGCCCGAACAGTCAGTAAGCTGAAATTGCCTGAACAAAGTGTAATGATAAAAGGAAATGACAAAAACACGGAACATGTACCTCTCTTAAAAGAAGGCGTGAAACCAAAAATGCTTATTGGACAAAATAACTGGGAGTTGATTATATCACGAAAATTGATATATGGAAAGAAAAATAATGTTTCCTTTTCACAAACATTATTAGGATGGGTTCCGTTAGGCTATGCGTCAAAGTCAGCGACCAAGGGAGAAATAAGTCTACATTTACAGGACTCACAGTTATGCGAAATTATTAAAAAAAGTTTCACACTAGACGATGTGGGAATAACAAGTCCTAAGATTTGTAACGAGGATAAGCGCGCGTACGAAATACTAAAAAACTCTACACGACTCCGGGAGGATTTAACGTGGGAAACGGGACTGCTATGGAAAGAAAATAACAATTATTTTCCAAACAGCTATGAAACAGCCAAGAATAGATTATTCTCTTTGGAAAAGAAAATGGACAAAGACGAAAAATTCGCCGATGCATACTGTGCCAAAATGGAACACTATTTAAACAAAGGTTACGCGAAAATATTCTGCTCAAGCGAAGAACTTAGCGATGACCAAAAATGGTTTTTACCGCATTTCGCGGTATACAATCCTAATAAACCAGGAAAATTAAGATTAGTATTTGACGCGGCGGCAACGTCTAAAGGCACGTCCCTGAACGATAGACTCTTAGTAGGGCCCGATTTGTATAATTCCTTGTTGGGAATCTTGTTCAAATTTAGAGAAGAAAAGATTGCGTTTACAGCGGATATCCAAGAAATGTTTCTTCAGATAAAGATTTGTGAAAACGATGTACCTTATCAGTTATTCTTGTGGCGGGGCAAAGACCGTAGCAATCCACCTGCTATTTATGCAATGCAGTCAATGATTTTTGGCGCTAAATCTTCCCCGTGTTCCGCGCAATATGTCAAGAACACGAATGCCGAACGATTTGAAACACAATATCCCGAAGCGGTTGACGCAATAAAAAGGAAGTTTTACATGGACGATTATTTGGATAGTACTAGTTCGGTAGAAAAGGCTAGAAAAATAATAAATCAAGTAAGAGAAATACACCGACAGGGTGGTTTCAATATAACATGTTGGGCTTGTAATGCTCCAGAGGCTCTCAAGGATATTCCCGTTTCGAAACAAATGCAAGGAATAGTTAATTTTGAACGAAACGAACTACCTATTCAACGCACACTCGGCTTACAATGGGATCCCAATACAGACAGCTTATCGTTTGATTTAAGCTTTAAAAAAATACCGAGTGCTATAATGTCGGGAGAACAAAGACCGACAAAAAGAGAAATGTTAAAAGTAATCATGACAGTCTTCGATCCTCAAGGAATACTTTCTCCCTTCACAATCAAGTCAAAAATATTGCTTCAGAATGTTTGGAGATCGGGAGTGGATTGGGATTCTAGATTAAACGATAGAAATTTCACTGAATGGTTAAACTGGTTAGAAAATTTGCACTCGATTTATTCAGTGAAGGTTCCTCGATATTATGATATTAATTGCAACGAAATATGCGATCGACAATTACATATATTCTGTGACGCGAGTGAACAAGCAATGTGTTGTGTAGCATACGGTCGAGTACAACAACAAAACGGAAATATTTCGACATATTTTATCGCCAGCAAAACTAGAGTTTCGCCTATTAAGGCAACATCAATACCAAGATTGGAATTACAAGCGGCTCTATTGGGAAGCAGGTTAGCTAAAACAATTACAGATGAACACACTGTCACATACAATTCGTCATATTTTTGGACAGATTCAAAGACTGTCATGTGTTGGCTAAGATCAAACTCACGAAATTTTAAACCATTTGTAGCACATCGATTGGGCGAAATCGAAGAACTTGTAGGTACTGATTGCTGGCGATGGTTGCCATCGAAAGAAAATATCGCCGACGAAGCCACTCGTGAGTCAAGTGAAATAAATTTGTCTTCAAATGGTAGATGGCTGTCAGGACCCTCCTTTCTAAAAATGTCATATGAGAATTGGCCAAAAGAAAAAGAAGAAATAAAAGTCAATATAAATGACGAATTGCTGGAACTTAAACCCGCAGCTATATTTAGTTGCATTGAATTTTGTCTTATAGACTTATATCGATTCTCTAAGTACTTACGTTTGGTGAGAGCAGTGGCGTACGCATTACATTTCATAAAAAAATGTAGAAAATTAAATAACGGTAGTAGTGCCTCACTGACAGCAACTGACATGAGTAATGCTGAAGAAATTTTAATAAAAGATTCACAGAAAAGAAGTTTTCACAAAGAAATTGATCTCATTCGAAATAAAAAACCAGTGCAGAAAGAAAGTATTATTAAAGAATTGAATGCTTCCTTAGACCACAGAAATATACTACGATTACAAGGACGTATATCAGAAATTGAAGACATTGCTTTAAGTACAATGTTCCCTATTATTCTTGACCACAGAGATAGATTATCACATTTAATAACTGCATATTATCACGAAAAATCTGGACATGCGGGGGTCGAGCACGTACTCAATTGTATCAGGCAAAAATATTGGATCACTAACGGTCGGCAACTAGTAAAAAAGATCAATTTTATGTGTCAACGATGTAAAAACGTAAGAGCCATACCAAAGGCACCAATTATGGCTAGCTTACCTAGTGAGAGGTTACAACATCATATTCGGCCATTTTCTTATACAGGAATGGATTTCTTTGGTCATATCAACGTAACAATCGGAAGACGTAAAGAAAAAAGATATGGAATATTATTTACATGTTTATCGACACGAGCAATTCACATTGAGATAGCAGAATCCTTGAGCACCGACTCTGCTATTCTAGGTATTCGCCGATTCATAGCAAGGAGATCCTGTCCCACAGTTATATATAGTGATAATGGCACTAACCTTAGAGGAAGCGACAAAGAATTGAGAAACTCAATAGCAGCCATTGATACTGAAAAGTTGTCAAATGAAATGTGTATAAGGAAAATTGATTGGAAATTTATAACACCAGGATCACCTCATCACGGCGGTGCGTGGGAAAGTTTAATAAAATCCGTAAAAAGGACTTTACACGTCATAATGAAAGATCAAGCACCACGTCCGGAAACATTGCATACTTTACTACTGGAAGCAGAAAACATAGTAAACAGTAGACCGCTCACTCACGTTTCACTTGATAGCCGAGATTCAGAAAGCCTGACGCCTAATCACTTTTTACTGGGTTATAATTACGACTCTCCTATTATTGGAGAATTTGACGCCAATGAACTTTGCTTAAAAAAGCAATGGCGAATCGCCCAATACTTTGCTGATCAATTTTGGACCAGATGGGTCAAGGAATATTTGCCCACATTAGTGAAAAGACCAAAATGGTTCGATATACTTCCACCTGTGCAAGTAGGTGACATCGCAATTCTGTGCGACAGTTCGTTTCCTCGTAATACATGGCCAAGAGGAATCATTACGGCGGTGTACCCAGGAAAAGATAATCAAGTGAGAGTAGTAGACATTAAAACAAAATCAGGAACATATCGCAGGCCAGTGACAAAGATAGCAATATTGGACGTTAAAACGCAACATTGACGGCCTTCTTTTAGTGAATTGTATTCACGAGGGGCGGAAATGTAGCCGCCAATGTTCATATAGAGAACAAGTCTCGACAAGTGTTGGGAATCAAATGTCACGTGCTCGGTGGATGAGTGCGCTTATACGTGATATGCCATCTCTCTCTCTCCATCAGCCACACTCTTCACACGCGTACTAGATTATATGATTATAATTAATTATTGATTTTCTACTTTATCTATAAAATATTTATTATTTTGGTAACGGATTATTGTTAAATATTGAATGCAAAAATGAAAATCACGATATGTTTGGTAAAACAATTACGCGCCAGCCGAAACGAGAGAGTTGAAAATAACATAAAAATTATATTTAGAAAATAATTTCACAGATCAATAGAATACACAAAAATATTCATTTTAGTGAAAACCAGACGTTTATAGATTGAAATTTGACAGAGATATAAGCATTTCATTATTTTTACCAATTTTTACGAAGTTTGGTTTCGCGATCACCAGTTGGTCGTAGGTATGCACGGGCTAACAAAATACCTATTCATGTGGTACGACCGCGCGATGTTTGAATAAAAAATAATGAAATGTTTGGCAATTTTTTAACATATTTATTTTATTTATCTAATCGATTCTACTTCAAAAATGATTCATTTACTCGAGGCTCGGACATTGATATGATGAATAATTACGGAGATATAAGACTTTAAAAATATTTGTACATTTTTGCCTCGACCAATCAGAGCGCGTGTTCTGGCCAGGAAGTTCATTTGAGCATTCAAATAAGCAAAAATCATAATCATTGATAGTGACAAAAATCGTATTTATCTGAAAATGTGATAAGTTTTAAAATGAAATGGCCTTGTAGGATGTTGGATAATGCCTTACACTATAAATCTAACATTAATTTGAATTCATAAAAGTTATATTTAATATTTTATATATTTTTAAGTAGTCTAAATTTTTTAGTGTATTGATTATGAATCCATTTACTTTCCTGTATTTTGTATATAAGATTTTTTATAACCATGTATGTATATGTAGGAGAGACAGCAGAATCAACTTAACAGATTGATATAACCCAGAGAGCTATGCGATTTTTTGACTACCAGTGAGATCAAAATGAATATCAAAAGAGTAATGAAAAAGGGCGTATTGATCGATAAAAGGGGAGTATCCAGTGATCCCTATAAATACGGAAGGGCATAGTTCACAGGGCAAGTTCGCTCTTACTCTCCGTACTGGGAACAACATCAAGATTCTGCTGTCTCTTCGTTTAAATCAAGAAAAATTATAACAAATCGCTGCACTTCGTATAACTCAAAATAAAGCAGCTCTTCGAGAACTAACACTGGTGTTTCCTTGGCTTACTTGGCTACCTACTGCTCGGTGTTTCCATCAGAATCACAAGATGAACAAACATAAATTATATACCTAGGTATAAATTAAATTCAAAAGTGTCATTAAAAATGAATGAAACATAAAAACAGTTGAAAAATAAGCCATGAAACAAAATATAAAAAAGAGATGCCTAAAAATATGTATACATCCATACAATATGCAATACACAAAATATATAGATGCAGAAACAAAATTAAATAAACAATTAAAAAAAATAAGATATATAAATAACCAGTAAACAACAAAGTAACGTAAAAATAGATTACAAGAGAGATAGAAAAAGAGTACCCATACAAGTTAAAAGAGAGTCCCATACAATATACCATCAATTCAAAATAAAAGAGTAATTGATAAAACAATAATAACATCTTATAGCGAAATAAAATTGACATTTTGCATCAAGAAATATTGATGCAATAAGTTTCTATATTTTGTCAATGACAAGTAATAAATATCGCCTAGACTAGAGTATGCATTACCCAAATAATGAAGCCGTGCTATGGCGAGTAATATTGTTGTAGTAAAGTTTAGAGAATATATGAGGATTTATATCGCTACTTCCACCACCACCCGCTCTGCATATGGGGACTGTAATCGGCCCCTTCACGGAACGCTAAGTGAATGTCCATGCAATGAACGAAAAGTAGCTCATGGTTCCCTTTAGATTAGAAATCTCGGCACCATAGTGCAAAAGAATAATCGACGAATGTGAATGGAAGATTCACACTCGTGGACTTCAGATCTTTTTAATTAAGAAACATCAGGGGTATGATCAAGATCTCAGTAAAATATTAACCTACTGGGAATCTAACAATTGTAAGGTGCCATGACTATTACAGAACTTCTTAAAGGCTTTAAAATTGTTCTTCGAGATCACAAAATCCGCGTGACCAATGGGACCTTGAAGAGGCCCACGGACAGCAACGAGGAGCTCCATTTGGTGGCAACAATCCCACAGGATATGTTCCGAAGTTTGGTCCGGGTATTGACAGAACTGACATGAGGCAGAGGAGACAATTTTAAAAGGATGAAGATAATTCTTAACATTACTTGGATCCTTTCGGCGATTCAAAACGAGCCTTCACCACACCTGGTGGATTTTCACATATCCCTATTTCGCAGCTCTATGTCGGATTCGCTGGGTACCACACCAAGTGCGACGACTAAAGCTGAAGCTTGGCCGCGTTTCACGAGTGACCGTCGAGCGAAGCATTGAGGCGTCTGTCCTGCTCTTCCATAGGTAAGAATGAAAGGGGACATCGACGGAGATGATTTAGATTGTATAATAAGGGGAAAAATAATAAGATGGACTTACGAGTGCAGTGTCTTGGTTCATCCGAAGAATCCCCGCAGTCGTTGACGTTGTCGCAGTATCTGTTGGCGGGAATGCATCTCTTGTTGGTGCACGCGTACTCGCTCAGCTTACATGCTGCGGTACCTGGTGGAAGGAGCAGAGGGAGGACTGCGGGGGATGGTTCTGGGGCAGGAGCAGGTGCAGGGTCCGCCTCCCCAGCACCTCCTTCAATCAACGACACCACCAACAGGATTCCCAGAAATATGGTGCGTAATTCAGCTCGATCTGAAATAAAAAACAAATCATATTAAAAATAACACTTTGTTTATAGAACCTACAATTATCAACCACAAAGGCATTGCATCTATTTCAAGTGAGTTCGCGTTCGATTAGTTCTAGCAAAATTAGGGAAGAGCTCCAAGAGACTCACCCTAATATACAGATATCTGAAACAAAGAAAAGTGTTGGAAAAAACCCACACTAGCTACAACAGCGATCAGTGTCTAAATTCAGTGGTCAGTGTCACTGCCATTATAGTCGACACTGCCGAGCATCTGCAATATCTGGTCAATGAATCTGGAAGGGAATTTAGTCTTAAAATGAATGCTCTCAGAGCAAAAACTATGTTAGTAAGCAAACTGAGATCAGGAGAACATGTGTCCCATTTTAAGGTTGAAGGTTGCGCATCTCATGGATCGATAGTCTCCGAGAAGAGGCGGAGTATAATATGGAGTAAAAGAATATCGTAGCTTGAAAATCTCAGGCAGTGGTTCAGGATTCCGGATGCAGCGTCACTAATAAAACATATCCATATATTTAATAATTATTTTCTTTTATTTCCCAAAATTATCACTCATAAAATTATCACTGATTAGCGATTATATTTCTGTAGCAGCATCGTGCCAAGTAAAACAACTGTCAAAACCTTATTTTCTTATAGGACCTTTGTCGCACAAAAATGAACGGCTTTTATTAAATATATTATAAGATAAGAATATAATTTTTCCGTTTCAATTAAACGTCTTTGTATTTATTTTTCTTCGATCCTTATCTACTTCAATTGGAAAAAAGATTCCATGTCGTATTTAATTAATGTTTCCCAGACAGAATGAATCCATTTTAGTTTCCTGCCTTTTCATCGGGAGCATGCGAACCGGAGTAAAGTAATATTTCACTTGGATTCAAGGCCTTCCTGAACAGAAGAATATCATTTGGGGAAACGAGTTCCCCAAAAGTTTGGATACAATCTTAATCCGTTAAAATAAATATTACTTGTTTTCTTTTCCCAACACTGGCAATAAATACTTTCATTTGTAAACAATCACTGAATTCAATCGGTGCCTTCTAGTTGTATACACAAAATGCCTGTACCTAATTGGTTCAACAAATAAATAGCAAAGCCGTCTGGAAAGGGAAATTATGGTGAATCTTATTTACAAAATTTTATCGCTTTGAGTTAAATAAAATCAATACTTTTTAGTCAAACAATATAAAAACATAATATTAGCCAAGTGGTAGATGATAAATATTATTTTATATAACATGTTGTACATACATACTTGTATAAAATATAATACCTACGTTTGTCAAGTGGTAGATGATAAATATTATTTTATATAACATGTTGTACATACTTGTATAAAATATAATACCTACGTTTGTCAAGTGGTAGATGATAAATATTATTTTATATAACATGTTGTACATACTTGTATAAAATATAATACCTACGTTTGAAGTTGCAAATTGCATTAGTTCCAACAACTTTGGTAGTTTGCAACTTTGTTATCTTTGCTTGCCGCTAATATGCTGCAATTCTAGAAATCTCCTCTCAATAGAATTACTTAAATTGACTAAACATCCTTGTAAGCAAAATTACAGTACACAATCGTTGATTTTTTAAAATTGCAGAAATTCGCAGTTTAACAAAAAATAATTGTTTTAACGTATATTCGTAGAATTAAGAGTTAAACTGTTATTTAATTGTTTCAAGTTTATATTTATAATTCGATCATAGAAAATGTTTTTAAAATATTTAGATTTGCAACGACATATTTGTATTAAATATATAAATTAGATGGGTCGGTGGCAGAGCGGTTAGCGCGCTGGGTTAGTAATCCAGTGGTCGCGAGTTCGAATCCTGCCTCGACCGATTTCGTTCACCTATAGCACAAGCATTTATTTGCTTATTTTAGGGAACGTAGGAAGATGTATATGTACTTGTTTAACAAGGACATATTCATTTTTTTCTAAAAAAAAAAATCTGTGACTCTACAATTTTACTAATTAAGCAGTCGGTTCAACTGCATTTTGCAGTCGGTACAACTATTTGGAGCACTCTGTTCAACTATTTGGAGCACTCTGTTCAACTGCTTGGAACAGTTGGTTTATCTGCTTGGAGCAGTCGGTTCAACTGCAACACGACTGCTTAATAATTGTTTAACAAGATACAGTTGATGCGGCAGCTTGAAGCAATCGCGTTTTAGTACAACTGCTTGGAACAGTCGGTTCAACTGCTACACGACTGCTTCAAGCGGTCCGTGCATTGTAAATGAGAATTTTGTATTGGAACTTGGAGCTGCAGACCGCCGTGCGGCGACAGCTTGAAGCAGTTGACTTGATACAGAAACATATTATTATTACTTCGTTATCGGAGTGCCCTTTTGGAAATATTGTCAACTGGAGGTTTTAAGTGTGGTAGTGGAATGAATTCGATACTTTTTTGTGTCTGTTTTCTGCTGAGTCAAATGGTAGTCTAATAATTATTAAAAAACAAATCATTGCTTCTGTTGGATTCTATTGACTTTCCTTAACCATAGCTAAAAAGAATTTTAATTTTTATTAAAACTAAACCAATATAATTATCTAAGTTTGTCACACACATACGAGGTACAAGTCCAAAAAAATGGATTAACGAAAGTTTTTTTATCAAATGTAATCTAGAAAAAAATGTTGATTCCAACGTCCATATCTTTGATCAATTCAACCAAAGTAGGTATTATTTTGAAGGAACTTCCCTACATAATAGATAAGTCAACCTTGAATTGAACGTAAAAACCTTTCCTATAGAGTAGGCTTAATTCAATATGTTATTTTATCGAATGTTTTACTCAGTAAAACATATACTATACATGAATAAAAATTGTATGATTCAATAATACAAATGTCTGCTAGAAAATTTATTCTTTGTTAGATTTGATTTGAAAGGTTCCTCCCATGAAATATCAACAAACAAATATAATATATACAAAGTACTTTTTACTCCTCACTAAACCGAAGGGATGTAGTACCTAAGGAAATATGAATTAAAAATTCAATCAACTATTATCATGGTCAGAGTGCTAACTGAAACTTTTATCTGTATGTATGTAGTATGGTGAAGTCAAGAAAGTACTTAGTTCTAGCTAAAATGCTCATTCGGTTGTTTTTATTAATTTCGATGAGGTATTAATGACATTTGCATGCATTATTTTGTATGAAATATGAATTATTGTCTGTTTATATAATTATGTACGTAATTTATCTGGCAAATAAATGGATTGTGATAGATTTCATGTGTGACTAGATAACGACTAGGAAGATAGCGTTTGCCACACTACACTCGTTTTAATATGTTGATATATTCCTCAACAAACAATAACATGTATTAGTCCATACAATAAATCAGAATTGATTTGTCTGTATTTTTTAGCAAAAACAGAATACATGTTTGTCATCAGCAAAGTCCCATGACATAATATGGGAAAGAAATAAGAGCTGACTGCAATAGAACAAACAACTGTCATAGAGTGGCCCTACGCTCAATTGCAGGAAGAAACCTCAGGGACCACATCAGAAATGAGATGAACAGGTCTATATGCGGTGTCGAGGATATAACAAGTTGGGGACGTAGCAGAATACGCTTCTGGATAGACCATGTCGAACGCATGAAGACCTGCGAAGAGATGGAAGAACACTTGGACCTTCTCCTCCCAATATATTCCAGCCCCACAAAAAGATCAAATGACCTACATGATGAAGAAGAATAAGTATTTTTTTAGAATAAGGGGAATAGAATCAACGAAATAAATAATAGCTGATCATTGAATTGATGCTACAACTAGTTCATAAAGACTTCGAATTAATTATCTTTATGTCAAACGTATGTACATTATCTAAGTTTCAAATTCTTTGTGGCATTATTCTGCCCGTGTAGGAAAGAACACCTGGTATTCTATTACCTCCTTCAAAGTAGATATATTGTTCAATACATACCTCACCAATATAAAAGAAAACCAGGAGAGTCATGTAAGGCACTACGTACTTACATCAAATATATTTATTGAAGAGTATTGTTCGCGGTGAGACAGAATACTTTCATCCTTAATGCTTACCTACTTGGAAAAAGTTTTTTCTTTATTTTCTCCATTTGCCAGAGCAAACAGACAGTAATGGAAACACTTTAGTAATACAAAACTTTTCTGAGAGCTTCCGTTCAGATCTACTTACTTAGCTAAAGACTGACCTTTTGGTACACAAGTAGGCGATGGTATTTTATAGCGTGAGTAGTAGGTAAAACATATTAAAATATAAATAAAATATTAAAATCGTAAAAACACAATCATAATAAAGAGTAAACAACTGCGCGTGGATGGTCTATTACAGTAAATCATTTTCCTTAAATTTTACAAGTATATACAAGATTTTTTTTTAACAGATGGCGTTGATAAAACTTTTCATTTAAAGGATTTCTCTCGTAAATCTTGGTATTCTGGTCTAAAAACACTGATAAGTTGGAAATATCCACTTGGCAATCAAATCGTGACTTTGACAGGATGTAAGGAAGTGTAAAAATACATTTGTGTCGGAACATCCCTAAGATGTCCCAACATCACTACTGACAAGTCATTACTACCAACACAAGCGGAGGTTATATATTATATATTCGAAATTTTTCCAGCCGCCGCGGTCTGACGTATCGCGGACTCTCCTCTACATTCTTATTACGTATGAATTGAATATAATAATTATTAAACAAATACTATGTTAAACATTAAGTTAAATAAACAAGTATCCGAGTTAGTACTATATATTATTATGTGAATTATTAACTGCCCCAATTGTCTGTAGTAGGTATATCTAATGGAGAGAGATAAGTTTTTAACAATACCTTTTGAACACGCAAAAAATCATTCTTATAAATATGATTTAAAACTGATTAATACTATATTGATTCAATAACCATCTCCCTATAAATTAAATAAATAATCGTATTTGGAAGTAGGTGTATAAAATAGGATTGAAAAGGAAACTGAAAGAAGACATAATTGATTAAAAGTTTAATAAAAAACGAATATACCTACTAATTCCTTAGAAAAGTATATTATAAGTGTTGTACATTCAAGTGCTCTATCAGAGAAAAAAATTCTCTGGGAGGTTTCTCACACTCAGGTCGTCTGGATCACAGTGTAACAATTTTCTAAAGGACTTGGACAGAGTTTACAAAACGGGTTACTATGACCGATGCTTTTGTGTGAACGTTGCTATTAAGTGGAATGCACTGGCTACAGATGTCCGCAGTGCTCAAAGCAAGAGCACTTTCACAAGGACAAACAACAGCTGTTTCCTAGAGTTCCACAAAATTTAATTATCAGCGCCTTTGGAATGATCCTAAATCATTAAACGGAGATAATGTAAATTATTAATGATGCACATGGGAATGAAATAATTACGCGTCCTATGATATATTCGTTCATTTCTATCGTTTTTATTGTTATACTCATTAAATTAAAGGTCTCGTGATTTCTATATTTCCGCTGGTAATCAAAATTATTATATGCTTACATCATACTACTAGTTCAATAACAGCATTATAATGTCGTTATGTATGTATTAGGTACATTACAGAAAATTTCCGAAAACCCTGTATATAAACGGATTTGTTGGCATATGATGTTTTTTTTTATTTTTTCAATGTACTTATTACTAATTTTACGATATAAATAAAACTTATAGATCACAGTAACAATAATTGTCTACCAAATTAATGAAATACTATTTTTGATTTCTAGCATAAAACGAGTGGGTTGTGCCGAACATTAAACTCTCCACTGCATAGTGAGTATGATTTTTTCATCTTGAAAGGATGACATCTCTAAATGCATTTTTTGAAGAACATTTCTATTACATTCAATCAAATATAAGATTCCCATAAGACAAAAATTTTCACAATACACCATACACACAAAAATATTGTCACGAAACTCACAGTGAGCACTCTCTACATGATACCCGTTGAGAAATTGATGTAAAAAATATGCTTAAAAATTATGAATTCATGACAAAACCACTATTCCATAGTAGGTAGTGGAGAGGAAAAATGTTTTTAAAATATTGATTTTTGGTACCTACACATCATTGTTTTTGTGGTACATGAGGGAAACCTAAACTCCCTCACAGATCACAGAAACAATTAGTATACTAAGATCATTATTTTAAAAACAAAATGTCAATCCAAGATACCAAAGATCAAGTGGATTCGGATAGTTCAACAGACAGACATGTAATGAGTTTTTCTTGCATTGATATTTCGGCTTTTCTGCGAGTAATTTATTCAAATTAGCAATTTCCATTTTTATTGAATCATAAAGCAACGAGTGCTACAGTGGAGAGATGAATTTTGTCACCCCATAAAATAAATTGATGCAAATTTCACAATTTGTTTTATATTCCGAGATATGCGATCCATTCAGAATTAAATCGCACAACAAAGTAATCCAAACTTGAGTTTTCTCCGCTAATTTCATGATCAAAAGCAAATTACCGGATACAATTAAGGCTGTCAGTAGTCTATGCCAGGCTCCCTTTGATAAAACATGTAAATAGAGAATCAAATCGTAACAAATAAGTTATGCAAGAAGAGACATAAAATCAGAATAAATGATGCTGAAACAAAACGAAAAGCTGAATATTTCAACAAAGATTATGTATGTATACATTCGTTGTTTTAATAATTCTTATAAAGAATTGTAATACATTATGCATACATTCGTTGTTTTGAAAATACGTATAAAGAATTGTAATACATTAAACATGTACATTCGTTGTTTTGATAATACGTAAAAAAAATGTAAAACATTATGCATACATTCGTTGTTATAGACTTATAATAAAGAATTGTAATATATTATGCATACATTAATTGTTTTAAAAATACGTATAAAGAATTGTAATACATTATTCGTTGTTTTATAAATACGTATAAAGGATTGTAATACATTATCTATGCATACATTCGTTGTTTTAATAATACTTGTATTCATTCATAACATTCGTTGTTTTAATAAAACTGTAATACATTATGCATTCGTTCGTTGTTTTAATAAAAGTCATAAATAATTGTAAAACAGAAATTATTTTAAATAATTTAAAACATTTAAAACGTTCTTAGATATTTCTTCAATGTTGATTTACATCATGAGGTTAAAGATTCAAAGGCATAAAAAATGAGATAACAAGAAATCATATTATCCAGTATCTGGATAAACTTACCTGCATATAATTAGCCAGGTATTGAATTAAAAGATTAATTACTAAAATCTTCAATAAGACGAAAATATCTTAGAGGCCTTCATATTAAGGTTCCACAAATTCAATTCAGTAAGAAAAAAGAACAAATTTATTTTTGTAGAAATTGGATATTTTTTTATGTAAACTTGTTGAAAGATTATTCATATTTGACCAACTAGAAATTACTTTACAAGAATCTCATCAAATTGAACATGTTGGTAATAATCAAATAAGCATGTATCCAGTCATATACATTCTATCGCTTATATAAGGTTGATGAGCCCTCTCTCCGACCACGAGGAAACATCAAAGCCAATGTGAGGAATAAAAGGAGATAAATGATGTTGACACTATGAAATTCTTTTAGTACGGCGCATTTATTCAAAAAATCAGCATTGTTCGTCCATGGCAATTAAATAATCACAAAAGCAACAGAGTTCAAAAAACAGAAAAACAAAACGAAGAATGACACATGGCATATAACAATTTGGCTTCTCAAACACAACCGAGCACGAAGAGACGCCTACCAGAATATGCAGCCCCAGGGTACAGCGACATCCTCTCTCCAGCTATGTCACTGTCCGTCCTCCACCAGCGTCTAATGCCAAGAGAGCGCGTGTTAGCTGCTAACTGCTAGCTGCAAGTTTCGTTGCTCGCCCGCAACGAGCGCTAGCTGGTTTCAGAAATGTTGCCGTGGAAAAAAAATAAAAATCATTGTTTTTCGGCATTATTTTTTTCGGGCATAACAAGGTTAATTAGAAATAAAACTAAACATGACGTAATTCTCTTTTCCAATCCCTTTGAACTTTGTTTCCAACTTATTAGTTGTCGACTCCTACATTCTACTTTACTCTAGTCAGCTAAGTAAGACTTTGACCATGTTGTATATTTTCTATTTAAAATGATGCTAATACCGTATGTATTTGGAGTTACTACTATTAATTTCATGTCAGTCACATACTTTTTATTCAACAGAGAAATATGTATCATATTCCAATAATATTTCTAAAGTAAGTGTTAATTAACACCTAGATGTTGAAGTTTCTACGCTGTGTTTTGTCAGAGAGCAAATACTAATTAGGTACGAAACTGAAATTCCAAATTTATATCCTGACAGTTGGTATTCTTGTTTACGGTTTGATTAATGGCGGGCAGTTAACAAATAATTGTATGCAAATTATAATTAAGTAACACAGCGACCCAACAAAAATTTCCATTTCACTGAAATCATTCAATTCCACACACAATGTTGAAAATACATGTGCAAATATTTTATTTATTTATTTATTTATTTATTTATTTATTTATTTATTTATTTATTTATTTATTTATTTATTTATTTATTTATTTATTTATTTATTTATTTATTTATTTATTTATTTATTTATTTATTTATTTATTTATTTATTTATTTATTTATTTATTTATTTATTTATTTATTTATTTATTTATTTATTTATTTATTTATTTATTTATTTATTTATTTATTTATTTATTTATTTATTTTTTATTTATTTATTTATTTATTTGTTTATTTATTTATTTATTAATCAATTTATTTATTAATTTATATATTAATTAATTAATTTATTTATGTTTTTATTTATTTATTTATTTTTTATTTATTTATATATTAATTAATTTATTTATTTATATTTATTTATTTATTTTTCATTAGTCTATATTCTTTTTTTTTTAATTTTTAATTTATTTTATTTTTTTACTAACAGATACAATGCCAAATATTAATTTAACACGCACCCAATAACAAGTAATTCTGGAGACATTTAACTCCATTCAAAGCTGTGTCTTCACCGGGAATCGAACCCGGGACTTTTCTATCAGAAGTCATATACCTAGCCAACTGAGCCACGAAGGCCGACTATAATATTAAAATTCATATTGACAATTCCTGTTTCAACAACTCCATATCTTGTAACTCAGCGTGTATTAAATTATCCACTAAAAATAACATCCGATACCTAGGCATTATTATTGAAAGCAGTATGAAATGGAAATTACATATAACTACTACTATTGAACGCCTTAAAAAGCTAATTTTTATTTTTCTGAGACTAAGAAATATACTTCAAACAAACTTGCTTAAAACAATATATTTTTCATTATTTCAATCCATCTTACAATATGGCATTATATGTTGGGGGGGAGCTTTTAAAACCACTTTAGTGCCTTTAGAAGTTTTTCAAAGAATCATTATTAAAATTATATTAAAAAAGAGATTTGATTATCCAACTATTAATTTATTTCAAGAATTTAAAGTTTCAACTGTTAAAAATATCTACAAAAAAATCTCATTGTTCCAAATTCATAAAGATATTCTTACAAATTCAAACCAATTGTCATTTACTTTAAGCAGCAGAATAAATTCACAAGGATGTATTACCATTCCTCTTTTACGTACAACTGCCTCACAACATTTCTATAAGTATAAAGGTACTAAGTGGTTTAATGAACTCCCTTTGAGTCTTAGACTCGAAAAAAATTATAGTATATTTAAAAATAAAATTAAAAAATTGTACCGATTTATTTATTTATTTTTTGTTATTTCATTCTTTTTTTGTGTAGCTTCATATTTTTTAGTAGATGTACAATGTTTTGGTAAATGTAATAATATTAAATAGATACTCCCCTCTTTTAACACGAGATTTTATCTCAATTAAAGAGGGTTATTATGAATTATATGATGAAAATTGTATACCTTTTTAAATTGTGATTTATATGTGAACATTGTATTGTTTTTGTTAAATAAATAAAAAAAAAAAAAAAAATAATAATAATAATATTATATTATAATCATGAAAAAAAAGGTTTTTTTCTTTATCAATTTTTTTTTGTTTTGTTAGGTAGTTTATTATTCAATTTTATTGCATAAACTTATTTTTTTCATGTATATAGCTTAAAGTTTAGTCAAGCTTTGAGTCAATAATTACATTTATCACGTTTATTATAATATATTGTTTAGGATCTATAGATTTATGCTTTTCAAATAAGTACCTACATACATTGAGTTAAAATGATAATAAATCGTAGCATTGTTTTTTGAAATATGTCTATAACTCTAACAGTCGATTTATACAATTAGTCTGAAACATTATGTAGGTAAGTTAAAAGGGGTATCTATAAATATAATATATCTTAGAATTGTTTTTTTTAAAGAAAATACAGATAATCAGAGTTTTAAATTTCAGGAAATGTACGAAAAAGAAAAATTGATACAATATTTAGGAAACCGTGAGGTACGTTAAGGGGTAACGTTGTCCATGTCATATGCAGACGTCCTCCCATTTATGATAAAACAAACTGGATAGGATATATACTACAGCACAGCTATATTCTACTATTTATGCGATTAACGTTTCAATAAAAAAAAAAGTTATTCATTACGTTAATCATGGCACCCATTGGAGATTTGTGAATTAGCATACTAATGGTGTCTTATTGAAAGAAGAAAAATGTTCTTATTTATGTTGAATCTTGAGTAAATAGTCCACATAGCCAAATATATACTACTAATTTTGCTATGTACAGGTTCTTTTTAAATTACATTTTTATACGATCTCCCGTCCTTGATACCTATTTGTTACTATTGCCCCAACAGCATTACCATCAGCCTCATCAGGCCACGAAGGATTCAAAATAGATTTGTGTTTGTTGATAAAATTGTGAGGATGGAGTTGATTGACAATGGTACGTATATATGACATTTTTCCAATACATTCAATTGGGTAGGTACTACAGTAATCATTTTAAGCAGGTACACAACATGTCAAATTTGTTATACAATGAGTTTTTTACGTATTACTTCATATCTTAATATTTAAAAATCTCGTGTTACAATGTTCGAACACGGGAATCTCCGAAACTGCCCAACCAATAGAATTAATTTTTTTATTCGAATACTTTTTAAAAGTTGCATATATGCAAATACTGGATTTTTTCCCTTTCGGGAGTCAATGATATTTTTTGACAGATTTTTAACATCTCAATAGAGAAGAAGTTGGTTTAGATGGGTGGTGGCAGAGCGGTTAGCGCACTGAATTAGTAATCCAGTGGTTGCGAGTTCGAATCCTGCCACGACCAATTTCGTTCACCTATAGCATATGCTTAATTTAAGAAATGTATGAGGATGTATATGTACTTGAATCAAGGACATATTCATTATTTTAAAAAATTTTATAGAAGAACAAGGAACTAAAATCCAATATGCAAATTTTAAATATTCGATTTGCAACATTGGTACAGGAAGGTTATTAAGCCAAAAATGAAATTATAATTCTGGCGCAGTTCTCAATAGATAGCGCTACAAAAAGGTTTCTTCGTTACTTCATAGATGGCGGTAGTAAAAATAGCTTATTTTCAAACAATCTATTTCTCATGTTTTAAATATATAGAACTTTGAAAATTGCATTGATAAGCGAACTCAATAAGAAGGCATAATTGGTGAACCTTACGCAAGCGCATAAATTGATCACGTAAACCAGCTGGTGACAGGTCGGAAGCCCTGTAGGTGCCTTGAGTTCCTGGTTTTTATATAATATTCCAACTTCGTCCCTTTTGAGATGTTGAATTTTTTTTTATGTTTCAACGATTTTTTTTACATTTTTTAGATTTCTCTATATTATATAAACACAAATTTTGACTTCCCTATACCCCCCTAGAATTTTTTATAGGAAAAGGGGTCGTATTTCATTTGTGTACAGATTGAAAAAGTTGTGTACAGGCGGTGTGAACAAATCTATTGACATTGTATTACACATTTAGATAATGAAAGTAAATATAAAATACATTAAATGAGGTGTATGTAAAATACGAGTTACATTAAAGGCGGTCCTGTGGCAGAACAATATATAAAATTAGGTCTATATAAAATGCGATCTGTGGTAGAACAGCGTCTGTTTGGGTCTATCAGTATGAATATAATATTTTGAATTTGGTTTAATAATAATAAAATTAAATATGACATTAATGCCAATAATAGGCCTGTGATCCATTATAAAAGAAATTCTCAGTATTTTGTGTATTCAAGTTATTTATAGAAAACAATTTGTTTCCTTTGAAGATTTAATTCCTTACAAACCATGACAGTAAGTACATGAAGACTGTGCGAGTATTAATTTAGTATTCAAGAATTTTTCGCTTTTGTATTTTTTAATAAGAATCTTGTTTTCTTTGTGGGGTATGAAATTAATATATTGAATAGACAAGATCGTCGAATTTTGTACCTAGTCTTTTAGCCAGAAGCTATTCTGATATATCAATACATTTTAATTGAGAATATGTATGTTTAATGTATACAAAATACTTTGAAAATGTTTATTTATAATATCAACGTTTATGATTTGATATAAAAAATCTCTTTTGCAAATCAATTAAATCGATAAAACCATTGATTTATATGTATGTACTATCATGAGTGATTCAGACGAGTGAGGGCATAGCGGTTAGCGCGCTAGGCTCATAAATAATCCAGTGGTCGTGAGTTCGAATCCTACTACGACCGATTTCGCTCACCTATAGTACAATAATTTATGATAAGTTTAGGAAATGTATGAGGATGTAAGTATATGTACTTGTTACAAGAACATTTTTATTCTTTGAGAAAAGACAATGGTTAAAACTTCAACAATTTTATGTGATAGATAAAAATGCGTCTAAAATGTACCTTCTTCTTCTGGGTAACAATCCTAGGATTGGTCTGCACCAAACACTCGATAAACACTTAACTCTATCGTCCGCCAGTCTCTTCATCTCTTTGTAACTGCTACAGCGCACATCACCGATTAAAAAAATAAATAAAATTTATATACATTTTAGATTAAAATAGATCTAAAATGTATATAAATCCAAATCATTGTGGTCATGAGTCATGATCCTCAAACAATAGATGCTGTTTCAGTATCGAATTAGAAACGAAGCATATTACATTTTCTACAGGAAATCCTGGAAATCATAGAATAATCTGTTACATATGCCACTTGCACAGTGCACATGGTGTAACGATGATTTTGTTAGTAAGTGATCTAAGAGTGTGTATCAACTATACATATACTCTCGTTGATTGTTTATTCTGCGATGACCGCCGCGGTAAATCATTTGACACCTGTGCCAGCAACTTGGGCTCATTTCCCAGCACAGGAGACATTTTTCTTTCTTCTCTTGGCTTGAACATTGGTTAGTTGAAAGAAATTACCAAACGACAATAAACTCGCCATTTGTATACTTAACAGGGTGTGATAAAGAGTGAAGTATTCAGCATAATAACAAATCTAGAAATCTCTGTGAGCTAATCTTCGTGCTATGATTTTTTTATATTTTTCATTCTATAGTTCCGTGAAAATCCGTTATTGATGAATAAAACATACGTCTAAGTTTGTCTAGTATTTTATTTATTTATTTTATTATTATTTATTTCTATCCAAAAGAGTAGATATAAGATACAAAATAATTAAAGGTAATATAAGCTTATTCATACATACCTAGTAGACATACAAAGTAAATATAAGTTATTTCATTGCAATAAATATAATTTCATTATTTCACCATTGCTTACATAGTTAAAGCTATCTCTTTTTGTTTGTTACTAGCCCCCTCACTAGGCATAGCCTGTGCTAAGGTAAATTTAAACAATCCATTTTTTTAGAAATATTTGTCTTTCAAAATCAAGAAAATGTACCATCTTCAGCTAAGTATAGAAGCTATGTGAAGATTTGTCTAAGACTAATTATTATTATGATACATAATACCTATATAAGTTAACAACACAAAATCACCATCAAGTAATTAATCAATCAGTTCCTAATGTAGTTTCTAAAGTATTTGGTTGAAATTCAACGCCTGAATGAGAATAGTTGGAAACAACTAATATATTTGATAATTATGCTCCATAACTCCATAAATTATTAAAAAGTTTTGTTATATTGAAGCTTCCTTGATGGGTATTTTTGTAGATCACATTGACGTCAATAATTACAGATAATTTGACTCCGCTTGCTATGACGAAATCTTCATTCCCCATTTTACTTTTGCACTAAAATTCTAGTTTCATAGTAGTACTAGGCCCAAAAGTTTGATATCATCGACAAATGATTGTTTTTTACTTTGTGGTATCATTTTGAAAATAATTAAATGAAATAAAACACAACTTTGTGTACACCACTACAATTAAAATGTTTATTCAAATGAATGAAAATTCCTCTACATGTTACGAGAACAAAGTTCCCTTCCTCAGGAGTATACTTTGTATCCTCCTGAGGAAGGGAACTTTGTTCTCGTAACATGTAGAGGAATTTTTATTCATTTGAATAAAAATTATAATTGTAGTGGGGTACACAAAGTTGTGTTTTATTTCATTTAATTATTTCCAAAAGTTTGAATTCATAATAATAAAGAAATAAAATGGTTCAATAAGCACATTTTTTATTCACTAGTTGCATGTAACACATGGGATCCAACTGTCGACAGCGATAGTATGTATAGTTGAAGAATAAGTATGGAGGAAGATCCTTTTTCCTACCCAGAATATGCAAATAGCATGATGGTATGTATGTATGTATGTTTGGAGATGAAGTATCAAACTATTAAGTCTTCTTACATATTGTGTATAGGCGACTGCCATACAAAATGTATGAAGCGATGTCGTCACTAAATTCAATTTTTAAAAAAATTGTTAAAAAAAAATTGAGATCTTCTACTACAATGTTAATATTTTTTATAGAAAATTAAATTATCTAGTTGGGGTGTTTCGGCTTTTTTCGATAATTGTAAAAGTTTTGGAAATATAGGCGGTTAAACTCATAAATTTATCATAAAAAAAATATTTTTCTTAATAAAAAATGTTTGAGAAACCCTGGAATTTTTTTGAAAAAACTAATTTGAGATTTTGTATTTGTCTATGTTTGTACCAATTTTCAACGTTCTAGCGTTTATGGTTTCTGAGATATATGGAAAAATAAAATAAAAATTCAAAAGTTGATAACCCCTGACTGAAACAAAAATTCAAAATTCCGAGTATAAAAGTTTTGTAAGCCTGTAACTGTTTATATATTCTGAAATTTTAGGCTCTGTAAATTGAGCGGATCAAAAGTTATAAGGACACACACACACACACACACACACACACAGACACACAGACACACAGACACACACACACACACACAGACACACGAAATGTTCTACTCCGAATTCTGAGTAAATCCGTGTATGGAACATATATGCTGCGAAGCCTCTAAGTTGGTGTTTTTTGACTTCAAAGTTGGAAAAGCCGTGAAAAAAGTAGACCTCTCCATACAATTCTCGCGTATTCTGGCTTGATACATTGTCGATATGTTAAGAGAACAAAGTTCTCCTGAACAAATCGACAGTTGGAAAAGAATGATTGTAACAAGAGCATACATATGTACATCCTCATTCATTCTCTGTATCTACTATTTCCCTGAAATGCATTATTTATACATAATTATCAAATATTTTATGATTGTATACAGGTATACAATGGATTTTTTCCCTGTTTGTCGCCAATGATATATTTAGACAAATTAGAAATTTTTGACAGTGTAGACTTAGTAGGAATATTATAATAGTGATTACGTAAACCAACAGATGATAGTTCGTAGGTGCCTTGATTTCCTGGCTTCTATATAATATTCCAACTTCGTCTCTCTCGAGATATTAAAACAATCACTTTATTTTTCTATACAATTTCCTAGTCCAACTGTCGATTTGTTCAGGAGAACTTTGTTCTCTTAACATATCGACAATGTATCAAGCCAGAATACGCGAGAATTGTATGGAGAGGTCTACTTTTTTCACGGCTTTTCCAACTTTGAAGTCAAAAAACACCAACTTAGAGGCTTCGCAGCATATATGTTCCATACACGGATTTACTCAGAATTCGGAGTAGAACATTTCGTGTGTCTGTGTGTCTGTGTGTGTGTCTGTGTGTCTGTGTGTGTGTGTCCCTTATAACTTTTGATCCGCTCAATTTACAGAGCCCAAAATTTCAGAATATATACACAGTTATAGGCCTACAAAAATTTAATACTCAGAATTTTGAATTTTTGTTTCAGTCAGGGGTTATCAACTTTTGAATTTTTATTTTATTTTTCCATATATCTCAGAAACCATAAAAGCTAGAACGCTGAAAATTGGTACAAACATAGAAAAATAAAAAATCTCAAATTAATTTTTTTCAAAAAAAATCCAGGGTTTCTCAAAAGAAAAATATTTTTTTTATGATAAATTTATGAGATTAACTGCCTATATTTCCAAAACTTATACAATTATCGAAAAAAGCCGAAACACCCCAACTAGATAATTTAATTTTCTATAAAAAATATTTTTTTTAACAATTTTTTTAAAAATTGAATTTAGTGACGACATCGCTTCATACATTTTGTATGGCAGTCGCCTATACACAATATGTAAAAAGAATTAATAGTTTGATACTTCATCTCCAAACATACATACCATCATGCTATTTTCATATTCTGGGTAGGAAAAAAGGAACTTCCTCCATACTATCCTATCTTGACATACATACCTACATATGTTGTATAGAAAACAAAATATCTGAAAATATTCAATAATTTGTATTTATGGGTTTATAGTTTGGTACATATTCTTCAACTATACATACTATCGCTATCGACAGTTGGATCTCATGTGTTACATGCAACTAGTTGTAAATTAAAATAAACGAGCAATCATTAAAAAAAAACTAGTATCAATAAAATCTCCCAAAGAAATTAATACAAGATGTAGCATTTATTTAGCAAAATTAAATGAAACGTACTTGCGTAAAATCAAAACATTTTGACAACGTCACGAATATTGCGTTTATTAAGAGACAGTTTGGATTTTTTTTTATTAAAACGATATAGCTTTTCTCTTTTCCGTCAAAAAAACCGTCTCTTAATATAAAATTGTATATTCAGCAAACGAGTCCTAATCGATGTAATGCAGACGGGTGTTGTAATTTTGCTGATATCGTGTTAATTTCAACAGCAGCATCTCTCCCTGCCATGCAAAATTGGGTCTTATTAAATTTCTATATTCAAAACTCATCACAATCTCGAGAATTCTCGGCTCACTTTAATACTGAAAAACATTTTCTTTTTTTCCCCCGAAGCCTCTGGAAAACAACAAAAGGAAGTGAACGCGAGCGTAAAGAAAGCACCGAGAAAGCGGAAAGAAGCGACCATTAGGGAATATTGTCATATTTTAGCTGTCTGAGAAACTTTCCATTGGTTGTCATATTCAGATACGAAAATTTCTGTAAAAGAAATAGGTATATTGCTGTTATGTGTGGTCTAATTTCTGCACAGAGTTTCAGTCGATGACTCAACTGTGACTATATTGGTATTATAACTGTAGGTTATAATACCAATATAGTTTCAGTCGATGACTCAACTGTGACTATATTGGTATTATAACTGTAGGTTATAATACCAATATAGTTTCAGTCGATGACTCAACTGTGACTATATTGGTATTATAACTGTAGGTTATAATACCAATATAGTTTCAGTCGATGACTCAACTGTGACTATATTGGTATTATAACTATAGGTTATAATACCAATATAGTTTCAGTCGATGACTCAACTGTGACTATATTGGTATTATAACTGTAGGTTATAACCGCGTACAAACCCGACTTAAAATGTTAAATAATCATGATTGAATCAATAGAACCTAAAATGGAAAAGTATGTATAATCCGGAATAATAATGAGCTTTATGATGTGATTCAAGAACCCAGTCTTTCTAAAGCTGCAGAGACTAAGATGGGCCAGACTCTTGCACAGAATGTCAAGCGCACGAGTACCAAGAAATATAATTTAAAGGTATATTTTAAACATCTACCTTCAAATATGATATTTAAAAGTCAGTCAGTTCAATATTTCAGATACAATTTAAAATGATGAAGGTTTTCAAATAAAAGATAACTTACGTGATCAACATTATTGTATTCTTCTGAACATTAATTTAATTAAAAAAATAATTCACCTGTTCGTAATGTCAAGGGTCGGAGTAAATAAAACTACGATAAACGCGACACTGTATTAGTTAGACGGTTGACGCATGAATGGAAGTTTGCCCGAATGGCGATGGTCTGGAGTTCGTTAATCTTCGCTAATCTTCTAGAACTGTCGAGGCTATGCATATTGCAGTTAATGCACCTTTTCATATAGAGAATCTTCGAAATAACTTTATCACTAACTCACCAATACATAGATTGCACCGCCTTGGAAACCAATATAGTGCTGTTGATATATTTAATGTACACACTATAGATGGTTTCAAAAAGGATGCTTAGCGCATATTATATTTTTTGATTTTTACTTTGCTTTGTTTATTTTTGTTGTTTAAATTGAATATGTAATACTGTTTATTTTTTTTTCTTCTTTTATGTCTAGTTTTTTTATCATTTACCTCTATTTTCTTTTATTATGTTGTATTATGTTGTTTTATATTGTTCTTCCTTTAACTACTTACGTTTTTTTATTATGTACCTATATAATCGATGTATTTACACTTAGGTATTGTTGTTTTGTTGTGCCTACATTGTTCTATTTATCCTGTATTTTTTTGTAAATGCCCTATTAAGGGCGTATATATAATAAATAAATAAATAAATATTCAGGAGCGCAGCTATAGTAATTTCGCAGGATATCCGAAGGATAATTGGAAGGTTAGAAGACTCAGATTGAACTGGGAGGATGATGACAGAAAGGACGCGAGACAACTGCTCCAGGTGTCAGACTGGAAAACGACGGGCGAGGATACATAATAAAAACGACGCTATGTTAATTTGTATTATTATTATTATTATTCGTTACATCACCATTCATGCATACCAATGTGGGGTAACCAGCGATAGGTGTGCGGTTATGCATTACCTTATAAAAGGAAACAAGATATATTTGTGTATGCCACACACACCAGTCTCGCCTCCCCTAAAACGACAACATTCAGAATAGGTGGTTGTCCTCATTGCTGAATATGTTATTTTGTCATTGTATTTTCGATCACCCAACTCTTTCGGGACAATTCAATATTGAAATACAGGTACATACGTATCTAATTAATGCCTTTTATTCACTGTCCCTCGCTTCTTACACAGTCATAGAATGTATACCTATGACTAGCTCCGGCTCAAACATAATATTATGCAAGGAAGCCTCAATGGTAGATTCTGTATTCAGTCAGCTTCGAGTCTATGGAATATCACGTTTTTGATTATAACAGTACGTTGCTAGCATTTGGAACAATGCCAACAGTATGTTGTCGGTGGTAACTTTACCAAAGCACTTCACCTACATAGTGCAAAAGTTACCAATCCATGTAATGAAATGTCACCGTGAAATTCAAATATATAATATAAAATGGTTCAATATTATAGTACGATAAAGGACGTAAAGAGTTACCAATTATCGGTAAAAATCCACAAAAAGAAATAGCAGGACATCTCATGAAGTTGATTAAAGTAAAATTAAGATCAGCTTCAGACTTAAGCAATTTTCGAAGTTAAATTAATTGCATAATAATATTTATTTATACAACGATTTCATGCAGAATGTAGATAGTAACATTTTTTATGATTAAATGTAGAGAAATATTAAGATTAGAATATAATCGAGTACTGATTTATACATTTTAAGATTAAGGCAAGCTAAGAACGTATTAAGAACGTGTCATGAGTAGCCCCTCAGCCCCCCTAGACAACGTGTCATTTAGCTCATGAAAAGAAACAAGAAAAGATAACTCAATGTATGAAAGTGACAGTTGCCAGTCACGTGACAACTGTCACTTCCATACATTGAGTTATCTTTTGTTGTTTCTTTTCTTGAGCCAAATGAATCTAGGGGGACAGATCGGAAGTAAGTATCTGAAAAATAATAAAATCTTGGCGGCCGCAATCGATAACACGTTATTAAAACTCGCTAAACTCTCAGCTGACAAATTGTTTTTTTTTTGCAGGGTTGCCAACAATTTACTGCACAAATGCCGGCAAATTCAAATCTTGCGTTTATAATTGGGACACTCTATATAAATATTTCACAACTGTTCCTGTTTTTACTTTCCTATCTACAATGTGAAATGAAAAAGCATAGCGGTTAATGTCAGTATTAAAATTGTTGATTTCCATTTTATGATAGATGTTGTGGATTTTACAAATAAAATGTCTCTTCAGTCATTCATTCAACCATTGTAATTTATCACGGATAGTTCCCTTTTGTTGTTTCGTTATGTTTATATCAGCGTGATTTGTTTTGTGTTTCATACCAACTGAAAAATAAAAATAACAAAATCCCTTTATCAAAATAATAGCATTAACGGATTTAGTTAGCTTTGTGAACTGAAAAGGGATTTCACGCTTGTGATATCAGCAAATGAAAATGTTATTCAATTTTAATAATTTTGATACTCAAAACATTATCCATTGTGATTATTTGCTGTAGCTAGTCTCGTATAATCCGATTCGATCAAATTTATTATATAAATATCAATTCCATCAGTTAAACTTCAATGGTATTTGTTTTTCATTTTATTGTGAAGTGATTTCAAATGAAATTCAAAATTTGATGTTTACATTTGACTTATAAAGCTATGATTACATTGTTAAATTATGAAGATTTTTGAATATATTGTTAAAAATCATGATACACAATAAATAAATAAATAAATATTCCAACTTCGTCTCTATTGAGATAATTAAAAATCTGTTAAAAAATATCTTTGACTCCCGACAGGGAAAAAAATCCAATGTTTGCTCATATGCAATAATAATAATAATAAATGGATAATTTCTATAGCAATCAATAATAAAAATATTCGATTACTTACACATTGGTACAAGTAGGTAAATAAGACAAAAATGACCTTATAAGTCTGGCGCAATTCAGGGGTGACTTCTATGCGAAAAATGCATTGTCACCTCAGATATAAGAATTGTAGCTTTCATTATTTACAAAAAACCAATTCTCTCAATAGATGGCGTTCCAACAAAATAAATAAAAAATAATAAGATTGTTGTTCATAATTTCACCCATAGATGGCTGTAGTAAAAATTCCTTATTTTCAAGCGAAAAGAATTTCAGTATTACAATATATAGAACTTTCAAAATTGAATTGATAGGGATCTCATTAAAAGGCATAATTGGTGAACGTTGCGCAAGCGCATAAAGTGATCACGTAAACCAGCCGATGACAGGTCGTAAGCCCTGTAGGTGCCTTGATTTCCCGGTTCTCCTACAATAAATATTCCAACTTCGTCTCTATTGAGATAATTAAAAATCTGTTAAAAAATGATACATAAGAATATTATTTGGATAGATATAAACCGTGGATTTATTTAATATCTTTATTTTAATATTATTATTGCTAGGAAATAGAATATATTTTTAGCCATAAGAATTGCAATATATTTTATCGGAAGTCTCCTTAAATTTGTGTTCCTGATGTTTCATATATCTATGCAAATTACAAACTATTAATACTATTCATGCAATCTATTTAAATAAAATATATCATTAAAAAATATACAAATAAAAAGGATTACACAAGAAGAGGACCTCCTTAAATAAATTAATAAGACTAAATAATATGAGTTATCGAATCAACTACATAATTTTTTGTAGATGGCATATGGAGCAATTAATATTTTTATCGTATAACGAAATATATTGCTGTCCCACACACTAAATGAAATTAAATGAAAACGGTGTTAGCTTTAGGACACACGAACATTTAAATATCATGTATTTCAATATTTATCTGATTATAATGTTAGGTACACATACATACTAATCGTAATAAACCCAGCAATGTGCTTCTTTGAACTTTGAATTAATGTGTCAGCAGATCTAGTCGTAACAATCTCCTATTTTAAAAGGGTTGTATCAAAATAAATTTATCAATTAAACTTTAAAATATTTCAACTCAGATGAGTGGTGGCAGAGCGGTTATCGCGGTGGGTTAGTAATTCAGTGGTCGCGAGTTCGAATTATGCGACGAGTCACGATTTCATTCACCTATAGTCCTATACCAATAGAATATGCTTTTTAGGAGAACGTATGAGGATGTATATGTAATTGTTACAAGAACATATTCATTCTAAAATCGAGTTCTTATCCCTTGATTCTCGGTTTCATATTGCTAAAGAATTGATCGTCATTGAATATGACAACGAGTGGGTTGTGGCCAACTCCTCACAACCAAGGCGCTCCAAGTCTCCAGACATTGTGATGAAACTTTCAGAATACAATCTCAGTATGATAATCTGCAATAAAAAAATAACCTTAAAAATTGCGAATTCACAACTCCCCACTATATCCCCCCGGGGTATTGAGAAGTTAAAAAAATATAGGTAGTGTTGGAGATGTGAAACAAAACGACACTTGATTTGAAACTTTCTTTGAGACTTGTCATTTTCATTTTCATATTCAATTCACCTTTATTTTCATTTTTTTGCAAAAGAATTAATGAATTTGTTCTTGTATCAAGTACATAAATATTTATACACATTCCCTTCATTAAGGGTGGTGTTACAGGAGTTATCTAAGGAAAATAGAAGAAAAGTTGAGGTCCTGTCTTTCGAAAAGACTGATAACGGGACCTTAATTTTATCTTAGATTTTTTATAATAAACATCCATAATACGATCCTAAGCACCGTTCTTCAAATACTTTTACCTACTTGTGCTATAGGTGAAAGAAATCGGACGAGGCGAGATTCGAACCCAAGTCATCTGGATTACAAATCCAGCGTGCTAGTCGCTCTGCCACCGACCCATCTATTTGTTTTTTTTTTTGTATGTATAGTATATAATTACAAAACATTGCAAAAATTAAAGAATACAGTCAACGTATTGGTACTGTATTCTTTAATTTTTCACCATCTTGGCTCAGCTAGATAGATACAGGGTTTGATTCCCATTGGAGGCACAACGTCTTTCTATGTCTCCAAAATGTGATAACCTTTTCTCGGGTGCATGTCAACTTATATTTGACATAGTACCTGTTAGTTGCCAATTAATCAATACAAAATTAAATATTAGCTACTTTTGAACATATAAGTATGAAAAAAAAACCGAGATAGAACCTTTTAAATTGTAATGAAACTATTGTAGGGTTTAAATACTTAAATTTGTGCTGACCTTTATGTAAGGTTAAGTGGTAGTTTGAAAATTTGTTATTTCAGCGGTTTTAATATCACAATACCAAAGGCTCCCTTTAAACTTTTAACACCCCCGAGAGTCCACTCATATGTCGAGTTTTTGAATGCGTGCCTCACGACTGCTTGAGTTAGTTTTGTTAATGAAAATAGTTGTTTAGGTTTCATCATACTCGTTTCCTGCAAGGGATCTCAAAACAAAGGAACTTCAACAGAAAAAAAAAAGAATTTTGCGAATGAGAAAGAAAAATCTGTAATTTTTTAAAATTATGTTGCAACTCTATTAGTCCACTTTGGTTTTATGGAGTCTACGACACCGATTTGCAGCCGTGTTTTATTTTAAAAATTTGCTTACCTACTATCTAAATCATAACAAAAGGAGCACGTATCAAAATTTACACTGTTTCCTTTTTAAATCGCAGTCTTAATGAGGTAGCAGTACCAGTTCGTCATACATACAAAGATTCAGAAAATAACGAGGGTGTTTATATAATAGATATTTATACTAGTCGGTAATTATATACGGTATGTTACTGGTTATTTAGATTTAATCAACATGTAATTAACGGAAAAAATGTATGTGGGTCATATATTATGAGTTTAATTATAATAATAATAATAATAAAAGATCGTTATATCAAAAAATACATAGCACGAATACTAACTAATGGAAAATCTAGATAAGCAAAGTCCGAACCAAGATGCAAAAATAATATTTGGAAAAACTCGTGGACCGTCATCGCGATCGACATACACATCTTTGATCAAATGATGTTGTGACTTTTTAAAACCCAATCAACATTGAATCATTTTCGACCGAAATATATTCATACATTAAAGCTCAAATCATTCACAATAGTTTTTGTTTTCCACAAATTTTCACAACCAATGGAATGACAAAAACGAAATATGTTGGAAATTATATTTTCCGGTAAAAGTTTTAATCTCCTTATTGTACAAAATTTAGCTTTATTTGTAGGTCGTAATTTGTCTTTTCGTAGTATGAAGTCTGTGTGAGTATTGTATTACACACATCACCATATTAATATTCATTAACCGCAACTTGTGTTGAGCTCCTTTAGAGTTTAAACAAACATAATTGTTCATAAACACTCGCTCATACAAATTACACAATAATATGTGTTGAAAGTTTACACAGCGAATGTTTAATATCGAATTTCTAAAACTTTCAATTATTTCTTCTATATAGAAATAAAAACATACATTAAGAACGTGCCATTGTGCGTCGAAATTAAAGATACTAAAAAATGTAAAATGAAAATGAATGAGGCATTCTTGTTTGCTTATCATTTATAATAATGTCAGACACAGGCATTGTTACAGAATCGTTGAAATGCAATAAAAAATACATTAAAAGTGGTTTTTCGAAATGCTTGTCGAATTAATAAGATTTCTGAAACGTAAATAATTCTCGTTTTGTTATTATTGCTTAAACAGTTATTTAATTTCCTTTTTTTTTAATTTGTGCATTTCTGGCATTATAAGGACCCTCCTATTTGTTTTGTTTTGTGAGTTTGGTAAATCATTCCCACTTGAATATTTTCAAATTATACTGTTTTCACAGTTGATTCAATACCCTTTTTAATGGTGGTTTATGCTGTTTGACTACACCAACTGATCAAAAACCCAAATTGCTAAAAAAATATATGTATCTATGCAGATAAATTAAGTAGTTAAGACTAATTATGACAAGTTTATTTCTAATAATTCATAGTATCAAAAATTCCAAATGCATAAAATTTCACGTATACTTATTGTTGGCACCAATATATCATTGTAATAATTATTGTTGTATTTTTTTATTTTTATATGAAGTGACATATAATAATTGTTGCAATCATTGCCCGCCCCACATCCAAAAATCAGTCTCCTTTCATACCGCGTCCTGTCAAGACAATCCGCATCTCTTCCGTTTTACCGCTCCTAAACACACTGAAGCCATCATTTTTGTTTATCACTGCGCGCGTGTATGAGATCAAAGTGACCAGGAATAATTCAAGTAAGTGAGTGATCCATCTAAATCCTTCCTTTGCCTTGCAGTGGTTGCAACGAATCGCCCTACAAAAAATACAGTCCACTTTTTAGTTTATAATTCATATTCGCGTTTTCACTTATATCAAATTCATTTCTTTGTAATGAAATCCGATAGCGTTTCTCATCCAAAAATGTGCTTTAAGAACGACATTTTGTATGTCATAATATGATAATATTGCTCATCTCAGTCTATCTTAAGGTACTGCTTCAAAGAGAATGTGAATTATTTAAACGGCGTTGGATCATAAGGAGAAAATCTGAGCGTGTAGAGTCAAAGAGACGCAGGGGAAAAGCTTTGTGTTAATGACCGGTAGGGGAGTATTTAAGGAACCTTTTTAAAGATTATTATACGTAGGTACATTCGTTTCTCCCATTTTCACAACTTCAAATATTGCCACCGTTTTCTTACAAAATAAAATAACACATTCTGTAGCTCCAATTTACTGAGCGTACTGAAGCCTTCATCATTCAATAAAAAATATGGTTTAGTTTTGATATCGCATCATCTAGATAAATAAACTATTAAAAATAGACAGTATTACTAAATTTTCAGCCCTCGACTATGTATTAAAGTACCCTTTTCATAACCTAGAAAGTACGACCCAACGAAAGAGTGATCCAACTGTCAATAATTTATTCAAAAGAATTATTTTTCTTAACCTATCGACAATTTTAAACCTAGACGCGGATACTAGGAAAGAGCATTTAGTGTGGTGTAGTGGACTTTTTGCATGCAAATAACACCAACTTTCGTGGATTCGTGGCATATGTGTTCAATGGATTAATTCATTAGCATATTGATTAATTGAGAATTCGGAGGAAAACGTTTTATGTATTTTTTGTCTGTGCGTCCCCCCCCCCTTATAACTTTTGATCCGCTTCATGCACAGAGCTCAAAATTTCAGATCACCATGAAAATTTTAGGCATAGAAACATTTACACTCAGAAATTTCAGGGGCTATCAACATTTGATTTTTTATATAATTTTTCTACATATCTTAAAAATCATAAAAAACTAGATGACTGAAAATTTGTATAAATATAGACAAAACAATAACTCAAATTTTTCTTATGACAAAGTTCTAGAGTACTTCAATATTTTCTTTTTTAGAAAAACATTTTTTTATCTACCTATGCTGTAACCTATTTTTTTTATTCAAAACTGAAAAACTCTGAAAAATGTAGACATGGCCATACAAAATCTTGACTTGAAACTTTGTCGATCTGAAATAATTATTTTAAACAAATTTACTGTTGGATTAACATTAAATGTTCTATCTGTCAATACAAATATATTTTTTTATTCATTTTTCACTTTAACATATTATATATTGCGATCATTGAATCATTTTTTGTAAATTTAACTTATCATTTTGTATTATTTTAAAGTAAATACGTACATAACTATGAAGCATGATTCCCTTTTCTTTTAATTCATACATATATCTGTTTATAACATTTTATTGTAATTTTGAATGGTTGATGGTATTAAATGGAAATTTTGATTGGTTGATGGTATTTAACAGTAATCTTAATTGGCTGATGGTATTTAACAGTAATTTTGATTGGTTGATGGTATTAAGAGTAATTTTGAATGGTTAAAGAATGGAGCTAAAGGTAACATAAGGTAAGATAAGCTTGCCAATGTTCATTGATTTTATGTTACAAAGTACATAATCATATCATATAGTATTATGTGACTGAAACATGGATACTTAAAACGCCTCTATATATACCGAATCTTCTTCTTCTGGGTCACAATCCTAAGATTGGTCTGCACCAAACACTCGATCTTTCCACTTAACTCTATCGTCCGTCAGTCTCTTCATCTCTTTGTAGCTGCTACAGCGCACGTCACCGATTATCTGGTCTATATAGTTATTTCTGGGGCGACCTCTACAGTTAACCCCATCAATCATTCATTCGACGATGGTAAGAAGCAGGCCTGTGTGCCGGATGTTGTGGCCTATCCAAGTTGTTCTCTGTTGGGCAATTCTTTTCATAATTTGCCTTGTCTCTCCAACCCTACTTAGTACCTCGTCGTTGCTGATGTGTTCTGACCAGTGAACTTTAGCCATGCGTCTGTAGCACCACATCTCAAACGCCGACAGACGTCCCGTTTCGCGTTGGCCGATGGTCCATGTTTCACAGCCATATAGCAGTACACTCCAGACAAGAGACTTGATCAAATTTTTCCTAATTTTGATGGAAATGTTAGGGGATTCAAAAATTGTTGATTTTATACTGAATATAAAACAGTTATAAAGTACATACGTAGGTACCTATTTCAAGCTATGATTTGAATTTCGGAAACATGGTTAAAAGTTTATTTGTAATAATTTGTGATAATATTGTAATTTTAATAATCATAATCGCGCTTTCGCGATAAATACTTCTGTTCGAATTATAATATAGTAGGTATATCTATGTACATAGGAATCTATGGAGAAAGGCATTGTGTTATTGTGAGTGTTGTGAGTATTTTTAGAAAATAATCCAAATATAACCAACAGCAGTGGAATAAGGGAGACAGAGAATGAGGAAATATGAGGGTTATTTGAAGGATCAAAGAGATATTTTTTAGCCGAAGATGTTCCGCCCTTTGAAAATATCGGCTCATCAAATCAGCCTTGGACCATGTAATGTGATGTCAACTGATTTGGGAAAAGTCAAAATAAAAAGTATTGGTAACTTAAAAGTTAAACCAAAAATATCCTGTTCACAAAGACGCAAATTATGTACGTATTTGTATTTATATAAGGATCTAAAATTATTGCTTATTCATGTTAATTGATTTAAGATAAGTTTTATTGAGTTTTTAATTGAAAGAACAATTAGTGTACTCATTAATCTAACGAATGTTACGAACGTATTTACTTTTAACGTCTCAATTATAACGCCATACCATACCATTCCATCACGCCATTTCCCTGTTTGGGGTAGGCAGAGAGAACCGAACGCCAGAATAATCTCTCTTGAAATACATTTCTTGCTTCATTTACATCCATGCATCGTCTCATACACGCTTTTCTGTTATTCTTACTTCTAACGTCTCCATCTTTCAAAATTCAATTTATGTGATTGTTCCAACTTTTCTTTCTCTTTTATTAATCATCGTCATCGAGTTGCATCTTTTATTAATCATCGTCTTACCACACATTCGTTAATTATATTTTCATGCGTTTCCTGCCATGTCCTTGTCTCACTAACATATATTAGAGTCGGTACGACGATACTAGATAAATACACTATTCACTTTATTATCTGCTACTCTCCTTTCAATAGATTTTTCCAATCTTCCATCAAGCTAAAACATGCTTCATAAGTATGAATATTCAACCACTTGTTCTAATTGTACCTACATTCTCCACTCGTATCTCGCATTTTGTTCGACATTTGCTCTTCACAACTTTAGATTTAGATGCATTCATTCTCAATCCATTTAGAAAACATCCATCAAATACTATTTTAACCAATCAATCCAGGGGGCAAGTCTGGTCAAACGTCGAAATCAAAACCCTCATGATTACCCATATCATAGACATAGGTAATTATCATATGGAGTTCTGTAATATCCGAACATATTATAGAACTCCATAAGATAATTATATCCATGATATGGGTAATCATGAGAGTTTTGATTTCGACGGTTGACCAGACTTGCCCCCCAAGTCTTCCACACGCCAAAACGCCTTAGTAAACCAAACAAATCGAAAAATATACATATTGTGGAAAAAATCACTTTCGCAGGTATTGCAGTTTACAAGTACATGATTTTCAAACATTATTGAGTGATAAGTTGTTAAAATAATTTTTGATTGTGAATAAAAATTATTTTAGGCTATATTTAATTTCATATTATTTGTATTCAGTGGCGGCTCTTCCTAAAGGGCTCTCGGGTTCAGCCATCCCAAGCACTTTGTTCAAAAGATTCCAAAAAATGTATGTAATTAAATCTTGAGAATACATTATTTTTCTAATTAATGTTTGCCGTCTTATGCCTGTAGTATATCTAGCGAAAGTATTAAAACATACCTGATTTGTAAAGCAAGCAAGATTCTATGAAATATTTCATTCCTCGGGCACAGTCGACTTGTGCCCGGAGAACCCATACATTTCACGCGACCGCCCGCCACCGCCGTAGTGCGCCGTACACGATGAATATAATATTATATGCCGATTTCGAGCGACACGGGGCAGTGCCCGCGAAGGATTACACTATATTTTCATTCATTCATATTTTGTTGTACATTGCGATGGTCGATTGCTAGGTAAGCAGTTGCAATTCCTTGAGGCTAACATTAATTGATATTACATAGTTTAAACTATAAATCATCCGAAATGTATTAGTAAGTATTATTATTTATGTAACTGACCTTAATATTGCAAAAAAAAAGTATTAGACATAAAATGTGTAAAATCAGGAAGCAGTCTTGCGGCTGTTGCCAGAATTTTTTTTTTCAATTTTGTGTGATCTAAATTCATTAGCTGTCACAAATTATTTTATGATTTTTCGATACATTTTATTACAATAACGTTATTTAAAACCCAACCAAATACAGCATAAATGATCAGGTTCACCTGTTAATTTCCGATAAACAAAATAACTATAGAAAACACTGATAATTTTAATATACGAACATAATATTGTGTCACATATCTACTTTCTGGTTCCTGTTGTAAGTTAATTTCTCTTCTAAGTAAAATTATAATTTTGAGCCCTTCTAAGATCACCAGCCGCCACTGTTTGTATTGTGTGTCTGAGACTAGATTCATAATAAAGTGAAAACATTTTCATTAAAATATATTATTTTAAAAATGATAATTTTAAAATATAATAATTTTAACAAGCCTACATTCATTCAAAAATCATGAATGAAAATAACAGGATTTGTAAATATGTAGAATGAACATCAAATTTGAACAAATTGAGGTTGTGATTTTTTTATTAAAAAGTCAATAAATACACCCATTATTGAAATAAAAATAATATAAAAGTATTAATTAATTAACTAAATCATCATATATAAAACGAATATAAAAGAGAGGGTACATCAGAAAAGAAACATAATTTCTGCGTATCAGGCCGAAGTTTTTTTCAATTAATCAAAGGAGTTCTCTTTGTCGTTGGAAGTCTGTAATAAATTCGTATCTTAGGAAAAATATTTGTGGATAAAACGTTTTTGTTTGATGAAAAAATACTTTTATTAATACGCATTATTTATATAAGTAAATCAAAATATTTGTCGGTCCACTATTTTATGAACCTATTTGCTCGAGAACACTTTGCCTCAATTGAAAGATATAGGAATATGAATGAATTATTATACTTATTTATTTATTTATACATCTTCTTGTACATAATATAAACAAATATAATTGTACACTGGCGGGCTTATTGCCATTAGGCAATTCCTTCCAACCATCCAGATTACAAAGTATGACAACATTGTGTATGTACAACAGCAAAAGAATACGAGTAAAAGAAAACAAAGAAAACACATAGGAATGAATTATTTTTTGACTACAGCATCGGTATAAACGAGTGGATTTGGTGAACGAAATCGGTCGTGACAGGATTCGAACTCGCGACCACTGGATTACAAACCCAGCGCGCTAACCGCTAAGCGCTAACCACCCATCTAAAAATCTTCATCTTTTCATCCATGTCGATAATCATTAATTATTTCAATATATCCAAACCACCTCAAGGCATTCACTTTGATTTTACTTATAATATCATTCTTTATCTTTCATTCTCTCTTTATATCATTGATTTTATTTCTATCAAATAAAGTTCTATTACATACTTTTCTTAGTGATCTCATTTCTATAGCATTTAATTTATTTTTATACATCAAAGTAGGTACTACAATTGCATTATTTATTTTGGCTTCCTTTGAGATGCTTGGATCGGACATTACTGGTCTGAAAGCTCCGTTTATTCTATAACCTGCTAAAACTCTTCTTTCAATATCTACATTAGTCCCCCTAGACAACGTGTCATTTAGCTCTAGAAAAGTAACAAGAAAAGATTACTTAATATATGGAAGTGACAGTTGTCACGTGATCTAAATGACACGTTGTCTAGGGGAGCAGGTCTTCCATTCCATTTAAAATTACTGTGATATTCTTCAACTTGTTCTAGCCATTCATTCTCTACTCTTATCATAGGTACATGCAGTTAAACTCTCAGTTTTTTTTTCTAATACCAACATTTCAGATTTATTCACATTCATTATCAGTGCCATTTGACAGGCATCCTTTATACCCTTTATTCACTTAATTTATAAGTTATGTATGGCGAAATAAACCCGTTGTTCGGGTTATTTCACCATATGTGGCAACAGTTCCAACCCTTTCCTCTTCCAAAAGTATTGCTACCTAAAAGTTAGTAGTCTTTATTAATCGTCTACAACTCGTCGCCGTGAACCTACGTCTCACTGACAGTTGAAAAATTTCGATATATGACGAAATATACATATTTCGAGTTTCTTTTAACGTTAAAATATAGATCACCGTGCATATTTTATAACCAAACCGTGCTTGGAAGTGGTGTGATATACCAACATTATAGTGTTGTGATATAGAGGTTATAGTGGGTGCCTTCCCTGAGGACCTCCGATACGAAGGAAGAAGCACGCTACCAGGTATAGTGGGTGCCTTCCCTGAGGACCTCCGATACGAAGGAAGAAGCACGCTACCAGGTATAGTGGGTGCCTTCCCTGAGGACCTCCGATACGAAGGAAGAAGCACGCTACCAGGTATAGTGGGTGCCTTCCCTGAGGACCTCCGATACGAAGGAAGAAGCACGCTCCAGGTTAGTGCAATATTCCCTTATCTCTTTATCCAATACCCGATCATATTAAGTATTTTATTATTAATAAAGTATTCCTACGAGGTAAACGCCACAAGTTTCGATACATATAAAAATAAAAGTAGTTTCATAAATTAAAATAAAGTGTAAGTATAGGTAGATACATAATATTTGTACAAATTTATATGGTTTAATGTTTTGAAATTACAATCGAAGAAAACCGCCAGGCTAAGAGCATTTTTACTCCTCACTAACCCAAAGGTATATAGTGGGGAGTTATGATTTCGCAATTTTTAAGGGTATTTTTTTTTATTGCGGATTATCAACTAGTATCATGTTGAGATTGTATTCTGAAAGTTTCATCACAGTGTATCTGTGTGTGTGTGCTATGTGCTGTGTGCTGTGTGCTATGTACGGCGTGTTCATTTTACTTTATCAATTATAAACTAAAGTACTCATTCGATTCTTTTCAAATTTTGCAAATATGTAGATCTAATACTCGCTTATATCCCATTAGATTTTATAGGATATCTGAATAGTGCTTCTCAAATTTTTAACTGTCAAATATTACAAAGTGACCCCAAGCTCAGGAAATTTAAAATTTGAAATTTTCATTTTCAAATTGATAAAAAGGCACATCACTTTTATAAAATGGCATTGAAGAGTTATCAAGTTTTCATAACAAAATAAAAAACAATTTATCAAACTCATTTCATGAAAATGCTGAATATTTTCTATACAAAATTTGAATTATTTATAGAATGACTTGTTAGTGAGGAGTGTAGCGTTGGCCACAACCCACTCGTTTATAATGTCGAGCAATTGATTCCATCACCGGGATGCGTGAACTATAAAGGATTATCAAATCTAAACTGAAGTTACCAACCTTTTTTGTTCTACCGCCCCCTTCTCAAATAGAAAAATGCCCAACGCCCTCTTTTCGAAAAGATTTTCACATGCACCGGGTTGTATAAAGTTTGAAAAAACCAAAGTAAAAGGAAGGGATGGCACGTCCATGTGAACGGTATTTTGAAAGACGGAAATGTTAGAAGCGTGAACAACAGACGAATGCGGTCAGCGAACAGAAGTTTCGCTGACCGCGCGCATGTCAAACCGAAGGAAGAGATGGCCGCTGGACACAACCTGCCATACCCCACTTGGAGAGCACTAAATAGATTGAGAACTGGGGTGTCGCGCTGCAATAGTAACCTCACCTCAAAAAATGGGGCTGCAAGGAGGACGATACCTGCGAGTGCGGGGACATACAGGACCACCAACACCTTATGATTTGTCCGAAAGTCGAAGAGATATGCGCGTGGGAGGACCTAATTGCCGCAAATGACAGGGCCGTACATGTGGCCAACTACTGGAAGTTCTTTATTTGATGAATCCGGACACGGAAAGTAAGTAAGTAACAGACGAACATGTATAAGACGATGTATGAATTTTGTCGAGGCAATTAATGTATGTCAAGATAGAAGTAAGTGGCGTTCGGTTCTCTCTGCCTACCCCGTAAGGGACATGGCGTGATGGTATGTATATATGTATATAAAATTGCCTCGCAGTAAGAGAATTTCAGTATAATAATTGTGTTTGTATTAACAAAACAAAACGAATATTTGCCACGCAGCGAGAAAATTTAAATCTTGTAATGATTGTATCGATAAACTATATTTTTTAACCTACCCAAGCGCTCACAGTGCCATCTCGACGCCTTCTAATTTTCTCTGGGTCTTCTACTGCCCCTCTTGTGGGCGACAAGGGGGCGTTATCGCCCACGTTGAGAACTTATGATCTAGAATAATCACGTGGGTGCGCAGAAGACATATTTGGAGTATTGTTTGGTTGGTATGATCACGTTTGTGCTCATACAACCGAAAAAGCGTAAAATCGTACACCAAAAAATCTCATGATATTTGGAGATGCACTGTAACTAAACATTGAGTAGGGGTATATTATGAGTAGGCTACTGTGTTACTATTATATTATGCTCCCAGAAGTAAAGGTGAGAATGAATTCTCATATTATGTAAGTACAAATAGACGATTTAATTTATCATTCAAAACAATCTGATCTATTTGGTTTTCAATAAACAGATATTGAATCTATGACCTTGATCATCCAAGGTATGTTAAATAATATTTTTACCACACAAAGAACGGACAAATTTCATGAGGTATATCTAATAATAAACGTAGAACTTCCATGGAAAAAAATAATAGAGACTCGCCATTATTTTTGTATTTCATTTTCTTTATCCCGAAAAAGGCAAATTCTCCGGCGATTATTATTCAAAAACGTAAAAACCTTTTGAGAAAATGAATATTTAATTTTTTTCAGGTTTTGTTGGGAAAGATGGATTAACTTTTGTACCTGGAACATATTTTAATTATAATTTATTTTCTGAAATTGTATAGGTAGTTCCACCGGAAATTTGTCTATCTGAAAAAATAGTGTTCCTTTGAAAAAATACAAAATAATATTGTGTTAGTCCGGATGTGCACACATCAAAGCTAAAACATTATGTTATGTACCTATATCTGAATGGTCGATATGCTGAACTGGTAATAATAAGTTTAGTAAGTCCGGTACAAATTCATAATCTTTTTTCAGTAAAATTAATTTAGAATGTTTAGGTAGGTACTAATATATATTTTTGAAATTTCACACAGAAATGCATATATAGAGTTCCGCATTCTCCTACCCCACTCCATTGGGAAAGTTTCAGAGCTTGTAGCTCTATTTATACCCGGAAAAGCTGCTCGTCGGACAAAACAAGAAACTACTATCAAGCATATTTCTTACCACTAACACGAGTCTAACCAAAAACGTTGAGGCCCCCCAGTCATGGCGAGGGTCTCCCATCCCAACAGTGCTCGGTAGCAAGTAACTCGACAGCGAAATTTCACCGTGTATTGACAGTACCATGTACATACTTTCAGTTCTTCGATTTCCACGGCAAGCGCGATGTCGGCTCAACTAAATCATCAGCGTGGCGAGCTATCATGGAACTTTGCAATTCTTAGATTTCCACGCTAAGTGTGATGTCGGCTCAATCTGAAATGTAAGGAATCACCGTCGAACGAGATATTGAGTCGTCTGCCCTAGTCTTCCGTAGGTCAGACTTGAAGCGGGCACCGACCTTTTGCCAAGAGCCCTGAGATGGGGCTGCGACCACCTTTAACTTTACTGGTAGGCCCCTATGGCCACAGCCTAGCCTCAGACATGAATAGTTAATTTATTACCCCTAACATTCAATCTCAACTTTTTTATTTTTTCTTATCATAATAATAATAAACAATTTATTTCGCGCCGTTTAATGATACAAGATCATTCCAAGGGCTCTTATATTTCGGTCTTATGTTGCTCTACAAAACAAAACTCTTTCATTCCTTTAGAGTAAGTGCTCCTGCTTTGAGCAATGCGGAAACCTGTAGGCAATGTATTCCGCTTTATAGGACCACTCACACTAAAGCATCGATCATAGTAAGCGTACGTATATAGTTTGGTACTATAGCTACTATTGCTGTCCAAAGTTGGATCTCATATGTTACATGCCATTAGTGTTCATATGTATTTTTAGTTTAAATAAATTTGAACTCATTAAGAATGAAATCGAGAATTTAGAGGCACACGAAAAACAACGTTGTAAACAAGCATTATTGCATTAATTTCCTGCAAGTCGATGAAAATAGTTTATTTATTTGAATTTAATTCCTCAATATTGTCAATAGGGGAAATTGTCATATTATGCAATGGATTCGATATTCGAAATTATATTATCTATTTTAAACCAAACAAATTCATAGGTTAAAAATAATATCATAGCATGAGTGTTGTTCAGTTTTGGTAATGACATGTTTCATTTCCGACTTATTTGAATCTAATTTTTCAAAGTTATTGACGTACATGTGTATTTTATTCAATACATTTAATAATATAAACAATTTCATCTTCATTTTACGTAAATGAGGTATTGGATTTGTATTAGAATAGAAATTTAAAGTTATTTTTTATTTAAATCATAACATTTTTATCTTCGTTTTGAAATAAAACTACCTACTCTTAACCATCCAGAAATTATTTATATATAGAAATGGTTTAGAAAACATTTTAAATATGCAATAAGCACCCAGCTTGGTCGCAAAAAAATGTTTTGAAAATAAATAAAAGGATATGAATAAAGAAAGTATAATTAGGATTTATTCCGTTCTTTCCTTAGTTCCATTGAAAATGACTGGCCTAGCATATGGAAAAACTCTACAAGGTTTTTCCTTTGGGGACTAGTTCCAATAACGAACAGAATAATGTGTAAGGGCGGAGGTAAAGGTCGAGGTAAATAAATTATTCAAAAGGGTCGATAAATAAGAAACAATACATCATTGGTGACATATAAAGAGGTTTCCTTATCTCAATCTAAAGACTTTTATATTAATAAAAAATATCCTTTTTTACGGCATTTTCTTGAAATTACTCCATAACTATGTCTCGAAAAGAAATAAATATTTCATATACTTAAAGAGTGTATAAAATCAAAGTGAATGGCCGATAAAGTTTTTTTTAGTTAAAATACAAAAAATCAACAAATTTCTGACAGTTTAAATGAGTTTCTGACAATTTAAATCACGTGTTAACCCTTTTTTACTAACACGTAACTTCATAGTGTATTAGGCGGTTTTAATATATTATGTTTTCAGTAACTAGATTTAGCGTTAAACGCCCTCTTTACCAGAATAATTAATAATAGACGAAGTTTTTATTTTGTAAAATTCCATTATAAATGATGTCTACAATTAAAAGTAAACCACTTTTTGATTCTACATGAATTTTATTATGTGCAATAGGCATTTACTAGCTTAAGATAAGCTAGTAAATGCCCTCACAAGGCGAAATAGACCTATCGCACGTAATAAAATTTACGTAGAATCAAAAAGTGGTTTATTTTTAATTATAGACAGAATAATTGAATTGCTAATAGTGTCATAAAGACAAAAACACGTTTTAAGAGCAAAACACGTGTTAATATAAATAATAATTATTTGTGTATGTATATTATATAAGTTTTTGAATAATGTTCGATCACACCTTTGAAATTAAATTTATTACAAACAAAAATAACACGACAAATTAATATGAATGTGTTCAGATTTTCTATTTAAAGCCAGGGCCCAGGTATTCTCTAAATTTAGGAATCTGAAACTAAATTGATTGAATCGTAATATTTTGTGACAGAAACCCTTGTCATATTTTCAGAATGCGAAATAAATATCAATTTTGATATAAAAATGTCCGCTCGAGTGCAAAAAAAATGTTTGGAGAGAAAATAGGAGGTACGCTACATTTGAACATAATATAATATAATATATGGTGTTGTCATCGCTCAACGTTTTTGATAAAGTACCTACATTTACAGAATGTCATCACATGACATGTGGTTTTCAAATTTTCTGGAGACGTAGGTATATATTTCCACTCATAGCCTCTAAATAAGATTTGTCCGATTATAAGATGTTCCGATTCGAGAAATCGGAATATTCTGAAGAATCTTTGAGCAGTACATGACAGTGATGTGTGGCGTAGACATCGCATTAATGAGCTTTGCAATTTATATGAGGAGCCAAATGTCGTTATTTTTATGAACGTTGAAAAATACGTCATTCATGTGTGAAGCGACTGTTCAAAAACTTTATCATAGATTATGAGAAGATTACCTACGAAAATGAAGAGATGATATGGGTGAATGGAAGTTTTTCAGGAGACCAGCATCCACAATTGGTTTTAGTGCCAGGATGATGCCGTCGATATGAATATACCATAAAAATTTTCTTCTTCCTGGCACTGTCCCAACTTAGTGTTTATATTGGCTATTGGGATTGGCTTTTCTCGCCTTCCGGACGTATATTCGTTATGCAACTCACTTTGCATTTTCAAGAAAAAACTAAAGAACGAATATTTATCCCTAAACACCTAATCCCGATTTCCTCTCCTTATTCTTTCCCAACCCTTTTTTGCTATGATGTGAATTATTTTGCTATGTTGTTCTCAGCTGGGGTGGACATCTTCAGTGCAAAATATGAAAGGTTTCGTGAAGAAATATTAAAGGTGATGCGCTCTTAATTCCCCCCCTCCCATCCCTCCTTATATCTTATCAGTCCCATACCTAATTTTAATTTTCTTAATTACTATTTTTTTCTCTTTGTTTGTTGATTTCTTTATATGAACTGTCTTTTGTTATTGTAGTTAACTTATTATTGATGGAATGCTTATATTGGCTCTGACTATGTCATGTAAATTGTATAATCAAAACTGTAAATGAGCTGTTTGCTTCCCAAATATAAAATAAATAAATAAATTATTTAATATTTATCTTAGTTTAATGTATCTTTTCTTTGTTTTTTTTTCTTTCATTCTTTTGTTGATGTACATATAAAATTTTGTCAAACTTTGTAATCTGGTTGGTTGTGAAATTGCCTAATTGTAATAAGCCCGCCAGTGTGCATTATATTTGTTTATATTATGTACAAAAGATAATAAATAAATAAATATACTTTGCGGTTCAGGGTATCGCTTTCAGGCAAGCCTTTTTACGTAGGCTCTTGGAGCAATTTTATATCTAGGTATTCTTTAGTCTCCCTCTGGATGATAAATCCAGGGAGTTTCGTATATATTGCAGGCTACCACGAATACGTGGACTCCTTCTTTTATCTTTAAATGACACTCATATACCATCAATAACTAATCTTGATTAATATGTTTCTAAGAAAAACATTTTCTTGGATTGATAGTTATTTTCTTTTGGAATATGTATATTGATATAAGACGTACCAATTATGAACGCAATTCTGCAAAAAGCATGATCGAGAATACGGAAATCGAATATTGTTTTATAATTTTGAACCTAATAAGTTAGGTTAGGGAAGGAAACTCATTCATAAACCAATGATATATTAAGTTCTGGGTTTCATTATATCTCTTTTTTACTCCTCACTAACACAAGGTGATATAGTGGGGAGTTATGATTTCGCAATTTTTAAGGGTATTTTTTTTTTTGCAGATTATCAACTAGTATCATGCTGAGATTGTATTCTGAAAGTTTCATCACAATGTATCTGTGTGTGTGTGCTATGTGCTATGTACGGCGTGTTCATTTTACTTTATCGATTATAGACTAAAGTACTCATTCGATTCTATTCAAATTTTGCAAATTTGTATATCTAATGCTCACTTAGATCCCATTAGATTTTGAACGATATATGAATAGTGCTTCTCAATTTTTTTAACTGTCAAATATTTCAAAGTGACCCCAAGCTCGGGAAACTTAAAATTTGAAATTTTTATTTTCAAATAGGTAAAAAGGCTCATCACTTTCATAAAATGGCATTAAAGAAATATCAACTTTTCATAATAAAATAAAAAAATAAATAAACAAACTCATTTTATAAAATCGCTGAAAATTTTCCATACAAAATTTGAGTATGGAACATCTTTGACTAGGTATGTACCAAAGACCTTATAATAATATATACTGACTAAAGGTAATATATTAACATTATTATTGTGAAATTTTCTCTGTTTATGTTAAATTATTATTTAATTTTACTCTTTTACATCATTTTTCATAATATCTTATATGAATATTAGGAAAATGTTTATTTTATCAGTTTTTTTTAGAAACCGGACGTCATGAGAGTTTATTTTCTAGGAATATACTAGTTACAAATAAATATTTTGTGTTTTTTTACATACATACTATCATGCCTTGTTCATATTGAGGTAGGCAGAGAGAACCGAGCGCCATACTTTCCTATCCTGATATACTTTTCTCGCTTCACTTAATCCAAACATTGCCTCATGCACACTCTCCTACTATCTACACTTCAGATTCCATTCATGGGATTTAAATGAATCTTTCTCGACCGAACTCTATCTCTTATTCCGCATCTTTTAGCCATGTATAATTTTTTTGTCAACCGTTCTTCATCTGTTCTTTCTATGTGGCCGAACCACTTCAGGACATATATTATATTTTTATCTTGCATGTGGCGTCCTTTTCCAACATACATTCTGTTCTTGTGCTTACTTTTTTTTATTTAATCACACATCGTCTTATTACACATTTGTCTGAGAGACCTCATTTCAACGGCAGTTATTCTACTTGGGAAACTTGATGTTTTACTATGTTGTTTTAAAAAATATATAAAAAGGACATTATTTACATTGAATTACATTCATGTATTCTCAATGTAACATAAAGAAATTTTGTTTATAAAAAAATAACATAACAAATAATATTCATCAATTACTACTTGTATAGACTTATATTGATTTTTGAAATCATAATATTGTGTATGTTCATCATGAGTAACAAACAACTATATTTTTCCAGACCAGCCATAACATGTCATGCATAGAAAACTTTCATATTACTATATATAATTTATATTTCACAAAGTATGCTTTTGAAAAATTTCTTTTAGAATTTTTGGTTAATTGTCTTAAAATTATGCACAAAAGCTAAAGAAATATTTCATGGTATTAGTTAAAGCAGCACTTCAGAGATCAAGTGAATTTTTTTTCCTATATTATGTTTAGTATTGTATATTAAAAGTGTTCTTTGATTGACCAGACTCTATTGAGCAGTCTCTCTCGCACCCACACATTTACAGATCTATGTCACTGTGCACTGCGAGCTCAGGAGATTAGTCTGTGTATAATAAATCATTAAATTTGAGTGACTTTAAATATATATATTTGTAAAATACAAATAGAATAATGTTTATAAAGAAATGCTTTCATTCATAAGCAAAATTTGAATGAAAAACAGCTTTTGTTATACTGAATGAGGGCAATATAGAAATATTATTTTCAATATTTGTCTTCTTTGTAGTAAATCATTTGTCTAATTTATTATATTTATAAAATTTCTCATACCTAATGTATGTGATTCTTATACATACCATAATGCCATGATCCTCACATGGTAGACAGAGAAAACTGAATGCCACATATCTTGACACACAATCATCGCCTCGTCAACATTCATACATCTTCTTATACATGTTTATCTGTTCTTCACGCTTCTAACCTTTTCGTCTTTCAAAATACCATTCACATGGTCATGCCATCCCTTTCTTGGGCGGCACTGATTTCTCATTTCATTCCTATGCGCATTGTATATTTTCTTCGTCAGGCATTCCTCATTCATTCTCCCCATGTGGCCAATTAATGAATGAAATGAATTCATCATTTTCATTCTATTAATGACATCTATCTTCATCTTAAATTCTATTACAGATTCATCTTAGTGATCTCATTTAAACTGCATTTATTCTGCTTTCATGTGACTTCTGCCATGTCCAGGTTTCACTTGCATACATCAAGGTTGGCACTAAGATAGCGTTATCAATGGCAACTTTAGCATCCTTTGATATGTTGCGGTCATTCATAACTGGTCTAAGTGCTCCATTCCCTCTGTTTCCTGCCATAACTCTTCTTTCGATCTCCTTATCAATCCGTCCATTCCGGTGTTCCGTTGCTTCCCAAATAGACATATTCGTCTACTTGCTTGAGCCATTTGTTCTCTAATTTTATTTGGTACGCTGTTCTGCTTTCACTCTTTTGAAACACCATTTGAACTTCGATTTGCTGGCATCCATTCTCAGTACGTTCTTTTTACATCCTTCAAATACTATACTTACGGAATTGTCAACGTTTTGACATTTCTCATATACCTACTAAAATTCAGACGGATAAATTTAGACGAATCGGAATGGGACATATTATGAATATTTCGATTTGTGTGATAGATTTTGTATTTTAATGAATTATTGTGTTGTTTTTCTTTTTAATTGTTGTGTTGTTTAATACGAGTTTTATGTTTTATTTTTACCATATTTTTAGAGGCCGTGTATGTGAATATAAATAAATAAATAATAAATTTCTGACCCTTGCTATCCTCCATAACAGTTCTGATGCAACATTCAACATATAGATTGAAGAGCCATGGAGATAGCAAACCCCCTTATTTATAGAGAACTATGTTGTTACTGTGTCGGTGACACAAACACGTGATATTCAGTAGTGGCCAAAAGAATGGAAACTTTTTATTTTGACTACATTTTTCAACTGACTAGGTGATTCATTTTACTTTTTCATTGAATTTTTATTGCATTCTTATTGTTTTTAATGACAATATGTTCTTTTGTTTATTTCCCAAGAAACAATAAATATTTTCTTAATTATTTTAACTATTTTTTTACAAAATTAGTTAATCCTTTCTAATTTGTCTCATAATGAGTTTTAAGGAACATATTGATACCTTACTAATTGATTTTATGAATCATCATTATTACTTTGAAATTCATAGTATAATTAGTTGCATGTAACTAGGGAATGCAATCCCGCAGGACGATGTCAATCCAGGTATTTGCGGGACTGAACAATCTTAGTACCGCTGGATCCAGGTATTTGCGGGATCCAGCAGGGTGGACTTAGATATCTTATCAATCGTATAATAAAGACCTAATTAATACCTCGATCTACCAACCTTTTTTTTAGAGTTTTAAATTTATACCTAATCAAACAAGTTCTTTGGGACATTTTAAATGGTTTATTAACATACTTACCTTTAGTTAGACATAAATTAGCAAAGAATAAAATGAGACATAAATTTATATTTCAAATTAAATTTAAATAATAACGTTCACACGATAAACAATATTCTTGTACAATAAGCATCATAAGTTTAAACATTATTTTGGAAATAGCTTCGTAAAAAAGTTAAAGTATTGTGTCGTCTGATAAACGGCTTCTGATATTGGACACAAGGTAGCCAGCAGCTGAAAAAGCTTGTTCAGATTCCACGCTGGTTGGCACAATAGTCATTTGCGCATTGTAAGTGAATTGAAGGTATGTACCTTTCCACTGGACTCGAAATAATTCATTTTCTTCTTGATCAAAACCTCAATGTTGCTCATATTGCCAGATCTAGATTGTTGGGCTGTTGATCTCGAACTCTTCATACTAATCAAAGTAAGTTTGAGTTCGTCTTGAAGTGACATTGGTGCTGCTGCTGCGTATGTCTCCAGATTAGCGAGAGGAGTGTCGTCATCCTAAGGATCATCAGCGTCAGCAGGAGCAGTGGCTTCTGCGTTGTTACCCGTGTCCGTGTACTCTAGCCTTTCGACTATAGTTTTGACTGTCTTGCATATTAAACTTTTTGAAGGTAGACTAAATGTGTCATCAACATTAATAAATTGACTTCTGTCTTCTTCGTACTTATATGGATCATGTAAGTATATAATAAAACCGCTGTCAAGTTAGTTCGCCGCTCTGAAATCCGTTTCCTCAACGAATCAACAAAGAGTAACACGTATGAACTACGCTTCTCTGTAATCTCGCCAGTCCAGCGGGATCCCGTAAAATTTTCGACCGAGATTAGTCCCGCAAAATGTCTGCGGGATCTCGGTATTTCGGGATCCCGTTCGGGATTGCATTCCTTACATGTTTACCTGTTTAGGTGAACTCTCGTTCACCTGTTTGGCTTTGGGCCCTCGGGATACCAAGTTACCTGATCTTGGTTACCGAGGACTGGGTTGTGCTGCCGATCAAGTTAGATGAACCTGTTGGTGGTCACCCAGGATAGGCTATGCCGGTCTATATAGGCTTTAGGTATTTCAATCTGTTTGCCTATCCCCAAGCGAAGGTATTGTAATGACTGTGTAGGTACTTACCTAACACAGCACTACGTACATATAGATATTAAATATTATAGTAAAACACAGGTAATTGTATGACAGAAATCAAAAGATAATGGTGCAATTACTTACATGAATTTATTTGGATAAGTGACTCTAATACATTGAAAATAGTTGACTTAGTAAATATTTATATTTTAAATTAGAATAATATACGATGATTACGCGGATTGAAAACTATGAGGTCGCAAGGACAGCGCGACCGCGATAACTGGTACTGGGTAGATCGAATGGCCGCTCCCGATCTGAGGCGTCTTTATATAGGGCTGAATCGTCCGGATTCAGACACTAGCGCGCGCCATATCACCCCCTTTCCAGTCGATTCGACGATATCCTTGCTTCCCCAATAGTCCTTACAGCATTCTGTAACAATGGAAAAAAAATTTAAAACATTTGTTGATTCGACATGAGGAAAAATTAAGTTTTTTTTTATTTTTGGCATGAGGTAAAAAATATTTCTTTGGTATTAGATAAAAATGTTTCTTTGTTATGTTGACATAATAATGGAAAAAAATATAGCATACTTTCATGCTGTATGAGTTCTCCAATACAATTTTAATTCTTTATAATTACATTCCTTGGTATCAAAAAATAAATAAATTAACTAGTCATTACTTCTGAGTTGGTTTACATATAGGTACATAAAATTTAAATTAATTACTCTTTACTTCTGAGTTTATAAGTACTTAGTTTTACATATTACATTATACACAAAATTTTAAATAATTACTCATTACTTATGAGTTTGTACGTGCTTTTTTTTACACATTAAATTATACACAAGACTTAAATAATTACTCATTACTTATGAGTTTGTGAGTGCTTATTTTTACATATTAAATTATTCACAAGATTTTAAATAATTACTCATTGCTTATGAGCTTGTAAGTGCTTATTTTTACATATTAAATTATACACAAGATTTTAATTAATTATATTATTTTATTCAATGCACTTTACTGTGAGGTGCTACAAATTGAATAAAACAGTTATATTATATTATAACGAATGCACTTTGTGTTACATATTTTACATAGATTATAAATATTTTCATAGATATATGAAAAGAAAAAAAATATAAGTTACTTAACTTAAAAAAATCTGTAGCTTGTGAATCTTTCAGGGAAGTACACTCTTCTTCCAGCTCTGGTGGTTGTGTGTGATTGCTGTGATGAAGTGGCTTCTGACGTAGTGGCGTTGTTATTCTGCGGAATAGACATCCTTCTCTGCTCTGGGGAAGTGGCTTGTCTGTTGTTCATCTCATCGCAGGGGTCCATACTCTCATTTAGGAAGAAGGCTGGTTTTAGACGATCTAATGAAATTTTTCTACTTTTTCCCTTGATATTTATAGTGGCTGTTTTATCATCCCTCTCTTGCACTAAGTAAGGTCCATCATAAGGTTTCTGAAGAGGGCGTCTCACTGCGTCGTTTCTTAGAAAGACGTATTTTGTATGGTTCATCTGCTTGTGCACGAATGTTTTTAATCTGCTATGATTTGAGATTGGAATGGGGCGAATTTTTGACATCATTGTTTGTAGTCTCTGTCCATAGGTGTCTGGTTCCTCTGGTGGTCTGTCTTCTTCCTCCATCTTAACTTGATTATAAGCTCTAGCCAAATCTATTTTGCTGAATATTGTTGATCCGTGGAGCTTATGTGAAAAGTCCTGAAGTTGTGGTATCGGATACTTGTCCGGCTTGGTAATTGAATTCAGTCGTCTGTAGTCTCCACACATTCTGTAGTTTCCATCTGGTTTCTTAACCATGTGAAGTGGGCTTGACCAATTGCTCTTTGAGGGTCTGCATATGCCTTGCTCGACCATGTATGCAAACTCTTTTTTTGCTATCTCTACTTGCATCGGGTTTAATCTTCTCACTTTTGATGTGACAGGCGGTCCTCTTGTTTGAATGTGGTGTGTTACGTTGTGTTTCGATTCATTTGGTGTCATGTTTGCTCTCGTCAGATTCGGATATTTTTGTAAAATTGTTTTAAATTTTAATGCTGCTTGCACCGTTGCTATGTCTATGACTGATGTCTTGTACATGAATCCTCTTGTTGTTATACCTGTTGTTTTATCTATTAACAGTTTTCTTTTTAAATCAACTAAAATATCATAATTTGTAAGGAAGTCCGCTCCGATAATTGGCTTTGTTACATCGGCTATTACAAACTTCCATTTATGATTTCTGCGAAGCCCGAGATTTAAATTTATAACTTTATGACCGTATGTTGGTATCACTGTTCCGTTTGCGGCGTATATTGGAGTGATGATGCTGTCTGTAGAGATCGTTGCTTTGTCACTTTTGTGATATCTCGGTATTATACTGATCTCAGCACCAGTATCGATTAGGTATTTGACGCCGGTGGCTATATCTGGCATGAAGAGACGATGTTTCATTTGCGACGGTGTTGTCTCGCACACCTGTCGCAGTTTTAGTTTTCCGGAAGATTGAAAGTGCAGGGTAGTTGACAATATCTTGCGTTAATTCCAAATTTTTGATGTGGTATGCATATATCTTCCTTCTTGTTATTATTATTATTAGGCATATAATTTTTATTATTATTATTTTTATTTTTATAATTTCGATTATTGTTTTGTCGGTTGTGATAAGAATTATTATTATAATTATTATAACGGTTTCTACTAGACGATCTTGATCTGGAACGTTCTCTTTCTTGATTATTATAAAATGGTCTTGATTGCCTTTGCTGAAGTTCTAGTCCTAATATTTTGTCAGTCAAAATTTGAATTTGCTGCTGCATTCCAATAAGAAGTTGAACTGTGTTTGGATCGTTATGTGCATGGTTATTCATTGAAGATGTAGATGGTAAATTTATCGATTGTATTTCAGCTCTATTGTTCACCTCCATAATTCTGTCTGCTGTAGTTGCGATTATCATGATGTCGTCAGTATTAATTGCTGTGATGATTTCTTGAATTCTATGCGGAAGTCTCTCTATCCAAAGTCTTTTGATGAGTGCGTCGTTGTTTAATGTTGGTCCTGCGAGATTTGTCATTTTTCTTAATAGTTCCGATGGTGTGTTATCTCCCAATTGCATCCCGTGTAGTAGATGTGTGAGTAGGGTTGCCAGATGGTATCCTAAAGGAGGACATGTCCTCCTTTTCGACAAATTGTCCTCCCTTACCTACCGTATGTCCTCCTTTTGCGTTGATTGTTATCCAATATAATTTAAAAAACATGTCTAGGTACTAAAGATTTTTATACATATTTCATAAAAGAGCACCAAGAACTTATTACAAAAAAAAATATGTTTTGGTGAAACATGATGTTTAAAATGAAGTGAATTTATTATAAAAAATCTTGTTTCATTGTTAATAGTTTAAGTAGTGACTAAACTATATTATACAAGTTATATAGCGACTGCATTGAAGATATAAAAAAATCAAGAAATAAAGTAAATTATGAGACGATGAAAATTCTTCGATATGCGTCTGTAGGTATGGCGTTTTTTTGTCATTGTCCTCCTTTTTAAGGAAAATCCTCCTTTTTTGTGCTATTTGTCCTCCTTTTTCAAATTTCCATCTGGCAACCCTATGTGTGAGTCTTTTTTCTTCCGATTCTTGTAGACGGTTCAATAACACATTACACCCAACTGTTGATAGTATGTATATAGTAAAAGAATACGTAAAAATCCATGTATTTTATATTTCCATGTTTTAAGTCTGGCTCTGTGAGACGATTAATATCATAAGCAGATCGTAAGTCTCCAGAATGTGGCAGCTTGTTACTGGTGCGTGTAAAATAATTATTTGACATTGTACCTGTTAGTTGCCCGTGAAGCTACATAAAATAAAAAGTTATAATGTAATATTATGCTGATTAATTATTTAAATTAATCAAATGACAGAACGAACGCGTATAATATGTCAAATGACAAATGTCAACCACGGTGGACGGTGCTGCCAGGACTTAAATTTTTAGATATTATTGGAGAGTTGCACGAAAAAAATATGAATCCTTATGAAGAAGGGGTTGAAAAATAACATTGTTTTTACTCCTCACTACCCCAAGGGGATTTATGAATTCGCAATTTTTAAAGTAATTTTTATTGCAGATTATCAACTAGTATCATGCTGGGATTGCATTCTGAAAGTTTCATCACAATGTATCTGTGTGTGTGTGCTGTGTACTTTTTTTAACTGTCAAATATTTCAAAGTGACTCCCATGCTCAGGAAACTCGAAATAATTTGTTATTTTTATTTTCAAATTGCTAAAAGGGCACATCACGTTCATAAAATGTTATTAATAAATATCAATTTTTCATAATAATATATTTAAATAATAAAAGAATTAAACTCACTCATTTCATAAAAAAATTGCCGAAAACTTTCTATAGAAACTTTGAATACTCTATAGTGACTTGTTAGTGAGGAGTTTAGCGTTGGCCACAACCCACTCGTTTTGTCTAGTTTCCGTTGAATTATGTTCTTTCTATGGATTCTTTTCCCAACTTACTATCCTAGCCTTTTTTGTTCTATTCTCGACAAAACAAATTTGTCGTCTAGCCCGACATAATCTTTAGCCCAATTTAACCATAATATATTTGGGCGACACAATACATTATTATTTCATAGCCTTTTCCTAGGGATAAAGGTCATATAAAAATCAGATAATATATGTATAAAAATTGGGACATCCCATTTATACAAGAAAAGTCCTGGCTTTTGCAAGACTGTGGTCTTGCAAAATTTTATCAACTTATTCATATTTGATTAAAAAGTATGCAATTAATCACGTAAGTACCTACTATCCACAGAATATTTCAAATTGGTGTTTCATTGAAATAAATGAATTTAATTTGAAAATTAAAAAATATTTTTATAGAAATAGTTGCAAGACCAGTAAGTCCATGACCAAGACCAAGAATCATTTGCTGCATTTGTTTATCACTATCAACTAGTCCTCGTGATCCATGTTGAACCAATAAATCATGCATTTAGTTCGTTCATTACGTTTTTTATTTTAAAAATTCTCTTTTCATGTTTTTGTGCCTTTGTTATGTACAAAAAGACGAAGAAACTTAGACCTTTGAAAAATAGACCAGCAAAAAATATATCGTTGATAAATTATGTATATTTTTTTATCTCAAGATATCTATTTACATTGAACTTAAATTATTTCCTCTGAAAGGATGTCATTTCCAACAGAAAATAAACTTTATTACAATATAAATGCACGGTTGTATAAAAACATTTCACCATCTCGCGACTTTGATACATTTCTATGGAAATAAGACAAATTCAATTTCTTAATGAAAGATTTTTTCGCAAAGAAAAAATTTCTCGTAAGAGTGTTTTTTTTTGCCTGCGATGATTTACATAACATTTTTTTTCATTCTTACTGATATTATTCATACCTACCTACATATTTTACCATTTCATATAACATTCAATATTTTTGGTTAGTAAATTTGTATAAATTAAGTAGATAATTGAGTACTTTAAATAGATGTTCCAATAAATTTTTAAACGACTGAAAATATTCATGGCTTTTTTATTATATAGAATAAAAAAATAAGTTTTATTCACGAGTCGAAAATGTTGGTAGGTTGTTAGATAAATAAAAGAAACCTAAAGCATTGCACATCTTTACAAAAAGATGGTGAAAACTTTGCGTTTCTGAAGCTGACACCGTATACCAGTAAATCACCACCCTCGGAAGTAATGCCAAGAATATATTACAACGGAAGTAAATTCACGGAGTATTGTACCAGTAATGGCTCTATATACCCGTGAGTATATCTGACTCGTAAACTTACAATATTTTTTTAATGTCTAGATTGATTAATAAAAGACATCAAGATCCTCTATCACCAACACAATAGCAAACTACTCATGGACAAAGACATTTTAAATACTATGCCATCAAACTACATAATTGTCTCCCAACCTCACTAAAACTGCTACCACAAAACACATCGTCACAAAAATACAAAAAACACATAACAGCATGGATAAGTAACACCGGTTCAGACCAAATCAATAACATAATTACACCCAATCAAATTGTAATATATTGATGTTACGCCTGGTATCAGGCAATGTGTATAGCGGAGGACGAGATCATACGAATGATGATTCGGGAATATTCGGGATTGAATATAAAGATAGGTCGGGGTTTTGTTGGGGGCTTTTTGCATTGATAAACGATTGTGCTTTCACGTTGTGGTTCATTCATATATAACTTTATAATTGTACTTCTCTCTGTTAATATATAATTACTGTTAATTGTAATAAACTGTGTTAAGTGAAACGCGTGTATTCATTTATTATATCTGTGTATGAAAACTACCAGATACTAAACAAATATAATTAACTTTCACATTTTCATCTCAATAATTATTTAATATATAATTTTGTACTATCTATGTCACACAACTGTTCAAATGAACACCTCGGCACATGACTAAAAAAACTAATTTTATAAGAAACGCGAATGCTGCACACTCTTTTTTTTTGTTTGTTTATATACCTATCTACTCGTAGATCGCATTTAAAATAATTTCTTATATCAAATCAATGTGACGTAGGTATAACAACCACACAAAACTGATGTGATATTTTGATACATTGAATAATAGTGTTTTTAATCCATCTTTTGCATTTCAATTAAGATATTCGTATGATAAAGGTTGCGTAATATGGCACACGCAATAGAAAAATTTAATTTTTAACGTATTAAAACAAGTAATTTTTAAACTCCGGTTATAATTTTTTAAATTTTAATAACATCTTCTTGGCCATCTCCCTACTGCTGGATGTAGGCTTCAAACTTTTTCCACCCTTCCCTCTCCTGGACGTTTCTTTATCACTTTTTTCCCGCGACTATAACTATTTCGTCAGCCCGTCTTTTCTGGGGTGGACCTACTCCTCTCCATTGTAGAATTCGTGGTGCCCATCTGTCAACTTCCTCTCTTGCCACGTGACCTTCCCACTGTCATTTGATACTGGCATACTTGAATTTCATAACTACTTTTTCAATAAAGTGCAAAATAATGTCTTGATCATGTCCTCTTAATGGCTTAGTGGGGGGTTTTCAGTATAACTTCTATTATCCGTCTTTTTTATGGGGGATGATTTCTTCAATAATAACGCCGTATAGATATTAGAACGTCTATCTATTCACAATATAATCAAGTACTTGTCACTACCTACCTACTGGTCTTGTGCAGAATGCCTTCTACCATTTCACATTATATTGGTCTATGATATATTGTGTCATTGGTATGTATATTATCTTTCTATATGTTGTATTTTATTTTTTATTTTTTTTTGTCAAACAATATATTTTAAATACCTACACTGATTTTACATGTTATTTTTATGGAAGTGTATTATTATATTTTTTTCATATTGTTATTATTGTTTTTTTTTCTGTTTATTGTTGATCATGTGGTTGATGTTTATGGTGTTATTGTTTTGATGTGTGCGTATGTATGTGCATATATGTATGTGTATATATGCATGTGTGCATGTATATATGTATGTATAATGTATATTATTGTATTTTACTGAATAGCCTCACCTTAAGACATGCGTAGCCGTTTAGGTGAGGTTATGATGAATAAAAAAGAGAGGAGGAAGTTACTATGTATTATGTTTTGTTGACTTTTTAGTTTCTTTTCTTTCTTTTTTTGTACTTGCATTTTTACTGTTTAAATAAATAAATAAATAAATATAATGTATCCATCTCTGTCGCAAACTGGTATGTCCCATTTTCACATCTCATTGGTCATTCGAATTCACATAGGTCATTCGGATTTTGTGATCTCGAAGAACAATTTTAAAGCTATCGAGAAGTTTCGTCATAGGCATGGTGCATTTCTATTGGTTGTTTCCCATTAAGTTTATTTTTTAAGAGATCCTAGTCACACCTTGTGGCAGTCCACATGTTTGAATCTTCATGAGCTACATTTCGATGAATATTTTTTTGTCACTCATTTAGCGTTCTGTGAAGGGGTCTTTACAGTCCCCATATGCAGGGCGGATGGTGATGGAAGTTGCGAACATCTCGAATCTCACACACACACACACACACACACATCTCAATACAACAGACGAAATGGCTTTCTGTAATGAATGAAAACATATTGTTACATTCATTTTGAACACACGTGCAGAATGATCATAGCCATTCTTATATTTTTTATGTTATAGGCATTCTTTGGAAAGAAAGTATCACACACCTTTAAATGCAATAACAAATGTAATTTTTTGCCAAAGTAAGATAACTCATGTTTATGCGGGCTACGGATTTCCATTTGTTTGCAACAACTAAATCATTCAATCCTAATGCAGGCAAGCTTTGCCGCGGTTCTCCCTTATAGCTCTGGCTTCACAAACTGTCTACCCATTTACATTTTAACTAAACATATGGGGATCGAGATGAATAAATACGAAACACGAAAAAACCGTATGGGGGATTTTTGTGTGCGACTGTTTTCACATAACAGTATGGAGATGCCGGATGTTTTTGGAAAATTGCAAACTAACATGTCGTTTAATATTATAATGTGGGTCCGCCTTCGGTAGATACTTGTACCTACATATTGCTGTCCTTGCGTCCTTTATACGAATTATACTGTTTTATTTATTTAATAAAAACTGAACGTTGGCTGTTCACAATATATTAAGGGATTAAAATGAGAGTCTGTAGCGGGTGCAACCAGCCGAGTTGACCACCCACTTCAAGGAGTAGGGGGACGTCAGCCGGCTATTTAAGGCCATGCACATCACGTCCCGATCGTTCAGTTTAACCAAGGCCAGCGGTAGGCAGTCACTCTGCCCGACTCACATTTCGATTCCGCGCATTCAGCGATCTATATTATTTAAATTATTTAATAGTCCATTATTGAAGTATATACCAATCTTGAATTATAATTAGAGTCAAACTATCAAATAAATACGTAAGTCAAATTCAAACTATTTTAATACCTGTCTGTAATATTAATTCATTCATATTCTTCTGATAAATATATAAATGTTTTATGGTGTGGCGTGGGTATCTCATTCTGCTGCGTAACGCTCTTTAATTAGCTTGCAACTAATTACCGAGCTACGCACAGCAGGATCGAATACACACGCGACATCATTTCGCGTTGGATTTGGAACAGGCGACAGGTTTACTACCTAGTGCCTTTCTAGACCGGAGTACCCTTCTGTAAATAAATAAATTAATATTTAAATCCAATTCCCAACCTAGCGCGAAAAGTCTAAAGCCTCAAATGATTTAAATCACATGCAATGACAATTAATATAATGATGAAAACTCTCAAGAACAAAGTTTTGAAGTATTAGAAAACATGAGAAGAAAACATTTTCGATAATTCATTTTTAATGGCTGGTTTTTTGATATTTTCTTCCTTATTGAATATAGGTATAAAAAAAAGAAGTCTGGAACCTGGAAGTGGTTGCATTTACCAGTGCGCTCTTTACGAGTGAAATTTGCAGATTTTATCATTATTTCAATATAATTTGTGCTTGTATGTGTACCTATAATCCGTTCGTTTGTGAAGGTTTACTGAAGAAGGTTTTTTTTCAGAAATCTTCCCGGGTGTGCTCTGAACAAATCATCAAGTTTCATTGTAATCATTTGGATGATATAAGAGCACAAAAAGGAATAACAAAGATACAAATGATACTAAAATCTGCAATTTTCACCATAGATAGGGGATGCGCCCTGGTAAACACAACCACTCCCAGGTGCCAGACTTCCTTTTTTCATACCTATATTCAATAAGAAAGGAAATATAAAAAAACAGCCTTAAAAATGAATTGTTTTTTGACTTTGCTATCTCTTAGACTATATATTTTTACTTTTCACAACTCACGAGAAGTATACCTAAGGGTTCTTTATCAGGACCCAATTTCTATAAAACACAATTCCCAAGATTATTTTGATGATGAAACTCTAAATACTACTGGTAAACTTTAAATAAGAGAAAAAGTTTACAACATAAACCAGTCAGTGTCTGATTGATGTCAATGAGGTTATTTGATTTTATTTTTACTTTACTTGCATAATCACTTAATGTGTCTATTGAGATAAATTTTTTGTATTGCTTCATATTTTTTTTAATTGATTATAATAAAATAATAATGAATGAACAGGTTAGGCGACAGTTACACGTAAAGTATTTACTGTGATCCGCCAATAAATACTGATTTATCGTGGTATTTACTGAACGTGTAGTCTAGTGTATTGATGGATGTCAATTATTATTTATGGATTTAATTATTAATTTATTAATCCATCAATAAATACTGACGTCCATCAATTAATACTGAATTGATGGATCACAGTAAATACTTTACGTGTAACTGTCGCCTTACTTCGTTCATTCCAACCAAATCTTGTTTACATTTTGTAAAACGAACGAAAAAATAATTATAGAATTTATGATAATTATTTCCCTAAAAGAACTTGTCTTTCTTTATTGCACAGGTGTTGTATTGAATCTCAAAACTGAATCTCCTTTGAATCTCCTTTATTTAGTTAATTTAATTAGTTTCAAAGGTTTTCATCCCTTTAATGCCTTCAAATAATGGAAGGCAAGAATTTTTAATGGCATGTAATTGGATTATAGGTAAGTCACTAAGGTATAAAATAAATTATGAACATTTAAGGTACCTACTGACGCTCAGATCTATATTATGTAGGTACCCTACATAGGGGATTATACGAGTCAATTCATGAAAACATTTCAGCTAATATATCAACCGTATTTACCTACTTATCCAGGGAGTTTTATGTGCATATCAAAATGCTCGAAAACCACCCAAGTAATAAATTCGAAATATATTTGAGCTCAAACTATTCCTAAAACATCAAGAAAGTTTTTAAATAGTCGAATACTATTTGAAGCGCTTTAGCTCCCTATGTTGATCATATTATGGAACAAGGCGCCTCCTTGTGATAATCTCTATATTTTTTTTGTATATTTATACTAAACAATCATAATAATGTATGTGGATCATTTGTATATTTATTAGTAATTTTACCCGCAACATATAAACAGAATATGTTTTATTTTCTGAATTCTCATAAATAAGATAATAGCAATAAGATCAAGGTAATAACAATCAGCTGATCTCTTATCACCAATTTTTACCTAATTTAGATAAAACATTATTAGGTAAGTACAGTCAACTATTTATTTAATCTTTAAAAAATAAAGAAGTTTTTATTCTGATAAAATTAAACATCAAAAATTGTTTACATAAAGGTATTTATTTGCACGTTAAGTTTTAGTTTTTTTTAAGCTATACATATTGCATAATACTAAGGCGTTACAAAATATTTTTGTTGTTCTAAAGTTTGTCGTTCGAAAATAATTCTTAATAGAGCTTCATTGTTCAACAATTTAAAACAGATAAAAGCGCATCTTATACATATACACTAGTTGCATGTAACACATGAGATCCAACTGTCGATAGCGATAGTATGTATAGTTGAAGAATATGTACCAAACTATAAACCCATAGATACAAATTATTGAATATTTTCAGATATTTTGTTTTCTATACAACATATGTAGGTATGTATGTCAAGATAGGATAGTATGGAGGAAGATCCTTTTTCCTACCCAGAATATGCAAATTGCATGATGGTATGTATGTATGTTTGGAGATGAAGTAACAAACTATTAAGTCTTCTTACATATTGTGTATAGGCGACTGCCATACAAAATGTATGAAGCGATGTCGTCACTAAATTCAATTTTTAAAAAAATTGTTAAAAAAAAATTGAGATCTTCTACTACAATGTTAATATTTTTTATAGAAAATTGAATTATCTAGTTGGGGTGTTTCGGCTTTTTTCGATAATTGTAAAAGTTTTGGAAATATAGGCAGTTAAACTCATAAATTTATCATAAAAAAAATATTTTTCTTAATAAAAAATGTTTGAGAAACCCTGGAATTTTTTTGAAAAAACTAATTTGAGATTTTGTATTTGTCTATGTTTGTACCAATTTTCAGCGTTCTAGCGTTTATGGTTTCTGAGATATATGGAAAAATAAAATAAAAATTCAAAAGTTGATAACCCCTGACTGAAACAAAAATTCAAAATTCCGAGTATAAAAGTTTTGTAGGCCTGTAACTGTTTATATATTCTGAAATTTTAGGCTCTGTAAATTGAGCGGATCAAAAGTTATAAGGGGGGGACGGACACACAGACACACACACACACACACACAGACACACACACACACAGACACACAGACACACGAAATGTTCTACTCCGAATTCTGAGTAAATCCGTGTATGGAACATATATGCTGCGAAGCCTCTAAGTTGGTGTTTTTTGACTTCAAAGTTGGAAAAGCCATGAAAAAAGTAGACCTCTCCATACAATTCTCGCGTATTCTGGCTTGATACATTGTCGATATGTTAAGAGAACAAAGTTCTCCTGAACAAATCGACAGTTGGATTAATTATTGATATTTATTTCTATAAGAGGCGGAGACCAGATAGCACTGCATGCGCCAATTGTTAATAAATCTACATACATATTATGTTTTCTTTGTTTGTTTTCAATGTATGTTAACCGGTGTATGTTAATTTGTTTGAACCATACTACCTAATCAATTAATCCAATCAAAACCTCACTTTATCAATATTTCTTCGATATTTTATTCATCTATGTGAAATAATTTATTTTTAAAATATCAAGCTATATTCACATGTTTTAATTCCCTTCGGATTTCTACAAAATAACATATTTTATTTTCGTGTAAATCGAATAAACTTTGCTGTTTTACACGTGTACTGCAATTTATTGAGAAATAGGGTAGAAATTTCCTAGAAATATTCATTTCACATAATATATAAATTCAATCTTTCGACGTGGAAGATAATTCGTACGAAAAGTTACTATATATTATAATGCTTGAATGTAAAAAGTAAAAAAAAGGTTGATATAAGTATCTTGTTCTTTCTAATTGTATAGACAGGTCGGGGTTATAAATATGTACATTTTGTGATATGTATGTATCTATAACAATTATAAATATGTCTACTTTTGTGGGTAATTAGTTAATTGGACATCTGAGGCAATAATCCTAGGTTCAACTCTCGGTGGAGTTACAGTAGTTTTTGAGTTGGTTTGTGAGACGATTAATTAACAAGTTTTAAAACGAATATTTTTTCATTGCAAATACGCAAACATTGGATTTTTTTCCTTGTCGGGAGTCAAATGATATTTTTACTGACAAACTTTATAATATAAATTGAGACGAAGTTGGGATATTGTAGAAGAATCAGGAACTCAAGGCACCTACAGGGCTTACGCTTATGCCTTTTTATTGATAAGGGAACTCAATAAAAATGCTTGATTGGTGAACGTTGCGCAAGCCCATAAGTGATCACGTAAACCTGCCGACAGGTCGTAAGGCCTGTGGGTGTCTTGAGTTCCTGGTTCTCTTACAATATCCCAACTTCGTCTCTATTGAGATGTTAAAATGTTTGTCAATAAAAATAAGTTTTAAAACACTGATAATTAAATTGTTTGTAAAGTTCTCATTAGTTTTTAATTACGATTGCCTATATAATAACGTTTAACTCTGCATATTCATCCATTCATTTGTGACTGATTACAAATGAAGACACGACATGTCGGCAAAAAAACCCAAGGTATTATTATACGATTATGAAATGGATGGTTCCTAAAACTTTGTGACAAAATAATACCTTGAGGACCAGGAGGTAAAGTGCCATGAGTTCATCTTTGTTCATAAAATATTCAAAAGATCCTACATATTATGTTCCAATGTTATAATAATAGACACAGCTCCTAGGTATTTTTATATCAAACAAAATGATTATGTTTATGCATATATTTTTCCTTGTATCAGGACGGCCGTTTCGGAGATCCTTATCAAGGAAAAAATATACTTAGAAACATAATCAATTTTGTTTGAATTAAGAATTCCCATTATAATTGCTTGATTACGGTGATGTGTGTTATCTGGATGCCAATGAAGAATTATTAAATAAACTGGAACGATTACAGAATGTCTGTATACGGTTCATTTACAATCTTAAAAAATATGATCATGTTTCGACTTGTAGAAATATTCTTCGTTGGCCAAAGATACGAGATCGTCGTAACATTCACATTCTGTCATTACTTTATAAGACTATTTATGATCCCTATTCACCACAATATTTAAAAAATAACGTCGTTTTCTTGTCAAGTCACGGCCTATCCCTTCGATCTGCTGAACGTACTACACTAGCTATCCCCATTCACAATACAGAAGTTTTCAGCTCCTCTTTTCAAGTACAATCAGCTAGACTATGGAATGGCCTAAGTGATGCAGTAACGTCATCTCAATCCATTAAAATATTTAAAGGTAAACTAAAAAAACTTTATTTTTCAAATAGTTCCTGAATTCCTTCTTTATCCTTCCGTAACCTCCTTTTCCTCATTGCTATGATCAGTCTTATTTTTATTATTCTTTTTTTTTAAACTATCGTTTCATTTTTTTTTCTCTTTGTATTTTTTATATTTCTTACTCTTTTATGTTATTTTTTATCAATTTATTTCTCAATAAATTAGTATTGTACCAATTTAACTTAGAGAATTCACGTTGCTCGGGTTGGTTGGAAGAAATTGCCTTTTGGCAATAAACCTGCCTTTGTACACATGTACCTACATTAATTATATAAATAAATAAATAATGGAGTTCTACACCTTAAAAACCGCCTGTACTGACAATTTAAAAACATTTAATACAGATCCATTCAATAATGAAACTACAAAACTATTAAGTGCAAATAATTGGAGATTTCTGAAACAGATTTATGTAGATGCGATTCCATGGTATGTACCTATATATGGATGTATGTACACGAAGTGTGTTCAATTTTTATGAATTATCTAAATCTACCATACCGTTGTTTCAATAAGAAATTATTAGTCAAAAAAGATTATCAGTTAAATTATGTGTTTGGTTTAAATTTGAAATTTAAAAAGATAAAGCAGAAAAGTATTATAAATGATATTCTATCCCAGAAACCATTAGTAGATCACAGAGCACATAACATATATTTCATAAGTATTGGGAAAGAATATTGGATTTGAGAGAGGTACCAACTGACTTAGGCTGTCGAGTTGATAATTGATGAATATAGTAGTCATGTTGTACTTCTGTAGAATTCTCAAAGGTATACATAAGCTGGAACAATAATAAGATTCCGGTAGGTACTTGGTTCATTAATATTCAGCGAATTGTCCCAAAATCTTGACATAACTTCTAAGTACTCAAGAGTTGATATTGCTGTACATAGTAACAAAAAAATATAATGACACAATTGGAGACACTTAAATGCATAGTAGGTATAGTTATCGGAAAACAACTTGAGCCCATCACGTGGGTGCGCAGATCGCAAATTTGTGTCTTTTTGCTTGGTTGGTATATATATTAAAACCGCCTCCCTCTACGGCAAAATGGCTCAAGAAGTTTGGCGGCATTTGTAGTTGTCACAAAACTGTGAATAAATTATGCTTACTCTTAGAAAAAACATTTATATAGCAAGTTATTCTGTATAAGAATTAATCCTTATTGGCATTTTTTACAGTGCAAATTGAAATTTTGATTTCACAAAAGAAATTAAGTATCGACTATAAATTAGGCCAGATAACGCTTCATATGAGGTCACATTCATTAAAAGTGAAACATTCAATAATTAAGAAAAAATAATAAATTTACGAACACCATTGACATGTTTCAAAGTTAATTAAGAATTTGCGACAATATTTCTTCGTTTGATAAATTTCAATCAGAGTTTGCCGGTGAAATCAAAAGGCAATATTGAATATTCGACAGCCAGGTGTCACCGCTCACACCAACGGGAACCGTCTATTCTACAAGAGAGATAAATAATAATGCAATTAATCATCAAGAGAGTGAGAGAGAGAAAGTGTAGGTATAGATAGATACTCACCTCTACCCATATCTCCTATCTGAGAGTAGAGCGGAGGCAAAACACAGTCGGCTGAATAGCTTCGGCAGTGGTAGATAAGGCAAAGAGAGGGATGTTAACACCCTCCTAGCTGTGGTGGAAGAAGGCGGTTATCATTTCCCATTCACCAAACACAACAATTCATTAATCAGCGATGCACGAGTGCCTCTGGAACTTATCACATTCCAAACGTAAATCATCACACATCGTTTATATTTTTGAAAAAATTCATCACTATAATTGGTACAAGATATCAGAAATCGTATCTACTTGAACACAAGATACTAAGCGTCGTTATATTATTACCATATGCGAATTTACTACTTTCAAACTATTCATAACAATTGATATTTCTCAGAAATAATTACTTATTTTTTATTTTTACAACACTACGTTCGAACAACACACTTGGTGACTTTTAAAAATAGTTATTTATTATATTTTAATTAGTTGAAATGTCAAAAATTTAATTACATACGATATATTTATTGCAGTTTTAAAATATTTAGTTGCGTCCCCTCTATTTTATTTAAAGTCCTAATTTTCACTATATTTTGTTATTATTTTTATCATTACATAAGATTTATATCTATTTTTTTATAATTCAGAATATTTTCTCTAATATTTTTTATTTAAAATTACACTAAAACATTCACTTGACTATTTATGACACGAAGAATATTTAAGATTTCGAAATGATAGTGAGTCTAATCTGGTACAAGATCAGATCAGGCTGCTTGAAGGCGCGAAAATTTATGTCAAGGCTGAAATTATCCACACATCGAAGATGATAAGCGCGAATTAAATCCGAACACAATATTGGTTTTAAAATACGAATGTCATTCGAAGCGAAACGAACGAAGCGCTGACAGATAAAATTCGAGACGTTTCTCTGTCAGAATTTCTTCCATTTTCAAATGGGATTTGCGTTTAAACATCGAACATTTTCGTTTTCAGCGTGTGTTTCTGTTTCCCTTTGACGTTTGTGTTTTGAAAAGCGACTCCGGCGCGACCAGAGCGCGCTCTGCCTGTGCACTGAGAGAGTTTTGGGTGAAATCGTAAGGGTTGGAGAGAATTGGCGCATTGATAGCGCCTGCGTCGTGTCGCCTAGAACTGAACATTTTCCCGGAGTAAAAGCGCGCTCCGATCGATTGTGTGTGTGTGTGTGTGTGGGAGAGTGGAAATTCTTGGACGGATATTACCAAAAGGTAATTCGAATAACAGAAATCTCATTTGTACGATGGCAACAATACATAATTGTTTTACAAAAATATAATATATTATACTTTTTGCTACGAGTCCATTACATCAATTTCAAGATAGGTGCCTTTTATAACGACGATGTCAACCAATATACTTTCGGATACCGCTCAGATTTCATCGTAGGCGATATCGTAAAAGTATCTTTGATATATTTTTACGTACATATAGACGAAGCGAACAATATGAGGAGATATTTTTTATCATTTCGCAAAAAATAAAGAAAATTTTTCCCGTAGATTTTTCGTTTTGATAAATTGGAGCACTTATTAATATAACACATGCGTATATTTTTATGCTGTACAATCATTTCAAATAGATATTTTAAGTTTTGTATATAAATGAAAATGATATTTTATTTTCAGAAGTATTCATGTCAACGTGTAGGTGTACACATCAATGAATATATTGATATTATTCAATGGATTGTTAATTACAGTTAGTTAAAGCGAATTTGTAAAATGAAAATTTCGTCCTGAATTTTCTTTTCAACTATTTCAAACAGGTGTGGGAAGTAAATTTAATTGAATTTGATTTTGATAAACACGGCTATATTGAATAAATTTTATAAGAAAATTTAACATGATCTCAAGCATCAGAAAATTAAACGATTATTCCAAAGGTCTTTTTAATATTTTATAAATTGATTTTCTAGGCTGATTTAAAATTTCAACCTTATCTGTATCCAAGCAAACACTTAATTCCATTCCATTAATTCTCAACTCGATTAATTAATTCCATTTACTTTTTTAATTCTTTTACTTTCCATTGCTGGCAACTATTTGAATGTATTAAATATTATTTTTCTTTTTCAGTTGTTTTTGTAAATCTTAATCACTTCATACTTACAAGCCCCATTTAAATACAAAAATTAAAAATGATATATATTTTTTAATTCATGAACATGTCAACAGTATTCTCAAATAAGAAAACGAAAGAAAGTTTGTAAATCAACAAGTACGAGACGATGTATGAATGGGAATGTGGAATGTGGAATGTGTACGTTTAAAAACAAATGTGTGGCGCTCGGTTATATCTTCCTATTCCATTTATAATGATATTGGGTGATTGACTATCGAATTCGAATGTGCATGTCAATTGTAAGTACACAGAAGTGATAAGTACATTTTGGTTCAATCGAGTTAAATAGGTGCACAAAAATGCTGATATTGTTTTAATCGAGATAAATAGGTAGGTACACAAAAATGCTGATATTATTTCAATCGAGATAAATAGGTACACAAAAATGCTGATATTGTTTCAATCGAGATAAATAGGTAGGTACCTACACAAAAAAGCTGATAATTTTTCAATCGAGATAAATCGGTAGGTACAAAAAAATGCTGATATTGTTTCAATCGAGATAAATAGGTAGGTAAACAAAAATGCTGATATTGTTTCAATCGAGATAAATAGGTAGGTACCTACACAAAAAAGCTGATATTTTTTCAATCGAGATAAATCGGTAGGTACACAAAAATGCTGATATTGTTTCAATCGAGATAAATAGGTAGGTACCTACACAAAAAAGCTGATATTTTTTCAATCGAGATAAATCGGTAGGTACACAAAAATGCTGATATATGTACGATAGTCGATAAAGACATTACTTATTGACAATATGTGATATTTATATAAAAAAAGTAACGAAGCATTGATTAAATTACTAGTTGCATGTAACACATGAGATCCAACAATCGATGACGAGAATATGTATACTTGAAGTAAACATACCTGGCCGACCGCCGCACTATGGAATATGGTAGAACAAAGCTATATCAAAAATGCTTTTTACTAATTTCTCAATTGTGATATTTTTTTTAATTTACATTGATAGTATACATATTGAACATTTATAAACAATAGGTATTTATTTTTTTAAACGTTAAGAAATAATTATAAAAATTGAATAAAATGTCCTTTCCTACTCGTGCTCAATTTCGGCTAGTTTTTCGGCGACTGTTTGAGTAAAAATTACTTGTTTTTTTCACAAACAAACATACTATGTCTATATATTTTTGGAAAGCTCGTATTATGCCAAATTCGATACTATTATTAAAATAAAGAAAATATAATTAAATATGAGTGTTTAACTCAAAAAAGTAAAAAAAAAAATTTTTTGCGGTTTCTTCAAGTTCGATAAAGCTTTTCGTTTTTACCGACGTTTCCCGGTGCGCTCTAATTGATATTAATTTATAGCTTAGGTACTCATATACAACATATAAAAAAATTGGCTGCGGAGATTTGCGGTTGAAAAAGTTATGATGAAAAATATGATGTTAGAGGACTACACAAAATATTGTGATTTTGCGGTTACATACTAGGAAGATATTTTTTATCAATTTTTCGTAGTCAAATTGTATTATTTTGTTTATAAAACAACAAAAATATATTTGTAATATAATAATAACCATACAAAATTATATTTTTATTTTTTTGAAAATAATATTTTGAAAATTTTCCGCTCATTTTATGTAAGACAGTTTTTATTTTTCTTCTAGTATATAAAATGACGCGACTATTTTATTTATATCATCAAAACAATTTTGTATTAGTTACATACATAAACATAGATTTGTTTAAATATATACTCAAAATAATATAAAATGTCTACGTTCAAGTGCTCAAAACGAGAACTAATACTTACTTACATTGAAGGAGGACAAACTTCATCAGCTATATCAATATTTTTACAAGAGAATTATCAATTTTCTGATGAAAAAATATGTTTTATCGTCCATAATATGCAGAGAAATATTATTGCTTCGTTCAATAACCGATGGAAACAAGCATCACGCAAAAAGAAATCATTCTTAAGAAATAATAGTAATTGGCTGGATTCAGAAAACTCGGTGACTTTACCAACTTTTAAAGACGATTTTATTTACTCTACACCATCTACTTCTTCTGAGAAGCGAGGAAGACCATGTGTCCCTTACGGGGATTCTTCTGAATCAAGGAAAAAAATACCATGTTACTAAATGATTATGGATTTGAACACATATATGCATATCTTCAGGCATTACGTTCGATAGGAGAAGGAGAAGATGCTGAAAGAAGGCGAAAGAGTTCATGTAAAAGATGAACTATTTCTAACAATGATAGATGGAAAAGTGCCTCAAGTATTAACACAGACACAACTTCCAGTTCCACATGCTATGTAGAGCTACTCCACGACAAATGAATGATTTGACCAAAGTGACTGCTAGGCCAGAAAATGAAGAATCTTATCAATACGGACCATCTACTGTACATGCCTGGATTCGTTGCATGGAAATGATATTGTATATGCGCAAACATTGGATTTTTTTCCCTGTCGGGAGTCAAAGATATTTTTTAACAGATTTTTAATTATCTCAATAGAGACGAAGTTGGAATATTTACTGTAGGAGAACCGGGAAATCAAGGCACCTACAGGGCTTACGACCTGTCATCGGCTGGTTTACGTGATCACTTTATGCGCTTGCGCAACGTTCACCAATTATGCCTTTTAATGAGATCCCTATCAATTCAATTTTGAAAGTTCTATATATTGTAATACTGAAATTCTTTTCGCTTGAAAATAAGGAATTTTTACTACAGCCATCTATGGGTGAAATTATGAACAACAATCTTATTATTTTTATTTATTTTGTTGGAACGCCATCTATTGAGAGAATTGGTTTTTTTGTAAATAATGAAAGCTACAATTCTTATATCTGAGGTGACAATGCATTTTTCGCATAGAAGTCGCCCCTGAATTGCGCCAGACTTATTAGGTAATATCTTTGACTCCCGACAGGGAAAAAAATCCAATGTTTGCGCATATGCAAGAATAAAAATATTCGATTACTTACACATTGGTACAAGTAGGTAAATAAGACAAAAATGACCTAATAAGTCTGGCGCAATTCAGGGGTGATTTCTATGCGAAAAATGCATTGTCACCTCAGATATAAGAATTGTAGCTTTCATTATTTACAAAAAAACCAATTCTCTCAATAGATGGCGTTCCAACAAAATAAATAAAAATAATAAGATTGTTGTTCATAATTTCACCCATAGATGGCTGTAGTAAAAATTCCTTATTTTCAAGCGAAAAGAATTTCAGTATTACAATATATAGAACTTTCAAAATTGAATTGATAGGGATCTCATTAAAAGGCATAATTGGTGAACGTTGCGCAAGCGCATAAAGTGATCACGTAAACCAGCCGATGACAGGTCGTAAGCCCTGTAGGTGCCTTGATTTCCCGGTTCTCCTACAATAAATATTCCAACTTCGTCTCTATTGAGATAATTAAAAATCTGTTAAATGATATTGTATATTTCATATAACCTTCTCTTTCAAATATGGTCTGCAACAAACGAACAAAATAAACGATTGAAGCAAGAAAAGAAAGCTTTGGTACAAAAACGGTTTCGTGAAGAACTTCGTTTAATCATCGATAAACCACGTCAAGTGAGCGGTAATAGCAACGATGGCAATACCGCTAGAAGATTTTTTTATAATGCAAGCTGTTCTGCTGAAATTACAGGAGTCGATGTAGGGTTGATTGAACGGTTTTACATAATTCTTCAAGCTTTGTCATCTGGTTTTATGATAGATGATAAAAAAAATTGGCAGTAATGTACTGGAAACAGCAAGAATTTATGTGAATATTATGATTGGTACTATATACCATCTTCTGAGCACAAAATTTTAATTCACGGAGAAAGTATTATAAAACATTTTGCAGTGCTTCCTATAGGACAGCTATCGGAAGATGCGCAAGAATTCCGTAATAAGGATTACGAAAATTTCGATTGCATCATGCCAGAAAATGCTCTAGAATAGCTACCAATGAAGATGTATTTCACACTCTTCTTTATACTTCAGATCCATATATAACAAGCATTAGAAAACCGTATACAAAACATGTAAAAGAACTTGACGAAGATACCCTACATCTTTTTAAAGTAAACGAGCTTATTTTTGATCCTGATGTTCATCAAGTATAATGTCTGTACGTGTTCTTTTTACCACGAATTTTAGAATTTACAATTTAATTTGGTACTTTACAACATCTTTGGTATTAAAATTTGTATTTAAATTTAATTATAAAAAACATTTAAATTTTGATTTATTATTATTTGTGGTTAGTTATTATTATTTATGTGTATTTTTTTATATAAATTATATGATATGTTAAGTATAATTATCAATACTTTGTATGTGGTAATAAGTAATAAATTATTTATGCAAAAAAGAGAATAAAAAAAATTAATCATTTTTTATTATTTTTATTTCTTTAGAAGTAATATATTTTTTATTGTAATTTGAAACATCATATAGTATGAATTATTTAAACAAAATTTGATCAGTCTAACTCAATTAATAAAAAAGTTACGGATTTTTGATCCGAAGCAGGCCTTTTCGTTCCATAGTGCGCCGTGGTATGTTAGTAGTCCTTTCGGTTTCTGTGCGGACGTTCTGGGTTCGATTCCCAGCAGAGGAGAAATTTATTTAAATTCATTTCTCACGTAAATACTGTTTCTCTGGGCTGGAAACACTGGTTAGTTGAAAGAAAAAGCCATACTGCAATAAACTCGTCACTTGCTCAGGGTGCAAGGAAGTGCTCATTATTATTATTAGTATACCTATCTGTACACTATTAAATCCAAAATGTTTTTTGCATGAAAAAGTCCACTATGCCTTACAAAATGTTCCTACCTTGTACCCGCGTCTTGGATTAAAACTGTCTATATGTTAAGAGAAAGAAATTTTCTTGAACAAATGGACAGTTGGATAAATTTTAAAAATGCTTCTCTGTATTTTTTTCACTTACCAATTCTGTGCATAATATCATCGATATGGAGTATGTACAATGTACATTCGTAATAGGAAAATGAATAGGATAAGTATGTATATGTATTTCATTTTAAGTAATTCAAAAAAATGTTGTGATGTAAAGACACGATGGTTCACAAAGTGTTGTGTGTTTGAAAGACGAGAACCTAATAAATCAAATTTAGATATAGGTAAATTGAACCTTGGTGACCCATTTCAAATCATCAGCCCGTGTCCTAGAGAAGTCTTTGAATTGGTACTTACAAGGTAAATAATACATGATGTAAAATTCAAGGCGAAACGTATTCCACACAAATCGCCATTGAAATCATTATTAGTTTCCAAAATATACCAATCACCTCCAATCGGTTCGACTGAGTACCAATAATTGTATGTACAAGGTATCTATTCAATATCCTGGAATACATGCTCTAGGTAGGTACCTATTCATCGTTTCAAAAGCAGGTAGCCTCATAGTCATAACATTTATCAAGTGAAATGAAGCATTATTTTGGGACACAGTTTTAAGGTCTTCATCTTTCTATTCTTTGCTGAAGGTCATGACCGATTGATGAATCATTGTTATCTCCCTGACAAAACTACTCCATACTCTTCTGTTCTATGCCTTATTTAAGGTACTTTTTTGACTAATATACCAATAAAATTGAGTTATATACCAATAAGTATTTTCGTACCTAAATTTGATTAATGCTCCTTATTAACCCTCTCCAAAAGAAACAGTGTAGTTGCGTTCCTCAATAATTGCAATTTGCATATCCTCGACAGTTCTCGAAGATTCACGAAGATTAGCGAACTGCAGTTCATCGCTGTTCGGCAAAATAAATACATACATTCATGCGTCAGCCGTCAACTAAATACAGTTGTCGTGTTTGTCGTAGTTTTAACAATTACGACCCTTAACATCACGAACAGCTGAATTATTATTTAAGTAGTTTCATTATTTTAATGTCCATAAGAATAAATCAATGTTAATCGTGTTAGCAATCTTTTATTTGAGACCCTTTATTATTTTAAATTGTATACCTTATTTTGAACTGACTCACTTTTGCAATATCATATTTGGAGATAGACGTTAATATATTAAATCTTTTGAACACGCACATATAATCTTATCCTTCTGATAAATATTTTTTAAAACAAACAATAAATATATACCCCAAAAAAAGTAAGGCTACTCAGGTCTCTTATTTCCTCAATATTTCTCTATGGTGTGACTCTAAGAGTCAGAGAAACAGAGATTGGTTCATTCGAGAAGTTGTTTCGGCAGATGTTAATGTTGCGAATACCATGAACTACATTGAATTATTAGGATTTTTTGTCGATTTGTTTACACCACATATTTTTTAGCCTTAATAAACTTGAAAACCTTGTTGTCATAAGAACCAAGGAAGACTTTTTGATTTGTTTATTTTTATTGTTTGTTTTTATTTTCGTTTGTACTAGATGTAAGAAATTGTATTTTTTTACATCTAAATAAAATATATACAAAACAATACAATACATAATAACAACAAACATAACTTACTTACTCCTACCACGCAACTGACAGGACTTCCTAGCGAGGTGTTCATTGTGATTTGCAAGTAAACCAACGAAGCAAAAAGACACCAATTTGCGCTCTGTGCAACCGGAAGCTCGTTTAAGATGTTTGGCGAAAATTATACCTACATATTTTCAAGATAATAATTTATCGTACTATACGTAGTATGAAATTAACGTTTCTCAAACTTTTTCCATTTGTTTCTTAGAAGGTAACGTTTTTAATTATGTAAATTGAATACTGGAATTCCCCGCACGGTTTGAGGCAAACAGATTCGACTCGTTCAAATGTAACGATTCATGAAATACAACACTGCCTACGTAGGTTGGGTAAAAGCACACAACAAACTTTCGCGACTTGCCATCAAATGGAAATGGGACGTTCGTCCTAGACTATTGTCCGATACAATCAGTAAGGATTTTACTCGTGACAAACAATATGGTTGAAAAATAAACTTTTGTAAAAATCAATTCGAAGTGATTTTTTATAATGTATTTTCAATGATTATCTTCATACTTACGTTGTCTGATTTTGATGATTCTTTTTTCATTAGAAAGGAGGTCCGATTTTAATTTGGTTTGTCGTCCTTGACTGTGTTCTTGTATTCTTTCTGCTTTTTCAATGCTATGTGCCTTACTGTTATCTTAAATAACTGTTTATTGGACATGGTGCTAGTAGGACCCTTTAGATCTTTCTAGCACTGAATTTTTCTTTTCTTTTTTTCCCGAATTGCTTATTTTGTATAAATATTTTTTGTTTCTCTATATTCTTTATTCTTTTATTTTCTCTATAATATGCTATATCTGTACTCTGTTAAACCATGATGTCATGTTATTTCAATGTACCTATTATATCAATTATTGTGATCATAATATTGTGAATTGTGAACCATGCAACGATGAACCAAAGTGTTCTGTAAAGAACCTAGGGGGGATAAAATACAATAATTTGGTCAAGATCTGATCCTTAAGAAAATCATTAAATTCTTCAATTTTTTTACCATATTATCCTATTTTAATGATTCCTTTCTTAATAGGAAGAAAATGCTTCATAGGTGATCACACAAAACAGTTTCATCGAGTTCTGATGATAGGACTCATGAGGAAAAATCATCAAACTCTTCAGTTTGCAAAAGAGTCTGCAATCTGTATAACACGTATTAAAGAATAATAATTGTAAAGGCGAAATAAATGAAAGATAATATTACTACATACATACTTACCATCATACCATGTCCATCATGGGGGTAGGCAGAGGGAACCGAACGCCACATTTTTATAAGATAGGTATTCGTCATTAAACAAAACTAATTGTAATAAGTGTTTCAAATTATCCCCACAAGTAAATTGTTTGATATCTTTACCTCGTTTTCTGCACCGCTAATAAGTGTTTCATCAAAACCACTGTTATTTAAAAACTAGTTGCATGTAACACATGAGATCCAACTGTCATGGCAATAGTATGTATAGTTGAAAAATACGTACCAAATTCCAAACACTTAAACACAACATAATAAATATTTTAAGATATTATGTTTCCTATATAAAACATGAAGGTATGTCAGGATAGGATAATATGGTGGTCAGTCTGTTTTTCCTACCCAGAATATGTAAAAACAACATGATGATAAGTATGTTTGGAGATTAAGTAGGTATCAAAGTATTAAGCGAGATATTTTTATTTATTTTTTATTTTTTTTTTTTTTTTTATATATAGAAATAAAATATAACAATTTACAATATTTATAATAGCATACACAAAAAATATTTTACTCATATTACCCCCCAAAAAGAGCTTATACTCGTGGTTTGGGGGGGATTCCTATATAAACTAAAAATTAATCTTCATTATCATAATTCATCAAAAATTAATAATGTACACAATATCAAAGAAAAATAAATTACTTAATATTGCTTCTCAGGCAACTAATAGGTACAATGTCGAATATTAATTTAACACGCACCCAATAACTAGTTGCCACATTCTGGAGATCCAGACTGAAAACACAATTTAAAACTGTGTCTTCACCAGGAATCGAACCCGGGACCTTTGGATCAGCAGTCATATACCCTAACGACTGAGCCACAAAGGCCGACAGAGAGCCGAGAGATATTGTGTAGTGTATACTGCCTTAAAAATTGTATGAAACGATGACGTCACTAAATTTAATTTTTATAAAAAATGATACCAAAAGATTGAGATGTACTACTACAATGCTAATATTTTTTAAAGAAAATGAGGTCATCTAGTTGTGTTGAGGCTTTTTTCGACAGTTAAAACACAAAAAAAAATTTGATCTTAAAAAATGTTCCAGAATCTGGATTTTATTAAAAATTTAAGATTTTGTATTTGTCTATATTTATTCCAATTTTCAACTTTCTAGCTTTTATGGTTTTTGATATATATGGAAAAATAAAGTAAAAATTCAAAAGTTGATAACCACTGATTTAAACAATATTTCAAAAATCGGAGTATAATAGTATTGTAGACCTATAATTTTCTATATTTTCTAAAATTTTGGTCTCGGTGAATTGAGCGGATCAAAAGTTATAAGGGTACACACACACAGACACACTAAATGTTCTACTCCGAATTCTGAGTAAACGTTGGAAAAACCGTGAAAAATATAGACCCTGCATACAAATCTCGCTTGATACTTTGTCGATATGTTAAGAGAAATAAATTGAATCTTGAACAAATTGACAGTTGGATAGAAAAAACATGTATTCCATCACGACGTTTTTGTGTTTTGGGATATATAAACATAATCGACCACTACCACAATATATTATCACAATCTATTATAAACATAATCGAACACAACCACAATATATTATCACAATCTATTATAAACATAATCGAACACTACCACAATATATTATCACAATCTATTATAAACATAATCGAACACTACCACAATATATTATCACAATCTATTATAAACATAATCGAACACTACCACAATATATTATCACAATCTATTATAAACATAATCGAACACTACCACAATATATTATCACAATCTATTATAAACATAATCGAACACTACCACAATATATTATCACAATCTATTATAAACATAATCGAACACTACCACAATATGTTATCACAATCTATTATAAACATAATCGAACACTACCACAATATATTATCACAATCTATTATAAACATAATCGAACACTACCACAATATATTATCACAATCTATTATAAACATAATCAAACACTACCACAATATATTATCACAATCTATTATAAACATAATCGAACACTACCACAATATATTATCACAATCTATTATAAACATAATCGAACACTACCACAATATATTATCACAATCTATTATAAACATAATCGAACACTACCACAATATATTATCACAATCTATTATAAACATAATCGAACACTACCACAATATATTATCACAATCTATTATAAACATAATCGAACACTACCACAATATATTATCACAATCTATTATAAACATAATCGAACACTACCACAATATATTATCACAGTCTATTATAAACATAATCGAACACTACCACAGTATATTATCACAATCTATTATAAACATAATCGAACACTACCACAATATATTATCACAATCTATTATAAACAAAATCGAACACTACCACAATATATTATCACAATCTATTATAAACATAATCGAACACTACCACAATATATTATCACAGTCTATTATAAACATAATCGAACACTACCACAGTATATTATCACAATCTATTATAAACATAATCGAACACTACCACAATATATTATCACAATCTATTATAAACATAATCGAACACTACCACAATATATTATCACAATCTATTATAAACATAATCGAACACTACCACAATATAGTATCACAATCTATTATAAACATAATCGAACACTACCACAATATATTATCACAGTCTATTATAAACATAATCGAACACTACCACAGTATATTATCACAATCTATTATAAACATAATCGAACACTACCACAATATATTATCACAATCTATTATAAACATAATCGAACACTTCCACAATATATTATCACAATCTATTATAAACATAATCGAACACTACCACAATATAGTATCACAATCTATTATAAACATAATCGAACACTACCACAATCTATTATTCTGACGATGTGCCTAGCACGAAACGCGTCGATAATCTAATAAATACAATAGAACTATTTTTATATTTTATAATATTTTCTTTGCTTCAATTCTTATTTCCATATTTGAGGTCTTTTAACTGTTTCAAAAATTAGTTGATGTGTTAGGATCACCATGATCATCGTCTATTATTTTCATTTCTATCTTATCACCTTATAATACTTGATTCATCACACGTTCATAGATCGTTTTTTTATAGAACCCGTTCTTAATATCCTAAAAATAAAGCATATTCCAGTAAAAAAAATAGTTTTGTGAAACTATCGATAATAGGTCATAAGTTTAAGTTACACATTTTCAAATTAGCATTTTAAATTAATTTAATACATTTTTATCATAAATGAAATTTTTTTGCAATTTGTATTACAATTTACATGGCTCAAAAAAAATCTATACTTCTATCATTATGTAGTGTAAAACCGCACTGTATTTAAGCAAGAGTGCCTTTAATCAATACTTTTTTTGAAAGACATTATCTGAATTTAAATATCTTGACATATCCTATATCATATATTATATTTTGAAGATTAAACATCATTACAATACATCGCCATGGCATATTATTTTGCAGTTGGTATCACACAGTATGTAGCTTGAATAATTCCTAACAAGAAACAAAGCAATCGAAGTTGTAATTAAATGTTTGGGAACAAATTGGTCGAGATCGTATCATCCAAGAACACCAACAAACACCTCCCTTCGCTACACAGAGAAATTATTTCTAAATGTTCCCTTTGTAAAGTCTTCTCTGCTCTCACAATTTATACATATACATATATACTCTTTCCTACCTAACAACATTTTGTTTCTACTCTATTGTCCTCTGCCGCTAAATCTCGATTATTTTCAACCGAAAATGGAGAAGGACGGAATGAATTATGTTGGGAAATATTTTATTTTAACTCTAGATCCTTCGACCGTGACGTAATAGCTCTTTAATAATACAATCCAGGTGTTTTAAACTTATGCCTCGCAACAGATGTGGAAACTTTGGCATAAAACCTTATTGTTGCAACACAAAAACAAGATACTGTAATTATTACCATAATGTTTCACGTAAAAAAAAAAGATTTTGACTTAGTGCAAAAACGTGTAACATTTTGTTACATTTTTCTGCCTGCAGCCTGACTATTGAATTTCAAATCCAATCTGCCTTAGAATATAACCTACATAGAGAGTAAGGAGGTCGGTAGGTAGGAATGTTCTAGAGCAGTCTTGGCCCATGGAGTGTTTCAGTGTGGCCTGCTAGCAATATGCGTCAATAGTCAGAAAAGTTATTTATTCTAGAAAAAAAATTAAATAGACCATAGGTTGCGGCTCTAAGGGCCTAGGCAGTAAAGGAGGGGGTGGGCGGCCGACGCTGTTGTGCCCTCGTCAATTCTGTACTTAGAGAAGAGCAGGACGGACGCCTCTAGTCTCGCTCGGCAGTGACTCGTCAACTGTGGCGAATGTTGTTTGGTCCGGGTACACCGCCGGCGCAGACGTCGGGTCAGACATCCTGTGTTGACATCTGTGACGTCAAATCTGACAGATGATGATTGCGTCGGATGCCCCCGGTGTTAGCCCGCCAAGCTTTCGGACGCCAGCACGAGGACCGAGGGGTGCGGGGGCAAGCCCTTCCATTCGATCGGTTGTGCTAGGGGCTTGCCCCGGCAGCCGATCTTGAGCGGTTGCCCCGCCGTTTGAGGTTGGATTCTCGGGGGCAGTGGTTGAACCCGATGGATGGTGGATATTTTGTGTTTGTCCGATGTTGCGGCTGCGTCCGGTGGCGAACAGGGCCAATGGGCTCTATAGCGTCGCCGGCGTGGAAGTGGATCGCGATCTCCCTCGAGACCATTATTCTCATGCAATGTAATCGAAAAAAAAAGAAAATATGCCTGAAAATTTAACGGTGCGCGGACTTTGTTTGATTTAATTTATTGTTTTCTCCCTGCGCGGAATTTGTTTGATTAAATTTATTGAAATCAACAAATTATAACTGACGTTTTCTCCCTACGCGGACTTTGATTGTTTTAATTTATTGAAAAAAATAAATAAAAACTGACATTTTCTCGTCGTTATTTCAAAAATATTTAAAATCTCTGATGCTACTGGCCCGATTTACAGTGAATGGTAATATAACATTATATTTCAAAGTAAACTTCTCTTAAACCAATTTATAGGCTGGAAATATAGATTTTTGTTGAATGAAATTACTTTACGGCGTCTTAATCAGCGGGTCGTTTATTATTTTTAAGTGCTTTACTACTTTATATAATAAGTAAAGTCATTTTTTATTCGAAACCTATTGAATTCAGTTACTGTTTTTAGTGACGATTTTCTTATACACTTTACGGTGTATAAGAAATGTTTGTAAATATTTTAATATTTGTTTTATTAAAAAAATGTATATGTAAATATATAAAAATCTCTTGTCTCGATGTTTTTACACACTAATCTTCGAAACCTACGAACCGATTTTAATGAAATTTTCTAAATTTGTATGGTTGGTTCCGGACTGTAAGAAAGGATTGTATTGGAACCGATAGGTGGCGCTGTTATCGAGAAAAAAATATGTATTTTTAGTTTTTCAATATTTTTTTAGATTACTCCTCCACTAATACATATAACCACAAATTCATCATGACATCCCCCAAGATGATTTCAAAGGAAAAATTTGGTCGCGTTTTATATTTAAGTTTTGTTAGCTTTCAATATGACAAATCTATTAGAGAAAATTCCAGACTCAAATGTACGAATAAAATTTGGTAAAATACATAGAATGAGGTCTTTATAAAATGCGGTCTACATAGAAAGCTATGTGGCAGAAAGTGGTCTGCCCGGGCCAACTAGTATTATATATATTAGAGTACCTACCTATGTCTACATTTTTTTACGACCGACTTTTTCGAGATGTCTCGTTCTTATCAAGGTCTAAATAAACTAAATTGAATAAAACCTATACCTACTATTTCAAATATTTACTTTTTTGGGTGCTCTAAATTATTGATTGTAGAGAAATAATTTTTAATTTAAAAATAGATTTCAACTATGTGAACAAAAAACTTAAAAATAGATATTTTTGATCAAAGAATAAATCATATCAGGTTTTAAATACGATTTAATAAACTCAAAACAATATAATGCCTCTATAGGAAGTATTTAATTATGTATGTAAGTCCAAAGACATGCAAGTTTAAGTTAGAGTACTTTTTTCTTAAAAAATCCCAGCTGAGTCTCTCTCGTATCACTTGACAAAATTGAATTTATTCAAAGCACACTGTGAAGTTTCCTCGTCTCGTCCATCTGGCTGGAGACTAGTGTAGTGTTGGTAGAATCTGCAACCCTGCTTTCCGTCACTCCAAATCCCAAGTGCCCCCTTGAACAGTGCTGCCAGGACGAGAAATGGCGGGAAGCACGATTTTTAAGTCTCCATTTTGACACAAGTTGAAAGCTGCGCGGGAAAATGTGTCATGGTACAAACAATATGATTGCTTTAGCTTAAGGGGATATGTTATACGAGTGTACAATAAAGGTTGCCACAATAGACATTTAGATGAAATTTATTTTCGTACAAGACTATGTAATATTTCAGTCGGTTATTTTGAAATGGGTGCTAGCCCACCAACCCATTAATTTACAGGAGAAGTACATCTGATGTTAAAAATGTGTAGGTATGTGCGGAGATTCGTGTTTTGTTAATTAACTGTGATGTGATCTCTATAGCGCCGTTTTTTGTGAGAACCTCACCTGAAGGGCGCTTTGGTCCTGTTATTTAGATCTACAATTTTCAGTTCAAATTTGTTATCATTCGTTTATTGCAATTAAAATCCATATTTACCGACTAAGAACTGATTTATTTTTAACATTAATGTTTTATTTTTTTTATAATTATTGATTCGGGTGGAGTGTTTGCCTGTTTGTTTCTATTTTATAATTTTTTCATAAATGGTTTGATAATTATTATAGATTTTGCTCATTTCCATCAAAAACTTTAATGTAAAAACTGTGAAATACACTGAATTTTTTTTTGTTAAAAGTAACAAAATTTCATGTTAAAATTAACCGAACTATAGTGACTACAAAACATTTAGCATCGCGAAACAAAATGTTTTGTGCACATAGCTAAACAGTGCTGTCATAAATAGGTAAACTTTTAAACTTAAACTTTTGTTAACAAAGATTTGGCTAAAACGCGGGTAGCCAGTTTGGTTATTATATTAATATTTTACTATTTTTTTAGTGTAATTTTAAATTTCGTTATTAAAAGTACCTACATAAAGTTCGATCCAACACGCCTTTTGTGTTGACAAGCTTGCATAGTTGAGAATCTGACGAATTTAGTACTACGGAGTTGGTAATATTTTAAATATTTCCCTATTCTGACTGCTTTTATAAATAAATTTAAAACTAATTATATGGTTTTCGGGGGTATGTCAAAAAACAACATGTACTGTCTCTACAAGCACTAAAGCATATTATTAATCCAATTTCAAGCATCGGTTAGGGAACTTCATCCAATTTCGTTCTTCCAGTTAATTTCCCAGTTTCCTAACCATATCCTCATTCCTTACCCCTGTTCACCTGATCAATGTTTTCTTCATGTAATAATATGTAAAAAATATTTATATACATAATTTTGTGAAACAATATAATTGGCTTATTTCTTTTACAATTTATTGTGTTATTGCATTATGATATAGTTTGTAAAACAGCTGTAATGTTTCCGAATTAAATAAAATAAAACAACTTATACTATTCTTACTTTGTGATAAATAACTGCAGAATTAATCCAACTGTCAATTCTTTCAAGAGATTTTTTTCTCTTAATGAATCGACAAAGTTTCAATACAAGATGTCCGAAATTTGCATGCCAGGTCTATATTTTCCATGTTTTTTTTCAACTTTGAACAAAAGTCATAAAATACCAAAAAAGAGGCTTGGCAGCATGTTATGTTCCATATATGGATTAACTCAGAATTTGGAGTAGAACATTAAGTGTGTCTGTGTCCCTTATAACTTTTGATACAAGCAAAATATTACATATTAATGCTTGGTTCTCAAATTATTAAAAAATAAAATAAAGAAAACTAAATTGATAGAGGAAATTACAACAAATCAACTAAACCAAAAAGTAAGCGAGATGAAAAATAATTAGGTACAATTATTTTATAGTAAACAAATGAAAATAAATTGAATAAGTGAAATTACATCTTTCAAAACTTAACGACAAGTGTGAACAGCTCCATTTAAAATGTATTGCCATAGATCACACGACATTTTATCGTGCCCGACACACGACAAGTGGGAACGAAGTCTAACGGTGAAGTTAATATTCAGTTATATTATCATGGCCTGCGCTGAGGATCTGTTTGATCTTATTAAGATATGGTTTGTATTTTATGTGAAACACATCAAATAACAATATGTGACTTTTGTAGTTCTTTAGAAATAACAAAATTCCTTGATTTTCAAAAAAATATCATCGTAGTACCAAATGAGGAACTTGTTAATTACAAAATATTTGTTTTCCGTATGAAGCAATAATGTACATTCAGATAATTGTAATCGGATGTTTCGGGTTCGATTATCTTTCATGTTTTCTGTAAAAAAATCAATGATATATACAAATTCTGGTTGTACTGAATATAATAAATTAAGGTTTCCGTTCAGACACCCATGGAGTTATAGATATTTTTAAATATTTCTTTCTTATTTAGTTTTTTGAATGTAAAAAAAATCGTGGATAATCACAAACCGCTGTGCTACCGACAGATACGTTGGCGAGATCATTTATCTTGCTTGCGCAATCTTCACCGACGATAATGATGTATCTGTTCTTCACAATATGTTTAAAGTTTAATCAATGTATTCTCATTTAAAAAATAATAATTTAGTGTATGAAATAAGCAAAATAGCTCAAGTAAATATGTATAATCAACAATACCAGGATTTAAACCTGGTCCCACGGAATTGCTAGTTCAGGTCTATCAACAAGTTATGATATACATAGGTATGTATGTATATATTCATACAATATTGTGAAAAATAAGCCGATGTAGCATCAGAAGGATTTTTTATTTTTTTTTATATGTCAAATATCAATTTAACATATACCCAATAACAAGTTTCCACATTCTAGAAACTTAAGAAATTGATCGTATCACAAATCCAGACTGAAAACACGGTTAAAAACTGTGCCTCCACCGGGAATCGAACCCGTAACCTTTGGATCAAAAGTCCAGATACCTTACCAACTGAGCTACGAATGCCGACAAATATTTTATTTTTGTCGTTAATAAAATCATATAATATTTATTTAAACAATAATAAATTATTATGACAAATAAGTAGTGACGAAATTGGAACATTATAGGATATCTTTTCCTTCCATCAGAAAAAAATTCGACGCAAGCGTAAATTATATGCTATCATAAAATGCTTGATAGTATCATTTTGAATAAGATTCTTTCCTTTAATTTCTATTCCAGCGATTTTAAATCGCAAATGAATAGTCCAACTGTCGATTTGTTCAGGAGAACTTTGTTCTCTTAACATATCGACAATGTATCAAGCCAGAATACGCGAGAATTGTATGGAGAGGTCTACTTTTTTCACGGCTTTTCCAACTTTGAAGTCAAAAAACACCAACTTAGAGGCTTCGCAGCATATATGTTCCATACACGGATTTACTCAGAATTCGGAGTAGAACATTTCGTGTGTCTGTGTGTGTGTGTGTGTGTGTCTGTGTGTGTGTGTGTGTCTGTGTGTCCGTCCGTCCCTTATAACTTTTGATCCGCTCAATAAACAGAGCCTAAAATTTCAGAATATATAAACAGTTACAGGCCTACAAAACTTTTATACTCGGAATTTTGAATTTTTGTTTCAGTCAGGGGTTATCAACTTTTGAATTTTTATTTTATTTTTCCATATATCTCAGAAACCATAAACGGTAGAACGCTGAAAATTGGTACAAACATAGACAAATACAAAATCTCAAATTAGTTTTTTCAAAAAAATTCCAGGGTTTCTCAAACATTTTTTATTAAGAAAAATATTTTTTTTATGATAAATTTATGAGTTTAACTGCCTATATTTCCAAAACTTTTACAATTATCGAAAAAAGCCGAAACACCCCAACTAGATAATTTAATTTTCTATAAAAAATATCAGCAATGTAGTAGAAGATCTCAATTTTTTTTTAACAATTTTTTTAAAAATTGAATTAAGTGACGACATCGCTTCATACATTTTGTATGGCAGTCGCCTATACACAATATGTAAGAAGACTTAATAGTTTGATACTTCATCTCCAAACATACATACCATCATGCTATTTTCATATTCTGGGTAGGAAAAAAGGAACTTCCTCCATACTATCCTATCTTGACATACATACCTACATAATATATGTTGTATAGAAAACAAAATATCTGAAAATATTCAATAATTTGTATTTATGGGTTTATAGTTTGGTACATATTCTTCAACTATACATACTATCGCTATCGACAGTTGGATCTCATGTGTTACATGCAACTAGTTATAGATTGAATAATCCAACTGTCGATTTGTTCAGGAGAACTTTGTTCTCTTAACATATCGACAATGTATCAAGCCAGAATACGCGAGAATTGTATGGAGAGGTCTACTTTTTTCATGGATTTTCCAACTTTGAAGTCAAAAAACACCAACTTAGAGGCTTCGCAGCATATATGTTCCATACACGGATTTACTCAGAATTCGGAGTAGAACATTTCGTGTGTCTGTGTGTGTGTGTGTGTGTGTGTCTGTGTGTGTGTGTGTGTCTGTGTGTCCGTCCCCCCCTTATAACTTTTGATCCGCTCAATTTACAGAGCCTAAAATTTCAGAATATATAAACAGTTACAGGCCTACAAAACTTTTATACTCGGAATTTTGAATTTTTGTTTCAGTCAGGGGTTATCAACTTTTGAATTTTTATTTTATTTTTCCATATATCTCAGAAACCATAAACGGTAGAACGCTGAAAATTGGTACAAACATAGACAAATACAAAATCTCAAATTAGTTTTTTCAAAAAAATTCCAGGGTTTCTCAAACATTTTTTATTAAGAAAAATATTTATTTATGATAAATTTATGAGTTTAACTGCCTATATTTCCAAAACTTTTACAATTATCGAAAAAAGCCGAAACACCCCAACTAGATAATTTAATTTTCTATAAAAAATATTAACATTGTAGTAGAAGATCTCAATTTTTTTTTAACAATTTTTTTAAAAATTGAATTTAGTGACGACATCGCTTCATACATTTTGTATGGCAGTCGCCTATACACAATATGTAAGAAGACTTAATAGTTTGTTACTTCATCTCCAAACATACATACATACCATCATGCAATTTGCATATTCTGGGTAGGAAAAAGGATCTTCTTCCATACTATCCTATCTTGACATACATACCTACATATGTTGTATAGAAAACAAAATATCTGAAAATATTCAATAATTTGTATCTATGGGTTTATAGTTTGGTACATATTCTTCAACTATACATACTATCGCTATCGACAGTTGGATCTCATGTGTTACATGCAACTAGTTAATATAAAAATACAGATTCATAGTGAACTCATGAGATCCGTTTTATATTTAATATTTCTAATGCTATTTGAGACTAAAACGCTGCTTCATTGGATGAAAATATCATCTGATGAAATATTAAAAAAAAAACAAACTCAATATAAGCAAAAAAAAAATGAATTTAAAATTCAATTATGAGCATCCAGGTAAAATGCCGAGTATTTGAAAGCTTATCAAAATATTGGTTCCCAGAAAACGACAAGGTGTGAAAATACCAGCGCTAATATGAAAATACACAAAGGTAAACCTATTTTCAGTAAAAAAAATATGAATTTCGCAACGTTGGGAAAACTCAGCGCTGAAAATCAATTACGAATTCGATTCTTATTTTTGAATGTAGCTGAGTATAGAATATTCTTTTTAGTAAACAATATTATTGAAGGGTTTTGGAAATTAATTTCGAAGTGTTTTTTTTTATTAAATCATGTTCTGTATTATGCATAATAAACTATAGAGAATTAAATGTCACACATTTTTTGTTTATATATCAACACACATGGTAATATGATTTTTGTGTATATAGTTTTATATCAGACGGGTATATAATAGAAAGTGTAAAAGTGGAAAAGTGTAGGTATATATGTTTTCTCTGTCTATCCCAATAATAAGGACATGCTTTGATGGTTAGTATGTATGTTTAATTATAAGCTAGAATCATCATAAGTGGTATAAATACAGATAAATAAAAAAACTAAATTTTGATTTTTCAAAAAAATTTCCGAGTTTCTCAAATATTTTTTATTAAGAAAAACATTTTTTTATGATAAATTTATGTGTTAAACAGCCTATTTTTCCAAAATTTTCAAAAATATCGATAAAAGCCGAAACACCCCAACTACATTATTTTCTATAAAAAATATGGACATTGTAGTGTTACATCTCAAAAATTTTTAACATTTTTTATAAAAATTGAATTTAGTGACGACATCGCTTCATACAATTTGTATGGCAGTGGCCTATACTTTTTACATTATATCTAAGTAGACTTAATAGTTTGATACATAATCTCCAAACATACACACATACATACCATCATGCTGTTTTCATATTCTGAGTATGAAAAACAGACTGACCTCCATACTATCATATCCTGACATACATAACTACATGTTTTATATAGAAAACAAAATATCTTAAAATATTTATTAATTTGTGTTTAAGTGTTTATAGTTTGATACGTATTCTTCAATTATGCATACTATCGCCATCGACAGTTGGATCTCATGTGTTACACGCAACTAGTCCAACTGTCGATTTGTTCAAGATAACTTTGTTCTCTTGAACAAATCCAATAATTGCAATCCCAAGCTACAGTGCGTTAACAAACTAAAAAATCTGTGTCGCGAACTTTTATCGACTATGAACGTACAAAATAATATAATATTTAATTGTTTAAATTATTTCTTAACAAATGTATGACACATATTTAGGTATATATTTATTTATTTATTTATTTATTTATTTAGTAGCACAATATTAAAAAACAAAATTTATTAAAGATAACTGCTTCACTAGACAGAGTCTGTTCCGAAGCAATTATCAGTTAAGTTTGTAAATTTTGTACATTTTACAAAGCATAAAATATAACACATACATATTAGGTATAGAAAAAATATAAACAATAAAAAATACACATAAATCAACCTTAACAATAAAAAAATATTATTTACATATCAACCTACACAGTAAAAAGTTCACAAAAAAAAGATGACAGCCAAAAAATATATTAAGTGGGAGAACTGAAAGAAATCAAATTATTATTGTTGAAACATTCTTTTCGTTTTGGAGTCTACCTACTTCGAGTAGCCACTTTGTTCCTGACATTTTGAATGTTTTTAACACTTTAAGTGCCGATGGCAGTTTGTTAAATATACGTGGAGCAATATAATAAAAAAATCTTTGTCCAAATTTAGTATTCATTTTCGGAACTCGATAGCTACCCGAAGTTTTACTCCTAGTGTCCCTTGCATTAACCTTTGTGAAATTTGAATTGTTTTTAAAAAATAAATATAAAATTGATCTTGTATAAAGTTGCCGTATATCCAGTACTTTGAAAGATTTAAAAAGGTTTTCAGAGCTATACCTGAATGGCTTCTTATTGATAACTCTGATTATGCACTTTTGAGCTTTTATTAAAGAGTCTAGTAAGGTAACTGCTGCGTCACCCCATGAAGATATTGCATAGCTAATGTTGCTCTGACATAGTGCATAATAAACCATTTTTAAATATGGGACATTCAAATAATTTCTTAAATTTCTAAAAATATATATAAGTTTTCTTATTTTATTATCTATATATTCAATGTGAGGTTCTCATCTTAGATTTTCATCAATAATTACTCCTAGATACTTAATTTCATTTGCTTTCTCAATCATTTCGCAATTGCAAGTTTTTTTTTCTTCCAAGGTACATTTATGAATTTTTATATAATTTGGTATATTGGAGTTCTCCATTGTTCTTATTGTAAAAGCCAAGAATTTAGTTTTGTTAGAGTTCAGAGTAAGTAAATGATCGTCCAGCAAACTTTTTATGTCAGCAATACATTTTTCTACCCTGTTGAAAGTATCATCCCATGTATCACCAATTACAATAATAGAGGTATCATCAGCATAACTTATTATGATTTCCCTATCTCTCGTCCTTCTTAATATGTCATTCATGTATATTATGAATAAGATTGGGCCAAGTGTACTTCCTTGAGGTACTCCATATTTAATATACATCGGGTCACTGCGTATACCATTAATTTCCACAGTTTGTTTTCTGTGTTCAATGTAACTTTTAAACCAATTTAAGCAACTTCCAACGATTCCAATATTATTCAGCTTATTAATTAGAATATCGTGTGATATGGTATCAAATGCTTTTGACAGCTCTAAAAATATCCCTAGAACCTTCTGACCCTTGTCCATATTTGTGACAGTATATTCAACCATTTTAGCTATTACATCTTCAGTTCCCCTATTTGGCCTGAAACCAAATTGATTGTCAGAAAGAATATTATTTTTCTCAAGGTATTCCACAAGCCTCTTTTTTACAGCCTTTTCCAATAACTTTGCAAAGCAACTTAGCAGTGATATCGGCCTGTAGTTGATTATCTTTGTTTTGTCTCCACTTTTGTATATAGGCTTAATAACTGCTTCTTTCAAATGTGAAGGCACTATCCCAATTTTTAGGCTGAGATTATAGATATGTAGTAGTGGTTTTAGGATTAAGTCCTTAATCTCTTTAACTGTGTAACTTGAAATCATATCATGCCCATTTGCACAACCTGTACGCAGAGAAGATATATGATAAGATAGTTCTTCTGCGGACAATTTGTAAAAATTAAGGCTATGCTGTATGTTAGTAGATGTTGAATTTTCAGCTGTATGTTGTTCATTATATCTTTTAGATTTCATAATTTCCTCTGCCAGCATAGGACCCACATTTGTGTAATGATTTATGAATCTGTCTGCAACAAGTTTAGGGTTTTCTTTGGCTGAATATATTATATCATCTACTTCAATGTACTCGATTGTCGAATTCTTGGGTACGTTTTTGTTAGTTGATTCTTTGATAGTTTGCCAGATTTTTATAGTGTTCGTTTTAGCATCTTTGATCCTTTTTTCATAATATTTCCTTTTAGTATATATGATCAGGTCATTACATTTATTTCTATACAGCTTATATGCAACTGACAAATTTATATCATCGGGGTTTTTATTGACTTTCAAGTGCATTTTATCTCTTTTGTGGATACTTCTTACTAGACCTGGAGTTATCCATTGTTTTAGGTGAATTAATCGATGTTGAAGGTTCCTCTGTATATTTATTGTCTTTGTATTTTTATTGATAAAGTCGCAAAGTTTTTTCATAAATCGTATCATTGCTTCATTTGGGTTACTTGTTGATAAAGTATCAATCCAGGTTTCGGTACTAAGATCTGTTTTTAGATTGTCATAGTCAATCGTGTTCTTTTGAAGAACAGTAGACGAACATTTCGAGGCATTCCATTTTTTCTTATTATTCTTAATGTTTATCAGTGTAGGATAATGATCAGTCAACGCAGAAAGAATAACAAAAGATTCATAGGATTTTTTTGATTTTATGAATATGTGATCCAGACAGCTTTTGGAGGTTGTGGTTTCTCTAGTTGCAATATTGATAGTTGAGATGAAACCATAGGCGGCAAGCAAAGACTGATAGTCCTGTGCTTGAGGATGTTTATTATTTATGATGTTGATGTTGAGGTCGCCAGCCAAAATATGATCATATGTGTCTTTCAAATTTTCAAGAATTTTTGAGACAGATTCAATAAAAGGATTCACATTTTGTTCAGATGGAGATCTATAAATACCTAAAATACTAGTTTGGCTATTCAGAGTTGCATGTAGACAGTTAGCTTGTTTAATGTGCAATTCTTCTACTTTATGATTAATGCTATCCCTGATATACATTATAACTCCATCATTCTGTATGTGATTGAAATTAGTATAGTATAGTTTGAATCCTTCAATTTCATTGAAGTGGCTGTTTTTGTTTATCCAACATTCAGTTAATATAATAACATCAAACGGATTTTTAGAATCATGTAAGAGAATAAGAAATGCGTCAAAAATTTTTTGATAGCTTCTGATATTTAGATTCAGTATTTTTAGTCCAGACGACAGACAGTTGTAGTCAAAGCTAGTATCAATTACCTTTGTACAAATTTCATCATAGTAGTCATCAATTTCTAATTCAATAGCCATTTTTCCTTTTACTAATTATAATTTGACAGTATATTAATTTGTTGTGTTTATTTTAAAGTTTTAGGCTCATTTCGCTGTTTTATGATGATTTTACCTACATCTTCTTCGGTTCTAATAGTTTCAACTTTACTTTCGTCGTCTTGTTTTACAAGTATTCTTCCATTTTTATACCAAACATACATATTTGAATCCCTGAATTTTAGCAGCCGTTTTAGCTCTCCACATCAAGTCTTTCATATATGGTGACATACTCTCGTTGATATAAATTCTGTTGTTTCCATGTCCTACTATTTCTGATGAGAAAATAATTGTCTTCCTTTTTTCAATGAATTTGTTTCTTTTACTTATATCATTAAAACTGATTGAAATTATTGGAACACCACTTTGTCGTTTACTGGGAATTCTTTTGACATTCTGTATTTCACAAATTTCTAGAGGGATTTCAAGTTTCTCAGCAACTTTTATGACAATATCTTCAGTGTTTTCATCCTTTTTAAAAGCAACTTCTGTCATTTCAATAGCATTGCTGTAGAATTTCTGTTCTAATTCGGAGAGTCTTATATTTAAGTTTCTTATGACATTATCCTTTCGATTCACCTCTTGCTGAAGAATTTCCACTTCAGTGTTTAGTTTTGTGACAGCTGTTAATTTTTGAAGTATTTCTTCATACTGTTGGGACACAAGGTTTTGTGCTGTGATAACTTCTGATATTTCCGATTCTAGTTTAATAAACATTTCTTTTTTTACTTCATCCATTTTTTTTCAATATTTTTTGGAATTATTTGTAGAAAATCATCATCACCCTTCAGGTCCATGGATGTTGACTGTTTCATGTTGACTTGACTTCTTGTTGACATGTTTACTATTTTTACAAACTTTTTTTTTTTAATTTTGAGTACACACTCGGTATTGAAAGGGTTAACACAGTGTCCACAGTACTATTAGTATTGTTGTATATAATATTTGAATAAGATGATTGCAACAATAATAATTCTGTTTGTGTTTAAATAGACAACCAACTTTAGTGAGCACTCGCGATGAACTGATATGCTTATGCTTATATACAAATGTGATATGCTTATATACAAATGTATAGGTATTATAAACAGATAGGATATATGAAAATATATCAGGCATTAGTTTTTTTTTACCACTGTAGTGGTCTAACGACGAGGAATAAAATAGAAATACTATTTTTAGGAATGTGGAAGGTACTTATACTAAATATTTCATAAATACAAAATTTATTATGTAAGTACTAATTATGGGTTGTGTTGAATTAAATCATTACATTTTCTGACGTGTGTATCAAAAGAGAAGAAAATATTGTGAATAAGCTGTAACTTTTCTGTCTGTACACTACACATGTCCAATCCTTCCACGGATGCAAATAACGAAGAGTTTTATGAAAGTCTTTGTGGTTCGCTCTGACCACTGCGTTGTATGAGGGTTTAGGTAGGTACACATTGTTCAAAGGGATCGTTTGTGAATAGTTTCCAACACAGCTAACATACATTTATCACAACATGTTTGCCAGTTCAGTGCTTTACAGATGAAAAGTACTAAATCATAAAAGTCGTTTGTTTAATGCAATTCCTTTGGGGATTTTAAAACCAAATGTTACGACAGTGATCAGAAAAGAGATGTCTATTTTCTCTTTTTAACAAATTTTCCACTACATTTTTATTTAAATATATCATTATAAAAATATTTCTGAGTCAATCTTTTCTATTATTTAGATTTCCTTAATTCTCACATTTCAAAATTATATGTTTGTGGGTATGCTCCCTTGTCAATATTGCTATAAGCAAGCTATGTATTTTTTTAAATACCAAAAATTAACGTAGGTAAAATTAAATTATCTATAATTTAGGCAGTCATAGCAATAGTGGACTAACCCACAATAATAGTCAATATTGAGTTAACTATGGGTATGTAAAATTTGTGTTTCTACGAGTAAAAAATGGACTGTAGTAATATAATTGTTGGAATTTTAAAATCATATAATATCATATATCTATAATTAAAAGTAAAGACTTTTTGATTCTACATTAATTTTATTCTGCGCGATAGGCCTATTTCGCCTTGTTAGGGCATTAACTAGCTTATAATGCCCTAACAAGGCGAAATAGGCCTATCGCGCAGAATAAAATTAATGTAGAATCAAAAAGTCTTTACTTTTAATTATAGATATAACTTATAATGGAATTCTACCAAATAAAAACTTCATCGATAATTAATATAATATCATATTGTTTTAATCAACTTGTGTCTATTTTTCAACCGAGTAAATACACACAGTCCCATAGTTTATTCAATGTTGGTAAGTCCACTTTTACTTTGACTGCCTCAATTAAATATAACAAATAAATGAGTTGGTTTGAACCACCTAACTAAGACAGGCCTGTTCCGAGGTGGTAGATGAGTTACATATTAATTACTGAATCAGACTAAGCTTAGTTGTCATATAATATAATTGTGTAGCTGTGGCACATTTTGTAAGCCGTTCGGTTTCTGTGCGGGCGTTCTGGGTTCGATTCCCAGCAGAGGAGAAATTTATTTAAATTTATTACTTCTCACGCAAATACTGCTTCTATGGGCTAGAAACACTGGTTAGTTGGAAGAAATTACCATACGGCAATAAAATCGCTACTTGCGGTGGCTGCAAGGAAGTGTTCATTATTATTTTTGATCTCGGTTATGATCCGGATTTTCCTTCACAACGGAGCGTACTCAAGTTGTGAGGCTATGTTTGTGTGTCTGTGTGGTTGTGTGTAGTTGTTTAAAGTGGTACCTGTAGAAATTTTCTGACTATTGTGCATGTGTTGATTATTGTAGTTTTTTTGTATGTTGGTGATGACGTATGGGAGCAACTTTAGTATGTCTATATTTTTTTGGAGTGTTTTTGGTATGATGCCTGTTGACGATAATATTATTGGGACTATTCTTACTTTTTCTTGTTTCCATTGTGATTTTATCTGTTCTGCTAACGGTATGTATTTAGCTATTTTTTCTAAATCTTTCTTTTGTAGATTTGCTGTATTTGGTATCGATATTTCTATTAGATATGTGTGTTTATTTATTTTGTCGATTAATGTAATGTCTGGTCGGTTATGTAGGTTTGTTTTGTCTGTGATTATGTCTCTATTCCAGTATAGTTTGTAGTTATCATTTTCTGTTACAGCTGAGGATGTTTTTTGATACCACTTGGGGTGTGCTTCGATAAGTTTATGTTTGTGGGCTAGTTCCAAATATATGTATGTGTTTGCAGATGTTATCGTGTCTTATTGTATATTCCGTCAGTGCAAGAGTTATGATAAATCCTTCTGTTTCTGCATAGAGCTCTGAGTATTTGAGCCAATTATTACTAAGGGCTTTATCAATATGTTGTTGTTGTAGATGACTTGGGTGTATTCCATGTAATGTTTTATTTTTCCATGTTTCAATTTTTGCGTCATGTGTTGTTATTTCTAGATTGCGTTCGCTGTCGTTAATATTATTATTATTATAGCTCATGGTCCACTATATGAGTCATTTGTTAGTAGTTTTATCGTGTATGTTGTTATGAATACAGAATTTTTGCTGACAATAGTTCAACCTTTAATTATATATCCATGTATAGGTATGTATTGTAAGTTTTGTCTTGTGTTTTCTATTATATGTATGTTTTTATATATTATCGCTGTGGAAATGAGGTCCCTAAGTAAAATTAACGCTGTGGAAATGAGGTCCCTAATAAAAATTAACGCAGTGGAAACGAGGTCCCTAAGTAAAATTAACGCAGTGGAAATGAGGTCCCTAAGTAAAATGAACGCTGTGGAAGTGAGGTCCCTAAGACGAATGTGTGATAAAACAATCTTTGATAGGATAAGGAATGTGGACATCAGACGAGAATGCAAGATTGAATGAGATATTGTGTGTAGAATGAAAATAAATGCTCTGCGATAGTTCGGACATGTAGAGAGAATGAACGATAAACGCCTGTAAAAAAAGTATACAAGGTTGAAAAGAGTGGAATGAGAAGTCGAGGCCGGCCGAAAAAGAGTTGGCATGATCATATAAATGAGATTTTGAAAGATAGTAATATACGAAGTTTATTACCATCGTGATCGTTTTTAATATATTCCACATTAATTTATTTATTTATTTAATATTGCTTCTTGGGCAACTAACAGGTAGGTACTATGTCAAATATTAATTTAACACGCACCCAATAACAAGTTGTCACATTCTGGAGTCTTCGATATTTATCGTGTCACAGGTCCAGACTGAAAACACATTTAAAAACTGTGTTTCCACCGGGAATCGAACCCGGGACCTTTAAAGATAAAGATTGCCAACCAACTGAGTCACGATGGCCGACATTCATGTTATTAATCCAAACCGTTTAAATGCATATTTTTTTCACAATTTTCAGTCTAGAATTTTTGTCGAGTATCCTTGTTTTATTTAATGTAAATCAGTAAATTCATTAATTTAGTACCTAATAATGCGCATATTATGTTTTTATGCGTTATCTGCCAAGTGTAATAAGTGAATGTTTTACGGTCATACAAAAACAACTATTCTGCGATGTTTCGCCTGTGTAAAGGCAATGGGTGTAGCTTATAGGTTATTACGAAAGTAGCCGAACAAGGAGGTTCGGTATTCTTCGTAATAGTTGTTTAGATAGGGGAAGGTCGGGCAGCCCCGAACTCTTAAATGAATTGCAAATAAAAATACCAATAAACAAAATTTCTCTCTTTATTTTGCAATTAAACAAAACTAGGAACTTCCTTAATCACATTAATTAAAAATAAGTAATCATGTGGTGATTAATTAACGTGGCAACACTCATCTATGGAACATTCCAGAATAATCGTAAAAATATAAATAGTCGTTTTTTCCTTCGCCCGCCATTGCTCTCTCGATCTGTCAACGTACGCGTCAATCGATATTTTATCAGACGTGTGAAATTATAAAATCTTATTATAAATTAATCAAGTAAACCAAACATTGTTATTTGTGAATAAAATTGTGGATTTCAGTAAGTAATCTTTTTCATTCAGTTGACCCAAAACATTTCTTTGTATTTGAGATGAATTAATATTTAGAGGGAGTTGTTTGTTGAAATACATAAATCAATTATTGAACACGCCTAGTAAAACCTTCAAAAAAACCGTTAATATTTAAAACCTAGTAATAAACAAAACCTCTAAAATCATATAAAATATTTTTTTACGAAATATGTTGAAAATACTTCAGTCGTAGTTTTTTGGCGACAAAAAAGTTGGCGGGTAGCCCCGGACATAGTGATCAATAGTGGCCCAATAGTTTTTTGGCTTTACAAACATCACAATTGAAATAATCATTCGAAGGATCAACATATACACAAACTTCATGGGCTCAGTCTTTGCATTCCTGGCACTAAATTCAGTCTTCTTCAAATGTTTCTCCGCATATGATGCATTCGGTCCGTTTTTCTTGGAAAATACTTTGAATATTTTTCGTTGTTTTTAATATCTGCTCTTCCCTTGAATTTCGGCATAATTCAAGACTTTCTGCAACAATAGTAACAACACTTTTATATACTTTCCATAAATAAGTTAACTGACGAAACAATTTTAGATTGTTAAAACAATATTGCGAAATTCAAAACTTAAAATAATGTCCGGGGGTACCCGACATTATCGTGTCCGGGGGTACCCGATCGTTATCATGCAACATTTTTAAATACAGCACTTAAATTGTACAACAAATGTTACAAATTCTATTAAAACATTTAAATACATAAAAATTCCTACAGCATTAATCGATAGACAGTTATGCTCACTTACATATTGTACTTCAATGAAGTTTTACAGGAGCGAATATTTTTATTTGGCGGAAACAAAACACACACTCACGGGTACTTGACGGCCACGTGGCGACTGAGTTCAATTTGTTTTTACTCCAGAGGGCGCTCATTTAAAAAAAAGCTGTACCTACGTACGTGTTTCGTTTCTTAGAAATTTAAATGTCCGTGGCTATACTGGCTACCCGCCGTCCGGGGCTACCCGACTAGAGGGAGAAGCTTTCCTATAGCTCAAATAGCTTCTGATTATAGCTCTCACGTGGTAATTATTTATTACATCTATATTCAAAATTTGTAGTGTAATTTCTAAATAAATTGTATATTATTGAATACGCGTGTAAATTATTAATAACAAGTACCTATTGATATGTAGGTACTACTTAACACCATATATTCATTGTAGGTATATAATGTATTATTAAGAATTTTGTTCTTTTGAAATAATTAGGTCAAATATCATTTGTACTTATTTTCTTGTAATTGAGAAAAATATAAGATTATCATTGATTTAAAACCAATAAGTCATAAATGTACCAAATACTAAAAAAATAGATTTGATGAAAATATGCCCTCGGAATTGAGTACCAAAACAGCGTTACGAATTATTTTCATTTGATAAAGAACTTTCCTACTTGTTTTATTAAATGGGACAAGATCATAATATTTTCTCTTGAGGTCTTATTAAGTGGACGCATAAAATTCTTGTTAGGGGAAAGAAGTCTCGCGCTATGTAGGTTAGCAGTCACATTCATTTCTAACCCTCTAGAAAAATATTAGTATTATTAGAACAATAATCTTTTCACTTTTCTCGTTCTTTTCTTTTCACATTACGACGCAATTTCTAATTTAGTTATCTCGTGGGGATATCATCCCCTAACCAACAGCCAAGAAGATGTTTATCAAAAAACATCAACATTCAGATATAACGATGAAAATAAAATATATTACACCAAATCAAATCAAAAATTTTTTTCCACGTAAATGCAATTTGCACACATGTTGAAAATCAGAAAGTATATTAAAAATAACAATTCCAACATATATACAGGTACAAGATTAAACAACAAACACAAGCACACCGTGATTAATACCACGCATCTTTGTCATTCATGTATTAGGTACTGATCCAGTCTATATTAAGTGTGATAAGAGATTTAAATTTTCTGCCATTTAAGTTGGTTATATTTTGTGGAATTCTAATACATTGCTCAAAAAAAGAATTGTTTACCTTAGATAATCTATATTTTCTTGCTATTTCTAGTCAATATATTATGGAGTTCTTTAACTCTGGTAAAAAAATTATAGTTTTTTCTTACATAAATTATATTTTCATAAATATATTGACTAGTGACTGTAAGAATCGTTGATCTTCTCGAAGAGCTCTGTCAGTGAGTCTCTAGAACCAAGTCTCTATATTGAATATTGAACGTATAACTCTCTTTTGGAGTACAAATATTGATTCCACATCAGCAGCCTTCCCCCACAAAAATATCCCATAAGACATAATGCTATGGAAGTAACAAACGCAAAATGATTTGCCTTTATATATTTTTTGTAGGTATTTGGGGTTCTGCAATCAAATTTGTATTAATTTTTATAAAAAAAACGAATAAATCATTAATTAAAACCCTAAATATTCAATACACCTTTGTAACAACCCATGATTTAGTGGAAGATCTTAAAACTTTAGATGAGCAGGATTTTAATCTGGGTCCAAATGATTATAAGTTTAACGCACTAATCGTTCTGGCACCGAAGCATTTGTTTTAATAATTATTTTACAATCGGTTAAATATTTATAAAATTCATATTGATATGATATTAAACACAGTAAAATTACATTACTGTGTAACAGAAAATCCTACAAGGGGTAGCTGGTATTAAGGTATATATTACCGTTTTGGTAAAATAAAAAATAAATGCTCACTTCCTTTAGTTTCACTAGTAGTAAACTTAATGAATTTTAGAAGGACCTCAGACTTGTACCTATACATATATTTTTAAAATCATTATCATCAACATACCAAACAGACCATCAGGGCACACCTCAACGTTCTTTTTCGACAAAAAAAAAATACTAACGCCACTCAGAATTCGCCATTGTACCGATACCTTAATACACATTATTATAATTTGGAAAGGATCAGCCCCCCTAGACAACGTGTCATTTAGCTCAAGAAAAGTAACAATAAAAGATAACTCAATGTGACAGTTGTCACGTAACTGGCAACTGTCACTTCCATGTATTGAGTTATCTTTTCTTGTTTCTTTTCTTGGGCAAAATGACACGTTGTCTAGGGGGGCTGGTCCGTTGACATATCCTGCATGTCCAGGACTCTTTTTAGGAGCCAGATTAGACAGGAATAAATTCATTGTTTTGCTACCAGCAAAATGTATCACGAAATCAAAGGTTGGCTGATTTAGTTACAATTACTTAAGTTATTCTTATTTATTAAATTTTTATTTTTCTTAACTGCCCATTTTTTTAAATACACTGAAAAACATATTATGACAACCGAACTGGCTACCTGCATACCTGCCAAACCTTTGTTATCAGCTGTAAAAGTGTATTTATTTATGACTGTACTGTTGGCTATGTGCACAAAACATTTAGTTACACATAACCAAATGTTTTTTAGTCATTAGAGTTCGGTTAATTTTAACATGAAATATTGTTAATGTTAACAAACATTTTTTTCAGTGTTTATAAATTTAAAAAAATAAAATGTTCAGGTTGTGCAATATTGATCATTTATAAAAGAGCGTTTGAAAATTAACTTTTATCAGTCTCTAAGTGGGTATGGATTGCCATGAAAATAGCCAATAAACCTGACATTAAAAAACATCAAATATCGTTATTTCGTTAACATCACTGTTGTCACGATTAGCGGGGCGTTAGTAAATGATAATTATACTCAAGATAACGTTGGCGTTAACGTTGATACGCTTTGAAAGGTTTTCATGTCGTGTTAGAGACCGTAAAGGGATGAGAAAACAATGACCGACTCTCGTTTGGTTGCGAGTAATCATTTTGGTATTTTTTACAGTTACAAGACAAATTTACACGGGACATATTTGGTCAATAATTAAAAACAATGTAACGCTGTCTACTTTGACTTTAATTGACGTATTATTTGACTGGTTAGTTGGAGGTAATTGCTTAATGGCAATATATTCGCCAGTTGCGCAGGGTGCAAGGAAGTGTTTATTATAATATTATTTTTGATTTTATATTTTTTTATGGCTTTTGCGTTTATGAAGTATGTTAATGTGTTTATATTTATAGGTCGGTTGTTTTTAGAAAATCACAATCTTGGGAAGCTGAGGTCCAGCTATCCATTTACCTTTTTGGTGGTCTTTGGAAGAGGTGACGTAATATTATTTTTTTTATTTTGCACAAACAATACAAAAATTACTATATTGAATTAAAAAAAAATTCTATGTACAATTGTGTTCTTATTTGAAAATTTACTGCAAGGACTAGACGAGTCTGTTCTGAAGCAGTACATTTTTAGTTTAATTCCATTATTATATGTATTTAAATATTTCTTTTAAATTTTTTGGTTCGATATTTCTTCGTGAAAAAAAAAATCATAATTTTGCATGAATTGACAGATTTTCATATAAATTATAAATCGACTTCAAGATTTACGTCGCAAAACATATCAGTCAAATAAATTTTCTTAACATAGTTGCAACAGAAATAAACATGCATTATTTTTCTTGTATTTACCTCCCATGAGATTTTTGGGACAGAATATTGAATTAAAAAAATATCGCGGCCATGGTCTCAGTTTGCGAGAGCAAATTTCCTCTTGCCCATCACTGATCTTGTAAAAAAGACTTAGTAACGTAATCATTAGATTCGTGCGATATATTATATAAAACTCAATTTGGTTATCGTCATATAAATTAAATTTGCGATTTCCTTCAAACACATCCCCAAGAGAGAATAAGGTAGCGTGGGGTTGAAGTTTCTAGTACACTTTTATAGACTTACTTAGCATTTAAGAAAGGTACACCTACTTACATACAAAGTTTCAAAAAGTTTATTTAAGCGTTACGGGGTTTTGCTAATAGTATTCAATGGGATTATAAGAAATAAAGTTACACTGTAGTAATAAAATTTAATGGGATTTGTTTAAAATATTTACGTAGTAAATTATAATATAGAAAAGCGAAAACATTCTTAAACAATTTTATGATTTTTGCTGTTCAATGTAAGACTTCAAATATATTTTTTCTTTTGGAACGTGTAATTGATTGTAGAATTTTTTCAAGACAATAATTTCACAATTTGAGAGCTATTTTGTTGATATAATATTGGACTTCATTATAAGTTGTTTAAATCAAACTAGATTTTGTATTGTGAGAGTTTTTATTCATGTTTTTATAGGACAATCGTTTCATCAAGTATATAAAAACATATTTATTTATTTTTATTTATTTTTGTCAATAATTATAATGGTACATAAAAAAACATTACAGTCAATCATCTCACTATAGTGTTGAACCTGTATCGAGATGAGCGACTTTACAACAACGAGTGAAATTTGAACAATATTATAATTTTAGAATATTGACTAACAAAACAAACAAAAACATTAACAAACTCTAAGTCAAAAAAAAAAATCTTTTAACACTTACTATGTTACAATATTGTCTGCAGTTGGGCACAAGGAAGATAACTGTGACAATAATATCTATGCAACCAACACACAGACAACTAACAGTAATAAAACTAATTTTCTAAATAAATGTCGACCATTTGGTTATATACATGACTCTGAGATATAGTTTTTAATTGTGTTTACAATTTGAATCTGTGAGACAATCAATATTTAGTCTCCAGAATGAGGCAACCTGTTATTCGTCATTATCACCGGCGCTACAGTCCGCTACGGACCCTGGCCTCCTCCAGAAATCGTCTCCATCCTTCCCTATCGATCGCCAGTCTTCTCCAATTTATCAGGTAACCTGTTATTAGGTAGTTATTAATTTTTGACACAATACCTGTTAGTTACCCGAGAAGCAGTACAAAATAAAATGAAATAAAACTATATTTTTTTTACTTCTACAGGAAGGTAGTTTGGGTATCTATAGAGTGACAAAATAATATTTTTTAATATACAATATTGAGAATTTTACAGACCCTTTGATTATTATTATTTTTTCCGTTGATTTCTTCCAAATTCTACATATATGTTAAAGCTGTATCCAGTGATTTTTTTATTCCTGTTTTTTGATGTAAATTACAGCTAAATATTTTCCATAACTCGCCTTACCTTAAACTTACTGTTCAATTTAAAATCAGCTTAGCAAGATAACACCTCACATTCTCACCCACTATACATTCACATACCAGTATGTTATTACTTATAATGTATTGGTTTGCCACAAGTAATTGACACTAAGTATGGATAGTTCTAACAATTATATATATTAAGCTTATTTATTGTAATTTTTTACCTAGAGTTGTTTGTGTGTAATTTAATTATGTAAATAAGTCTCGATAATTTCTAATGTGTTTCCGTTTGTTCCTGATTTCTGTCGATATTGTATTATTTTTTTTGTTTATCTGTTTCGTAATAAATAAACAAATTCAAATGATATTGTTTATTAGATGCCTAGTCCAATAGAAATAATTCAGGTCTTGACCAGTTGGGGCAGCCAGAAGGTCTATCTCATGTCCTCCCACACTTAATCATAATTTGATTTTAGAAAATTTTAACCGTCATTTCCCCAGTAAATATTTGATTATCAAGTAGATTTCAAAATCTGATTCAGCTCAAAACTTTGCGAAGTCTGCTGAAATATTTAATAGATGAAAATGCATTTACAACGTTTTAAGATCTTGCACTGGTGCTTATGAATTTATATTAAAACATTTCTCATACCGAACTTCTCTCATTTGCTTCCCCTTCCCGATTCAACTTTTTTAATCATACTCCCATCCCGACCGTCTTGTTTTCAACTGAAGTTTAAGTCTTTCGAAAAATTTGTAATCAAAAATTTGTAAGTATAATGAACACGACTTAAGAGTTCCCATGCAATGGTTGAGTTCTAGAGAGTAAAAAGAAAGACGGAGATAAAATATAAGCTGTCCTGGCGCGAGGTGAAAATAAAAATAGACATATTAAATAGCTTATGAAAACTTTGTATCGTGTTCTGAAGTGGTAGAAAACCACAGGAACACTTTTTCGTTTCTTTGCCAATTTGATTTTATTTTGCATACATCAAATTGAAAATTTGTATCAGTTTCTTTATCATACATGCATACATACCAGACCTTCGTGGACTCCATGACACAGCCATCATCATCATCTTCATCCTCAGCGTTACAACGAAAGAAAAACGAGAAAGAAATGACATATAATATCGATCAAACAATGTACTGATTCGTTTTAAATGCCTCAATGATCATTATTTGTATGTAAGACTTCTTTGTACCTACTTAACATGAATATGAATTATGAATTTGAAAAGTAATAATTTTATCAGCTTTATAAAAAAAATATCTTGGTTACTCTACAGATTTAAATATTTCTTGTAAAATAAAAAGTATGCTACGAGATACGTGATGCGTGGGTAAGAGACCATAAAGAGAATAAATTCACTCAAAAGATTCACAAATAATGAGACTTAAGTAAAGTTTTCAAAGAAGCCTTAGATTAGATTACACATAATTACAAAGGAACGCAACGGAATAAATAAGATTTGAAAAAAAATATTTTTTAAAGAATATTTTTGTCGAAAAAAAGATCCGAATTTTAGTGAATAAAAAATCAAAAAGGAGATACCTAAATTTACACAAAATGTCTATCTTGATAATATATGAAATTAAATATTGATTTGATTGTTTTACAATTCGTGTATGATCTTGTAGAACTGTTTTTTTAATGCAAAGAAGATAGTTTTGTTATTTATATTTAAAAAAATAATGAATTTGTCCTTGTAAACAAGTACATATGATTCCTCATACATTTTATTTTATTTATTTTATTTTATTCCTTCAACGCCCATTTGAAGGGCTTTTACAAAACATACAAAGCACATGTGCAGCGTACAGCAACAATATAAAACAACATATAACCAATAAGAATATAAAAAAAGCACAAATAAAATTTAAAAGTAAAAACATAGAAAATAAAATATATCAGTAAAAATAAAGAAGGGATATATAAAATCAACAATATAAAACAACTTATAACCAATAAGAATATAAAAAAGAAGAACACAAATAAAATTTAAAAGTAAAAACATAGAAAATAAAACATATCAGTAAAAATAAAGAAGGGATATATAAAATCAACAGTATAAAGCAACATATAACCAATAAGAATATAAGAAAAATCACAAATTAAATTTTAAAGAAAAAACAAAGAAAATAAAATATATCAGTAAAAATAAAGTAGGGATATATAAAATCAACAATATAAAACAACACATAACCAATAAGAATATATAAAGAAAAAACACAAATAAAATTTAAAAGTAAAACATAGAAAATAAAATATATCAGTAAAAATAAAGAAATGATATATAAAATCAACTATATAAAACAACATATAACCAATAAGAAAAAAAAACACAAATAAAATTTAAAACTAAAAACACAGACATTAAAGTATATCAGTAAAAATATAGAAGAGATACACAAAATCAGACCACAATTACATGATGGGCATAAGGAAGCTGAGATCAGTGGTTGTGAAAAATGTTAAATTGTTATAGATGTAATACTGTGTAAAATACTTTGTTTAAATGAACTCAATGAGGTTGCAAAAATGTCAACTTCACAAAAAGTACTCTAAAATAAGCATAAATGCTTGTGATATCGGTGAATGAAATAGGTCGTGACAGGATTCGAACTCGCGACCACTGGATTGCTAACCCTGCACGCTAACCGTTCTCCACCACCCATCTGCATATTTATTTAAGTTGGTCAACAATTTTATGGATTCCCTAGAATTGTTGAAAAAAAAATTACTTTCACTGTCCGATATCAACCAGATATTCTAGCACTTCTTAATGCTTTCTTTAATACTTTGATTTAATCAGCTGTCTTACTTTGGTGTTTTTTTATGTACTGGTAAATCAATTATATATTATTTGTAATTTTTTGTATCAATATTAATTATCCTACTGAATAATGCATAAAGTTTTCACTGGTCCACTAATAAAGCAATGTATATTGTCTGTTTTATAAATTGTGATGACTGTATAACTCTCTATCGAATATAAAATAAAAGTAAAGTAAAAAAATTACATTTGTTTGTTATTCAATCTTGGAGCAATATTTACTGAATTTTAAAATAAAATTAAATTACAATGTTTAAATATATGGATATAAATAATCTTTTGTTAATAAAGGTATATATTTAAATCCTTAAATATATAATCTTATATCTATCAAAGAACTAACCCAATACATTCTTTGCCTTGGATCCTGAGCCGACCGCCCGTCTTCTCCATTTCTCAGGTCCATTTCTCTGATATCACACAGCACGTCGTCCAGCTATCTCAACCTAGGTCTGCCTCAACTTCATATACCATCCAGACAGGTGTCTAATACCTATTTTGGAATAAGGTCATCATCCATCCGGCAAACATGTCCTACCCAACGTAGGCTATGATTTTTTTATAAATTGGACTTAATTAGTTTCATTATACATTGCTCATGACTATACCACATTCTCCAGTAATTTGTCAAAGTGCTCGACCCAAGCTTCGAAATATCCTCTATTTCTTCGATTCTCGCTTTGAAATATTTTCTTTGAAGGTTAACAGCTACTTTCGTTGTAAACTATAAAAATTGCCCAAAATAATATAAACATACATACCATCACGCCATGTCCCTCACGGGGTAGGCAGAGAGAACCGAACGCCACATTTTTCTATCTTGACACACATTCATCGCCTCATCAACATTCATATATCGTCTTATACATGTTCGTCTGTTGTTCACGCTTCTTACATTTCCATCTTTCAGAATATTGTTTACATGGTCGTGCCATCCTTCTTCTTGGGCGCCCCCGACCTCTTATTCCATTCCTGTCAGCTTTGTATATTTTCTTCGTCAGGCGTTCTTCATTCATTCTCTCCAAGTGGCCAAACCATCTCAATGTGTTAACTTTCATTCTGTTAATTACATATTTCTTCATCTTACATTCTTTCCTTGTATCTTCATTTCGAACTCTGTCACACATCGTTCTGTTACAAATTATTCAAAGCGATCTCATTTCAACTGCATTTATTCTGCTTTCGTGCGACTTCTGCCATGTCCAGGTCTCACTTGCATACGTCAGGGTTGGCACTACGATTGCGTTATGAATGGCAACTTTAGCATCTTTTGATATGTTGCGATCATTCATAACTGGTCTAAGTGATCCATTCACTCTGTTTCCTGCCATAACTCTTCTTTCAATATCCTTATCAGGCCGTCCATTCCGTTGGAACATACTACCCAGATAGACATACTCGTCGACTTGTTCAAGCCATTCCCTCTCTACTTTTATTCGACACACTGTTCTGCTTTCACTCTTTTCAAAGACCATTATCTTCAAGACCATGGCAATAGTAATGATGTCTTATTTTCTGGTTACTAGTTACTCATTATTCAAAATTTGCATTGATAATAGAACTCATTAAGAAGGCATAATTGATAAACGATGCGCGAGCGCATAAAACCAGCCGACGACAGGTCCTAGGCCCTGTAGGTGCCATGAATTTCGGGTTCTTCTATAATATTCCAAATTCGTCTCTATTGAGATGTTCAAAAGTTTGTCAAAAAAATAAATATATCTTGTTGACATTAAGGCAATAAAAAATAATTGTCCGTCTTCATTGTGTGAATATATTTTTCCAATACATAAATTATTTTCATAATTACATATTATTGTTCACAATGTCATTTGGGTTAGTAAAATATTTATTAGAAAGTGTAGAGTATTATAATCTTTTAAGTCCCACTGATAAAGTAATAAAGTTTAATTTATTTGTATGTACATCTACCTTCACTAAATATCCTCTCTCTCTCTCTCTCTCACTCTCTCCCTCTCCAACTCATGCTTTTCGTCTCTTTCTATCTGGTCCATATTACCATAGCAAATTTCATGCAAATCTTCATATAGCAAACCTCGAATCGTAAATCATTTACAGGGATGGGACGTAGAGGAAAATTTTCATAAGAACAACTTCAATCGTAATACTATATACGAATATAATTCACAATAATAATTTACCAAAGAACCATTCTCCCGTGAAATACAACTACCAACGTGCACCGTACCGATGCTTTATAATAATTTATTTACTAGTGATAAATATCTCTTTCTGAAGTATTATTGCGAAACCTCAAAATCAATATAGGCGAAGTGGAGTATATTCAAAAGATTGTTTTACTAACACAAAATCACGTTAGCACCGAGAAATTTTCGTACATAATATTATGTCTATTATTTTTTTAATTTTATGGATTAGCTTAATAATTTTAAATGCCCTGTTTCATTCAGTCGAAAAGGCCTTTTACTAAATGAAACAATCAACCTCTAAAAATGAATACATTTTTGTAGAACATGGATTTATCCATTTTATAACCAATAGTTTCAGCTCATTTTTTTTCTGTGTGGTAATCAAACAGATTAAATTATTAAAAACTTTGAAATGATACAGTTGAACCAATCGTTTACTTTTATTCAATACAAAACTCTTCGTTTTTCGTTAAAATTTGCATTTGCTTTAATCAGGCATCTGCCTTCTTAACCAACAAGTCTTTTCTATTTACAATTAAATAACCCAGAAGCGTTGGTAACAAACAATATCAGAATTAAATATGTTGCCACTAATATAACGCGTATGCTCTGCTGGCGACCACGAGGAATGGAAGAAGAGTCGGACATTCTGATCCCGAGACTAGGACTGAATTTCTTTAAATTTGTTCTTTTTTTAGTCTTCTATAATCTTTATTTTATTTTTATATTAGTCATTTGATTGTCATATCATACACTGTATTGTATTTTAAATTAATTCTGGTAGTTGGAAGGAAGGACAGAAGGGCTCTGAGTATGAGGACTAAGAGAGCCGACCCCAAGTAAATAGGGCGAAGAAGAAGAAGAAGAATGTTGAAAGGAATTGCCGTCTGACAATAAGCCTGCCAGTGTACAAATATGCACAGAAAATTAAAAATAAGTATATTTATTAAAAGAAGAAGAAGATTACTATGATTGACGCCTTTAAGTAATGAAATATGTGGAGGGATACAGCTGAATACTTAATACAACGAATTCGAATAAAATGTTTATACACAGGATTTATTTTATAAACATTCGGTTTGCGAGTTTCTCGTACATTCTACAATTTACTTAATATGCCCGAAGGAATCTGCAATGCGCTTTCGACCATACAAAGCCAACTCAAATCCGAAAGCTTAAAGTATTCGTGCACAGTAAGTTACTTATGGCATCTTGTGTATATATTTTATCTTTAGGCAGAGTTAATATGATATGTAGTAGGAATGTTATCCACTTTTAAAAGATGCTTCTTATTTATAATATTTGAGTTTCACGTGGATTATTTCACATTTTACCACTCTTGAAACAATTAATATTGATTTATAAATTAGAGTGTAACGATTTCCCATCTTTTATATAGGAAAAACAACTAGGAACATAAAAAAAAGATTAATTAAATGAAATAAAACAACTTTTTGTGCACCACTACAGTTATAACTTTTATTCAATTGAATAAAAATTCCTCTACATGTTACGAGAACAAAGATCCCTTCCTCAGGAGGATAAAAAGTATACTTTGTATCGTAATTGCAAAATGATATCACAAAGTAAAACAGAATCTTTTCTATGGTCAATTCTTGGTAGAGCTCCATTGCAAACATACATACATATATACATACCATCACGCCATGTCCCTCACGGGGTAGGCAGAGAGAACCAAACGCCACATTTTTCTATCTTGACACGCATTCATCGCCTTATCAACATTCATACATCGTCTTATACACGTTCGTCTGTTGTTCACGCTTCTTACATTTCCATCTTTCAAAATTTCGTTTACATGGTCGTGCCATCCTTTTCTTGGGCGCCCGCGACCTCTTATTCCGTTCCTGTCAGCTTTGTATATTTTCTTCGTCAGGCGTTCTTCGTTCATTCTCAATGTGTTAAAGTGGTCAAACCATCTCAATGTGTTAACTTTCATTCTGTTAATTCTTTATCTTACATTCTTTCCTTGTATCTTCATTCCGAGCTCCATTGCAAATTATAAATAGGAATTTGGTATGCTAAAATAAAACCAAATTTTTCGGTTCAACTACTTTAATGACAATGACTACATAGTTTCGGTCATCCATCTTGAAAATGGTCACTGGATGGACACTTTGAAAATGGTCACTGGATGACCGAAACTAGTCGGTGTCATTAAAATGGTAGAACTGAATGCTTTGGTTTTATTTTACCATAAAAAAATTATTTATAATTTAAAAAACAATCTTTTATGATGTTAAGGAGCATTTGAGATGTCTTAATAGTAATAATTATTCAGATTTGCCAACCAATTGATCGAAAATAACCATACTAATTTAGGCTTAAAACTAATAATAGACAGTTAGGCAAGCGTGAAATCTTGGAAATCAGAAATTATGTAAATATAAGAAGTAATATAATTACTAACCAGAAACCATTCCCTAATAGACCTATATTAAATATTTTCCCTGTACAAAAATTACTTAACCAAACCTTTTCTTGCATCCCCTACCCTACAAAATATTCTTACCCAGCCTACACTCCACACATTATGTTTATTTAAGTCTTAATATTGTACATTTAGTTTAGTATACTTTGTATCCTCCTGAGGAAGAGAACTTTGTTCCCGAAACATGTGGAGGAATCTTTATTCAATCGAATAAAAGTTATTTTTAGTGGTGTACACAAAAATGTGTTTTATTTAAATTTTATAATTTTAAAAGTAATATTGATATGATTAGAATTTTTTATGGTGTTTTAAATTGTAAATTACACTAATGTGAGGTTATTTTTTTTTAATTATTAACAATCGTAGGTAGATGCACATAAAAATCCATCAAGGGAATAAAATACGGTAACAAATTTATTATTAATTTACTAGCTTTTATGTCCCGCCATTGGCCAAGAATGTAAATTAGTGAAGGAATAAGCAATCGTTTATATACCTACATAATATTGTTACACATAATTTTTTTTAACCGTAGTATGAAAAGTAGTTTGAAATTTAATTGAGTTTAAGCGGTGTAAAATCTTAAAGTGATGGCCACAATCCATTTGCTTTTATATATAAGCACACACAATTTCTGCACGCATGGACTATGGGAAATGATTTTAAATATGACTTATTATAAAAAGACAACGTCGTAAAGAGTTTGGATTTGGCCACAACCCCTATTTTTATATATTGTCATCGAACGCAAATAATGTGTTTTAAATATTTAGTAATTTTGGATGATGGGAAATGGTTTAAAAATTGATTAAACAAAAGTACTGAAAATATTCTAGTGTTGGTCCCATCCCATTCGTTTTTATATTTTTCGTCAAGTGTGCATATAGTTTATTATAGTTTTGCACAATAAAACTGATAGACTTAAAACTGACACATAAGTCTACATTACAGAAGAAGAAGACTTAAGCTATGTTAAATAGTTTTTAATATGAATATAAACGTTGTGAAGATCCAGCAATGGCCACAACCCCGATTTTTTATATATTGTCATCAAAATGAAATGTGTAGTTATTGAAAATTAAGCAATATATGATGATATAATAAATGGTGTAAATTTGATTGAACAAAAGTAATGAGAAGATTCTAGTGTTGGTCACATCCCATTCGTTTTTATGTATTTTCATCAAGTATGCATGTTGTTTAAATTATTTCGTTACAATAGACTATTAGACATAAAACTAATCCAAAAGACTAAATAAAAAAAGAAGTAGAAGTATAAAACTATAACAAATAGTTTGTAATAAAAACTGACCCAATGGTCTACATAGAAGATGAAATAGAAGAATTACACATTAGGAAATGTATTATATAAAAAACTGACCAAAATGTCTTCATAAAAGAAGAAGAAGATGAATTGAACTATAGGAAATATTTTATATAAAATTCACCCAACATCTACATAAAATAAGAAAACGAAGAATTAGACTAAAGGATAGTTTGTTTAAAAACTAACCAAAAGGTCTACAAAAAGGAAGAAGAAGACGAATTAGACTATAGGAAATAGTTTGTATAAAAACTCACCCAAGGTCTACATAAATTAAGAAAAAGAAAAATTAGACTATAGGAAATAGTTTATTTATGAACTGTCCCAAATGACTTCACAAAAGAAGAGGAAGAAGATTTAAACCCCAAGAAATAGTTTGTAGAAAAAATCACCCAAAGGTCTACATAGAAAAAAGAAGAATTTCACTATAGGAAATAGTTTGTAGGTATATTGAATGTGTATTGTAGTTAACCTAAAATAGTTTAATAATTTTCCTATACAAAATCAGTATATTCTTGGTTTTTAAGTAGTAAGTATTAGGTATGTAGGTACCTACCTACAATGATGTTCTAAATTAATTCGAATTCGATTTATAACAAATTTTATTTGAATATCAGAATGTGTCCGTTACCATAGTAACCATGTTCCAACATGTGAAAAATATCAAATGTTATGGAGACATTTTTTGAATATGTAGGTACCTACATTGGTTTGTTCGATGCCATAAAAATGAAAATTGTCAGAAAAATCAAATATTTTAAACAAATTATGCAATTTTATTACGCCTATATCTTTACTAATAATTAACAGACTTTTACAATATATGTCTTAAAACTTGCTGTAATGTCTTGTGTTTCATTTTATTTTTTCATAATCACATTTATTTCAAAGGTATATTATTTTAAAGAACATATTCATTCGGTAGGAAAATTAAATATCGTATGAAAAGATATTAAAATGGCGGGGTTATATGTACATTTGTACAAAACGCTTACTTTAAAAATAAGTTAAACATTATAATTAGACAAAATATTCACCATGTTTTTCACTTAAAAGCTAAGTTATACTTGAAAATATATTTTTTTCGTGTAAATACGTACTTCTAACTTTTAAACTAACAGATATTTGCGTGCAAAATGTACACTTTTTTGACAGATATGACTTGGAAAATTTTGTATGAAAAAAATAATTATTGAAATATCTTTAAAATTCAGCATTTTAATCGCATTATTTTTAGCGTGACACTGCATCAGGTATACTGGTACACGTTAGCACATAAATTAGATTTTTAGATGCTCTTGGTTTTTCAAAAGGCGTGAGACAAACACACACACACACACACACTAACATATTGATTGCTTTATTACTTTAGACTAGCTTTTATGTCCCGCCGTTGGCCAAGAATGTAAATTAGTGAATGAATAAGCAATCGTTTATATAATATTGTCACAAAAAATATTTGCTAATTCGTAGTATGAAAAGTAGTTTGAAATTTAATTGAGTTTAAGCGATGTAAAATGTTCAAGTGATGGCCACAACCCATTTGTTTTTATATATAAGTAGGTACATACAATTTCTGCACGCATGGACTATGGTAAATGGTTTTAAATATGACTGATTATAAAGAGACAACGTTGTAAAGAGTTTGGATTTGGCCACAACCCCTATTTTTATATATCGTCATCGAACGAAAATGTGTTTTAAATATTTAGTAATTTTGGATGATGGGAAATGGCTTAAAAATTAAATAAACAAAAGTACTGAAAAGATTCTAGTGTTGGTCACATCCCATTCGTTTTTATATTTTTCGTCAAGTGTGCATACCTATAGATTATTATATTTTTGCACAATAAAACTGATCTACATTACAGAAGAAGACTTAAATAGTTTTTAATTTGAATATAAACGTTGTGAAGAGTCCAGTAATGGCCACAACCCCGATTTTTTATTATATTGTCATCAAAATCAAATATGTAGTTATTGAAAATTAAGCAATATATGATGATATAATAAATGGTGTAAATTTCGATTGAAAAAAAGTATTGAGAAGATTCTAGTGATGGTCACATCCCATTCGTTTTATGTATTTTCGTCAAGTATGCATGTTGTTTATAATATTTCTATACAATAGACTATAAGACTTAAAACTAACCCAAAATACTAAATGAAAAAAAAGAATAAGTATAAGACTATAACAAATAGTTTGTAATAAAAACTGACCCAATGGTCTACATAAAAGATGCAATAGAAGAATTACACAATAGTTAATGTATTATATAAAAAACTGACCAAATGGCCTTCATAAAAGAAGAAGAAGATGAATTGAAATATAGGAAATATTTTATATAAAATTCACCCAACGTCTACATTAAATAAGAAAACGAAGAATTAGACTAAAGGAAATAGTTTGTATAAAAACTAACCAAAAGATCTACAAAAAATAAGAAAAAGAAGAATTAGACTATAGAAAGTAGTTAATATAAAAACTGACCCAAAGGTCTACATATTAGAAGAATAATTATACGTCAGGAAATAGATTGTATAAAAACTAACGCAAAGGTCAACATAAAAGAAGACGAAGAAGAATTAGACTAAAGGAAAAGTTTGCATGAAAACTCTCCCTTGGTCTACATAAAAGAGGAAAAATTAGACTATAGGAAGTTAGTTTTTACAAAATTCAACAAAGGTCTACATAAAATTAGAAAAAGAAGAAATACGTTAAAAGAAATAGTTGGTATCAAAACTGGCCCAGAGGTCTACATAAAATAAGAAGAAAAAGAATTAGATTATAGGAATAAGTTTGTATAAAAACTCACCCAAAGGGCTACATAAAAGAAGAGGAAGAAGATGAATTAGACTATAGGAAATAGTTTGTATAAAAACTCACCCAAGGTCTACATAAATTAAGAAAAAGAAAAATTAGACTATAGGAAATAGTTTATTTATGAACTGTCCCAAATGACTTCACAAAAGAAGAGGAAGAAGAATTAAACTCCAAGAAATAGTTTGTATAAAAAATCACCCAAAAGTCTACATAAATAAAAGAAGAATTTCACTATAGGAAATAGTTTGTAGATTGAATGACATGTGTATTGTAGTTAACCTAAGATAGTTTAATAATTTTCCTATACGAAATTAGTATATTGTTGGTTTTTAAGTAGTATTAGGTATGTAGGCAAATACTCTAGATAATGTAGGTACCTACCTACAATGATGTTCTAAATTAATTCGAATTCGATTTATAACAAATTTTATTTGAATATCAGAATGTGTCCGTTACCATAGTAACCATAGAACATGTAAAAAATATCAAATGGTTTGTAGACATTTTTTGAATAATATGTAGGTACCTACATTGGTTTGTTCGATGCCATAAAAATGAAAATTGTCAGAAAAATCAAATATTATTTACAAATTATGCAATTTTATTATGCCTATATCTTTACTAATAATAAACACATTTTTACAATATATGTCTTAAAACTTGCCGTAATGTCTTGTGTTTCATTTTATTATTTCATAATTACATTTATTTCAAAGGTTTATTATTTTCAAGAACATATTCATTCGGTGGGAAAATGAAATATTGTATGAAAAGATATTAAAATGGCGGCGTTTATGTACAAAAGGCTTACTTTAAAAATAAGTTAAACATTATAATTATACCAAATATTCACCATGTTTTTCACTTAAACGCTAAGTTATACTTCAAAATATATTTTTTTTGTGTAAATACCTACTTCTAACTTTTAAACTAACAGATATTTGCGTGCAAAATGTACACTTTTTTGACAGATATGACTTGGAAAATTTTGTATGAAAAAAATAATTATTTAAATATTTTTAAAATTCAGCATTTTTATCGCATTCTTTTTAGCGTGACACTGCATCAGGTATACTGGTACATGTTCGCACTTAAATTAGATTTTTAGATGCTCTTGGTTTTTCAGAAGGCGTGAGACAAACACACACACACACACATACACACACACATACACTAACATTTTGATTGCTTTATTACTTTAGATTACATTTACTACAGATATACAACATATATTTTAAATCCACAGTTATAATTTTGTTGTACGTGCATTTCAGATATCGAAATGAATCCTATATTCAAAAAACTTGGCCTTATATTCCAGCTCTATCATTGAATTACCCGGCAACTCTCCACATATTTGGAGAGCCAAGTGCTTTTGATCCGGAGATCACAAGTTTACTTCTTAAAGAAATCTCAGTGAAGGAAAATGGATCAAAGCAGAAAACGGAAATCCTTTAAATTCCAGTTTTCGGCAGACTCAACATTATCCCAGTGTATCATTTACGACGTGAAGAATGGATGAACGAATAATATGCAGATTACAAAGGAATGACGATAATGATCATATGAGTACAATAATAAATTTGAAACAGAGATCAACAAAAAACTCATTTTTTGCATAGCCAGATCATCTCATATTCTCATGAATGCATTCAGAATATTTGTCATTTATTTATTTATTTGAATATTTCTTTACACATAGTACACTGGACGGTTTATTTCCTAATGTCAATGTCTTCCAACCAACCAGAGTTGAACATTTATTTGAATTATTTTAACATTCTTTCATTCATTTTTCGCCGAGGTGACTCAGCATTTTCTCTTGATACATCTGTTACTTTCTAAAATGAAAGTAACCAATTTAAACAAAAATCATCCTACACTACACCATTTACAGCGTAGGATGTCGTAGTGTAGGATGATTTTTATTAAAATTGGTTAGTTTATTCGGTCGTTTTAATCGAATTTTGTGAATAAATACTTCAGCATATTTGTTCATTACTTTTAAAATGAATTCCCACACTGTCAACGCAAGAACTTTGAAATCATTGTATTAAATATTTTGTATTGGCAAAAAATATTTTAAAGAAACTCAATTGGAGTAAGTTCTTTCATATATTCATTCAAATTTTGTAAAAATAAAAATGGATCTTGAAATTTTATTAAATTTCGTCGTAAAACTATTTAAGAACGTCTTAAAAAAGCAAAGAACTTTATTCTATACCTATCAATTCATTTTCTTGGATTTAAAAGCTTCAAGGGATGTCCCCACTAAAAGTAATTTTCATTTAACCAATTAATGTATGAATGCCTAAAACTGCATAACTACATGAATAAATTAAAAAAAAATATATAGTCTACATTTTTGTTTAATTCCAACCCTGAAGCATGTAGAACAAATCACAAAAATCAGTTAATATCTGTTTTAGCGTAGATTGTACTACCACTCACTACCCTTTAATATTTACGTTACATAGTGAACACAGAAGCACACCCCCTGTCTGCCCTCTCAAACCGGGTTTGCAAATTTTCCAATATAAACTTTATTTTAACGAGTCTTTACTAAGTTTGCTTGGAAGCCGTGGATTAATCAACGTAGATAACTTATTCCTGCATTATGTTATAAAATAATAATCTGCACTCAAGCGACAATTTTTTTAAATTTAATTCGGCATTGTAGCTTAAGAAATACTTTTTTAAATACCCAATTTATCATACCTCGCTTTTCTATCGCACTTTGGTTTTTAAGTTTCAAGTTGAACTTAATATTATTCTTCTCCTAGGCATTATTAGTCCCATATGGCTTACGAAACCAAAGACTGCACCCAATATAACACAGGGATTGCCCTAGCATATTGGAGAGCAAAAGCTCTAATTGACAAAGAGAGTGTCAATGGTCTGCATGTGTATGTGTACCCTTCCATTGTCTCTGTCTTAAATATTTTTAATATTTTATATATACCTTTTTTATTGTTGTTCTTTATGTAGAATGTCAATTTTATTATAAATAAAAACATGAATAGAAAAACAAAAAAAAGAAACAGTACAATTGTTTGATTTTATTCTTAAATATTAATCTTAACAGAAATTCATTATAAGATAAAAGTAATAAAAAAATATTCTTGACACACGATTCATGGCAGATTGTAAACCCTCCCCAACGCTTCATAGTATGGTTCTTCAGAAGATTATATGGACCAAAATCCTTATAACTGGTATTCCTTATGTAGCCATGTTAAAACAACGTCAAAAAACATTGAGCAGTAGTTACAAAAGCAAAGCAGTTTATTAATAAATTATTGTATACTTAATGCCCCGCCGTTGGCCAAGAATATGTGAAGGAATAAGCAATCATGTTTATAATACTGACACACAAAATTTCAGTTAGATGGTAAGTGGTTAAATATTTGATTGATTATAAGCATTGTTTATTATTTAATGTTGGCCAACCCTTCTGAAAAATTTCTGCAAAATAGGAATATGGGAAGAGCACAACCCATTCGTTTTCATATTTTTTCATTAAGAAAATTTTTACATGCACTTACACATAATGATGTAAATATGAAGTCGATCGGACTTACGCCGTACGCCGTACGTCATACATACAAACACATCACGACAAAACTCACAGTGTGCACTCTCTACCTGATACCCGTTGAGAAATTGATGTAAAAAAATACGCTTAAAAATTATATAATCATGACTCTCCACTATTCCATAGTGTGGAGAGTAAAAAATGGAACATTGTGAATTTCAATACAACTGTTTTCTCTGTTATTTTACATATTTGTTGTAATGAATAAAACATAACGTTCTACTTACTCACCTACAATCTATTATATTGAATACGTCTCCCACTCCCCATGTATGCCGTGTCTGTTCCGGTTTAGAATGTGCGCGTATTGCCAGTAAAATAATTTTACCCAATTTTATTTTACGCATTCAAAATATTTCTTCAACATAAAAAAATATTTGAAACGAAAAAGTACAAAAATATCGTTTAAAATGTATTTGCAACATCAATTGATAATATTATTGTTCAAAAAAGAATTTTAAACACCAATAATATTTATCGTTATTAATAAATCTGCGGAATACGTAATTGAATACTGGCAGCATTCTGTACTAACAGGATATGGACAATGGACGGATTCACGGATTGACATTTGACGTTTGACGTGACGCATCGTCATATCTAATTATTTGGTGTTATTTTGTTTGTTGCAGGTATTTAGTGGATGGCTGCTACCAAAACACGACAAATCAAGAGATGGATGAGTGAGATATGACAGAAGAGCGAGATCGTAGGCGAACATTGCGAAATGCTAGGCGAAGAGTAGTTGTTAGTACTGTCAACATATCCGGAAGAATAGTGCTAATGCTTTTGCATCCTTCGGTGTTCAGATTGCAGACGTGCCTGGTACCGGACCATACTGTTTGAAAAATTATAGTCTGTATATTTATGATACAGATGAAGTTGTAAGGGTACGTTAGTTAGTGTGTTGTATGGGGTACGTATGAGACACCCTTTAAATGTAAGGTGTCAACAAAATAGAAGAAGCTCGAGTTGCAATTTTTGGCGGTCCAATGAGAGATATTTTAAACAAACCATCGTCAATCGGTAACAACTATGCAATTTTGTTCTAGCTGCATCTGGGGAGGTCTACAATATAATATCATTGTGCTAGCGAGCTGTTCCAACAAATGCATACATAGTTTGTGAATCACTTTGTTTAAAGTACATAAGATAATCTATAAAACTGAACGATATGAAAATCTATAAAACTGTTATAGACATTACTGACTGTTAGGACTTACAACTTGATCCTGACATTCAGCTTACTATATTACACAATTATTAGAAGTCAATTGGAGCATGAGTCAGTCATCTGGAATCCACAATTTTGACTTACAGACCTTCTGAAAATTATTAACTTCAACATATCATTGAAATTAAAGGTGGGCTGATTAAGTAACAATTACTTATGTTACTATTCTTATTTATTATACATATTTGTTTAAAAAAATATTATTGTACGTTGCCCATTTTTTTTTAAATAAAATTCTACGAGGAGATGGTCTTTGTAATGGAACAAGAATGGTTGTAAAAAATATGAGTAAGTATACAGAAAATATTATATTTAAAGAGATTTTAAATTGATTTATAAACATTTTGTACTCTCTCATATGTATGCTTTGAACAACATTTTGACAAATAAGTATGTTCATGTTCACTTATGAAATACTTCAAATTTATTTATTTACATGTACCGAATATGTATTTCATTGTGAAAAAATCTTGAGAAGCATGTCTATATATATTGAAATGTTTTTTTAGCAAGATGATTAATTTATATCAATAAATATACACCAATAACTTATTGTTTAGTTCATTTATATGGTGCACATTATATATTGTTTTCCATATATTATATACCCTAAATTACATTTAAAATCAATCGTAGGGCGTCTATTGGATTAATCATCTAATAGCAATGTAGATCAAATCATGATAGCTTTGTATTGACTGATAATGACATTATGAAAACATTTATATTGAAAAATTACACATTATGTGCTTAAGTAAAATTTGATTTTTTTACAATTTTTCCTTTATATAATAAATTCAATAAACTTACAAAATATTCTAGCATGTATAAGGGCATCTTTAAGCGTTGATTTATATGGTGCAGATTATAGGGCAGGTCTATATGACGGTGAACGTTTGTATGGATATTAGTTCGTAGTATATATTATGTATGTAATACAAGTGTTCTACATTATGTTGGGTGTTCCAGGGTTAACTTATATTTACTCATATGTTCAATAGAGAAAATAGTGAAAGCAGAACAGTGTGTCAAATAAAAGTAGAGAATGAATGGCTTGAACAAGTCGACGAGTATATCTATCAGGGTAGTATGTTCCAACGGAATGGACGGCCTGATAAGGATATTGAAAGAAGAGTTATGGCAGAAAACAGAGTGAATGGAGCGCTTAGACCAGTTATGAATGATCGCAACATATCAAGAGACGCTAAAGTTGCCATTCATAACGCAATCGTAGTGCCAACCTTGACGTATGCAAGTAAGACCTGGACATGGCAGAAGTCGCATGAAAGCAGAATAAATGCAGTTGAATTGAGATCGCTTAGAAGAATTTGTAACAGAACGATGTATGACAGAGTTCGGAATGAAGATACAAGGAAAGAATGTAAGATGAGAAAGATGTAATTAACAGAATGAAAGTTTACACATTGAGATGGTTTTGCCACTTGGGAAGAATGAACGAAGAACACCTGACGAAGAAAATATACAAAGCTGACAGGAACGGAATAAGAGGTCGCGGGCGCCCAAGAAAAGGATGGCAGACCATGTAAACGTTATTTTGAAATATGGAAATGTAAGAAGCTTGAACAACAGACGAACATGTATAAAACGATGTATGCATGTTGATGAGGCGATGAATGTGTGTCAAGATAGAAAAATGTGGCGTTCGTTTCTCTCTGCCTACCCCGTGAGGGACATGGCGTGATGGTATGTATGTGTGTTCAATATTGTTTTTATAATATTTTGACAAATAAGTATTTACATTTTTGCCTATGACATTATTCAAATTAATACAACCAGTACATATTCAAAACCATCCAAGTTTGTTTAAAGTACATAAGATAATAATCTATAAAACTGAATGATATGAAAATCTGTAAAACTGTTAGACATTACTGACTAAGGACTTACAACTTTACCTGGATAGACTAACTTCTTATTTTGACTCTAATAAGCTGTTACTAAATGTAGAAAAATGTCACTCCATTACATTCTCTAGGAAAAAGAGTACAAAACAATACACATACAAAATCAATAGGGAGATGATTAATAAGAAATCAGACTGTAGAGACTTAGGCATACAACTGGACAGTAAACTTTTATTTGACAACCACCATTATACTGAAAGCTTATAAAATGTTGGGATTCCTGATGAGAGTATGTAAACCATTCACACAAATGAAAACATTTAGCTTACTGTATAACACAATTGTTAGAAATCAATTGGAACAAGCGTCAGTCATTTGTAATCCACAATATAATACTTATATTAACAGTATAGAATGAATACAATAAATATTTTTGAAAAACATGAAGTACAAATTTGGTAATAACTACAAACATGAATTGCAGACTTTACAGACAAGACGAAGGACCTCAGACTTAATGTACCTTTATGACATAAAAAACTTCAAAATTGACTGTACAGACCTTATGAAAATGATTAACTTCAACATACCAAATAGACAAACAAGACACACCTTAACGTTCTTTTTGAACTAAAAAAAACACTAATGCCGCTCAGAATTCCCCATTGTACCAATCCCTTACCACATATAATAATTTGGAAAAACTCAGTTCCGTGGACATATTATGTATGTATGTCCAGGAGCCACACTATACAGGAATAATAATTTGTTTTGTTATCAGCAGTGAGTACATGCAACATGAAATCAAAGGTGGGCTGATTAAGTAACAATTACTTATGTTGCTATTCTTATTATATTTGTTTAAAACAATATTATTGTAGTTGCCCATTTAAAAAAAAAAATAACGGAACATCAACAACATTTGAGAGTTGAATGCTTATAGCATGCCTATATACATTGAAACATTATACATAATAATATTATGTGCTTAAGTACAATTTAAATGTTTTTTTAGAAATATGATTCATTTATATTGATAAATATACTCATACTAATAACTTGTTGTTTAATTTCTATTATGGTAACATTGAACTAATAATATAATAAATTAATGAATATCTTAATTACAAATCACTATTGATAACATTAAATACTTTGTAAGTTCGATGAATACCTGAATTGGTTCGATGTGCAGCGGTCATAGGTTGGTGAGAAGCGTTAAAAAAACGATGCTTGGCATAAAACGAATGGCGCGCAGCGCCCAATGAATGCGCGTAGCGCATAAATAAAGGCGCGAAGCGCCTAAAAAAATGGCGCGTAGCGCCAAACCGGGGTTGGGCCGCGAAGCGGACAGGGGCGGAGCCCCTAGTTATAATTAATTAACTATGTCTTGTACATAAAACAAGAATTATATTTACTACATATTTGCTCAATTAATAATATTGTGTCCCAAATATTCTCTGAAGGGAATTATAATTACTTTCCTTTGATTGAATTATTTTCATTAGTACGTAGTGTGTAAGTTCACATTGCGTATATTATAGAAGTACAAATATTAATATTTCTGATTAAAATTTCAGAATTATCAAAACAATACGAAATCATTTATGTTTATATTTCTATTTGTTGAGCAAATAAACAATATGCTTATTCTATGGTATTTTTTATAAGACTACATTTTTAATATCTTCATTGTAAACACCACTTTCTAATATTATTTATGAATTTTTATATAAAAAATAATGTTTTTTATAAAAACGTCGTAATGGACTTAATGCTAATTATAATAATAAAATTTATTACATTTTATTACATAGTATGTTAATGATAAAAGATAATCAGGTACTACGTCAAATATGAATTTTGCACGCATCCAATAACAAATTGCCACACTCATGAGACTTATGATACCTGCCTATTTATCGTCCAACAGATCCTGACTAAAAACACAATTAAAAACTGTGTCTCCACCGGGAATCGAACTCGGGACCTTTCGCTCAGACATCTAACCAATTGAGCCACCAAGGCTGATTATGTTCTTTGGTTGAGCGATCAGTATGCTGAAATATTCAAATCTAGTCATGGCCGATTTCATTTAAAAGCTTAAGAAAGTTTTGATAAATTTAGGGGTATTTATGAAGAATTTTTATTAGTTTGATCAAGATATTCTTATTTTAAAAACTGAATCAATTAACCATGTGATCTGTTCGAGTAAATAATTTTCTCCGATGAAATCAAATCTCATTACCACATTACTCTGAAAACTATGTAATTTCATGATGATGAAAGTACACAAATTCCAAACGATCACGAGTTTGCTAATATGAAGCGAACGCTTATAAAGGAATGTTTGAGATTGAAATCGGAAATTTGCTGGGTTCCTCATTTTCCATACAGTAACAAGGGGATCTCTGGTGGGTTGGTACTATGTACGTACAACGAATAATGCCAGATCTGCAGTCTTTGCCTTGTTGATACCAATTGTCATTTGGCACAATTCCACGAATCAATTATGGTACTTGTAACGAGTTCCTGGCGCGCAGCTTTGTGCCAGAATCTGGTTTGAGTTTGTTTTCTGATGAAGCAAACTTCCATTTTTTTTTCTAATTCATCCGACAAAAATATTAGAGATTTTCATGACAGTAAATTATCTCATTTCATACATTTAGTCGGCTTAGTTAATTGAATATCTTACTCTTCAGTTCTATTTTAATAATAATGAAAATAAATATACCATTGCACACTGCGCTAGTGCAGACAAGTTTACTGACATTAGTTCATTTTTTCTAACTTATCAGGAATTCCAGTCCATAGAAGCGACATTTAATTTTAAATAAACTTCTCATGTGCTGGGGATGTGAACCCAGGAAGCCCGCACAGAAACCAAATCCCTTATGCTACGTCGGCTCTCGGTTAAAATATAATTTTTCATTGTGTTCTAGTATGAATTACATCATAAGTTTCTAAAATATATATCTCTAAATCATTAGTTTCCAAAATATCTATAACTAAATTAGTTTCCAAAAAGTCTCAATATGTATACCCAAAACTTAAGTCTCTAAAATACTCGTATTTATACCTAAATCATAAGTCTCTAAAATATATTGACCTAAATCTCCAAAATATGTGCCTATATCCAAATCAGAAGTCTCTAAAATATGTATACCTAAATCATAAGACTCTAAAATATCTATACTTAAATCATAAGTCTCGAAAATATCTTTACCTAAATAATAAGCCTCCAAAAATCACTGAAGATTTCTCATATCTAGAGACTTTTTGATAATGTAATACAAGCGTTTTATATTGGTATTCAAAAATTTGATTTGTATGACACTCCGCCATTGCCGGTCCCAAGCCCGGATGCAAAAGGAGGAGGGTTCTTAGGTGAGGTCAGCAGCCTACCTCGGGTAAAAGAAAGAGCAAGCTCACAGCCCGGAAAACCAAGCCTCGGAACACGGTGGATCCCCATAACCGACCAATGCATGAAAAACGATGGAAGGATAGCTGGACGTCCACTTCACAAGAACAGGCTCCGAGAATAACAGGACACAGTCCTAACTAAAGCAGAAGAAGAAGAAGAAGATTTGTATGACAATTGTATTTATACACATGAACCAAATATTTATACATATGCGCGTCCTGGGTTCGATCGCCAGTAGAGGAGAAATTTATTTGTTTCTCACCCAAATATTGGTTTTCTGCGCTGGAAACACTGGTTAGTTGCCATTTGAAAAAAAAGTCGCCACTTGCACAGGGTGCAGAAGGTGTTTATTGTTATTTTATTAAATAATAATGTGTGATTCATTTTGATAAAAATTGATTGCTCATAAGAAGAAGGTAGATAATGTGTAAGAAGTAAACGTCTAATAAAATTATTGAGCGTGAAAACATTGTTAGAGGATAATATATTTTTTACAACTATCATTCATTATTTACAACGTTGTTCTATCTGAGTTATGAATACATTAAAAAAATATTACTGTGGCTAAAGCAACAACAAAAAATTATACTCATCACAGCATTAAACGAGATTCAGCATTTTAATGATGTCTGTACACACTGTAAGCAAAATAATATAAAATATGCACGCTATTATCTTTTATTAGATAAAAATAATACTTCGTAATATTACATGAAAAAAAATTAATTATATAGGGAAATATTTCAAAATAAAAAAAAGATGAAGGGATTGTTCTTTCCGCGTACTCATAAATTATTCCTCTTTTCCCTAAGGGATTGGCTCGGTATTGTTAGAGGGATTGTGGATATTACATCGATTTTCATAATATTATCTCCTTGAATTTGAGATGAATTGTAGGTTGTCTTAGATATTATATAAAATGTTACTCCAAGAAGTTAATAATTTATTTATTTATATAAAGTTTTTTTTAATAACAATTATAATATAGATGGGTCGGTAGAAGAGCGGGCATCGCACTGGCATTGTAATACATTGATGGTGAGATCGAACCACCCTAACCGCCTCAACCGATTTTGTTTACCTATATAGCACAAACATTTAAACTTAATTAAGGGAATGTAGAAAGATATAATATGTGCTTGTATAAGGACATATTATCAAAAAAAAAAAAATAGTTACATAGGATAATAGTATGGATGAAGTATTCTCAATTTGCTTCACAGAAGCTGGAGTGAAACAATTATGTTATAAAACAAAGTTCATAACTAGTTTTGATGCTATTGTAAACAAATGCACAAGATCTGAACTGAAAGCTCCTAGAACAATTATTAAGTCCAATGTATCAAAATGTCTACCACATACTACTGTGAAAATGAGATGCAATTTAACAGATTTTGAATCTAGTTTTCGAAAGTGTAATGAAATAAAATTAAGACATAATTTCTTACAATTAAGACTGTTATTGCGTAAAATATTAGGCCGAAGACCAGGAATTGCGGCAGGTACCTGGAGACCACGAAGCAATGAGCAAATTCGTACATTGACAGGACAACCTTTAATCACCAGCGAAATCAGGTCCAGTAGATTAGCCTGGATTGGACATGTTGTCAGATCAGGGGAAGAAAGAGCCACAAAACGTATCCTGCAAAATAACCCTATGGACAAGAGACCCCTGGGAAGACCAAGGAAGAGATTGATGGACAATGTTACCCGAGATCTGAACATGCTGAATGCTTGTGATGACTGGGAGTCCACTGCAGCTGACAGGAAGGCTTGGAAAGCTATTGTTCAGGAGGCTAAAGCTCTACCGGAGTTGTATGGCCATCGGATGTAAGTAAGTAAGACTGTTATTAAGGCTATTCTGATGTCGACGTGTGTTTTATAGAACAATTCTGTCACTCGGTTACTACTTCAAAAATGTATCGTTGATTTGATCATGGATTATATTCACTATCTTTTTCTCTCGTGTCAGCAGCAATCAAACTCTTCTCGACCAATACTCGGCAAAGTCGCTCGCTGCATCGCTTTAGCGTAATCCTCATACGAGCAGGTAGCAGGGCAGTCCCGCAAGTGGATATTATATTCACTAAAGTATGCAAAATAGTACTATGCACATTATTTTCGTATGGTTAAGGCTTTACAGATTATCTTTTCTTAGAAGGTTGTCAAAGCATGACATTTTATGAATATTTTTTAAGACCCTTACAGTACCTACATAATACATATATACATTTTTTATTCAAAACTTAAAAAATCTAATCTTAGAACATTGCACATTTAGCTATTTTTATTTATTTATTTATATAATTTATGTACATGTGTACAAAGGCAGGTTTATTGCCATAAGGCAATTTCTTCCGACCAACCCGAGCAACGTGAAGTCTCTTAGTTAAATTGGTACAGTACTAATTAAGTGAGAAATAAATTGATAAAAAATAACATAAAAGAATAAGAAATATAAAAAAAATTACAAAGAGAAAAAAAAATGAAAAGAGAGTTTAAAAATAAAAGAATAATAAAAATAACACTGATCATAGCAATGAGGAAAAGGAGGTTACGGAAGGATATATAAGGAATTTAGGAACTATTTGACAAATAAAGTTTTTTTAGCTTACCTTTAAATATTTGAATGGATTGAGATGACGTAACTTCATCACTTAGGCCATTCCATAGTCTAGCTGATTGTACTTGAAAAGAGGAGCTGAAAACTTCTGTATTGTGAATGGGGATAGCTAGTGTAGTACGTTCAGCAGATCGAAGGGATAGGCCGTGACATTCTTATTTGTAACGTCTCTATCCTTCATAATTCCATTTATTTGAATTCTATTTATTTGTGTTAACTTGTCCTTGGCCGACCTCTTATTTTCGTTCCTCTTTTATTAACCTGATATACTTTTTTATCAGACGATCATCACTCATTATTTATGTGAGGCATTGTATGTACGTGAAAAAAGCGAGAAATATGTCAAAAGGAAGGAGTATGGTGTTCGGTTCTCTCTGCCTACCCAAATAGGGTAATAGTGTGATGGTATAACATATTATCTAATTCTACAATTTTTTTGTGACAAATTTTGTAGAAGTTCATTTTTGTAAAACAAAAATAAATGAAACAACTTTATTTACTGCTACTTTTAACTTTTAATCTGTAAGTTAGAACGTTTTCGTGATTGCTCTCATCTTCAGTAACTTCTTAATACTAATTTAAAAACTAGGAACAGACTACTTAACTGTATGACTGTGAGAGGGTGGATGAAGTGGGGGTGGGGAGGGGGTGATAGTGGGTTGGGCTATTAGTTTTAGGAGGGGGGAATTCAGCGGAGGATATTGTATGTTTAATATGTGATCTTTTGGATCTCTGTTAATTTCTAAAGTATCTAATTTCTTTCCTTTGGTACATTTATGAATAACCTCTACGTCTTCGTAACCAAATGTATGCCCCGTTAATCTCGAGTGTTCTGCGATGTCTGAGTTGATTGAAAAGTTTTTGATGGTATTAAAAATTAAGCCATCAAAAATTTTTCAATTAAAAAATTTCAATCAATCAAAAAATTATTTTAAGGTAATATTAAGAATTTACTGAATATAGCGGGGAATTGTAGGGCAGACGAACTTGCCAGAGCAGGTACCCTGTTATCTCTAGACAATATCAAACACAGACCTGGAGTCCCCATGGCAACATGTAAACTCCGGGTCAGTGAGAAAACTATTGCTTGTGCTGACCAAAGGTGGTCTGAGGAGAGCACATGCTCCATTGCCAGACAAACATGGCCAAAATATGATCTCAGAAAAACCAGAGAAATACTCTCGTTCAGAAGAGACTCACTCGCCAGAGTCATATCAGTATTAACGGGACACTAGGTTATAGGAAAGCATGCCAGAAGGCTAGGGCTGGAGGCATACGATTACTGCAGAGCATGCCAAGACGAGGAGGAGGAGGAGACGGTGGTCCACTTCCTCTGTCACTGTCCTGCTCTCTCTAGATAAATATTGCTCTATACCTTATATTTTTTTAGAAATTTAAGATAAATGTCTAACATCGGGGTATGCTTATTATTTTCCTACAAGAATATATACAGAACATAATCAAAAAGTTAAGGTATATTTCTCTTTATTAATATCCAAACTAACTAGGTTATTTTTTTCAAAATGATCCGTATAGTAATAATGATGGTATATCAAATTGAAAAAATAGGTACGTTGGCAGCAGTCACCCTCTTAAATATATAATTTTGTTTGTACAAAAGACAAAAGACGAAAAGTAATAAATTCTTTACTCACATAATATGTAGTTGTTGGTTGGGGATGAGGATGTGACGAGTCCATTATGGAAAAACTATGCTTAGCTCGAAGATATGTATAGTAAAAAACCCCTTGACTACCCTACTAATGATCTAAACAATGAATTTAAAGTTTTTGATACGAAACAAATAATTTTACATAATATACTAACAATTTTTCATAAAAATAAGTCAGTGTACCCAAAAACACAACGATCTATAGGTACACGAGCCAGCACCACTACAAACTATGCAATTCCACACATGAGAACTGCTTTTGGTCAAAAACATTTTATTTTCAGTGCCCCCAGAATTTATACCGTGGTACCTATATCAAAGAAATAATATCGCTGAAATCATTGTAAAGAAAATGTTCCGAATACATTATGAACGACGGGAGAACTAAAATGTATCAAATGTTCGACATCGTAGTGTAAGGATGTTATGGACATAATTTATAAAATTGTTTTTTTTTTGTTTAATTGTTTTATAATTTTGTGCTGTCTTGATTTGACTCGACTGAATAAAGATATGACTGGCGGATACTATGTATTTCAGACTATTTGTGCAATTAACAAATAAAAATGAGAAGATACCTACATACACAAAATGTATATGCATATCATGATGACTTCAATTGCATTTTTAAATCTGTGTACAGTAAGTTAAGTTTATATTGTTTAGAGACTTTTTAAAAATGCAAATAGGTACAACCTATAGGTCTCCTGTGAAATATTATAATAATATGTACACTGCTAGCCGTAGAACAGGTATACCTAGTTTTGCAGCAGTTATCTATTTTTAATAAAGATTATCTAAATGGTGTGAAAAAGAAATAAATAAATAAATTTACTAAACAAGAAAATATTACGTTCATAGAATTAAAAGCAATTATGAGTTGTAATTAATGATGTAAATATCCATTATAAATAAAAAAATCAATTTTTTATCAATTTTTATTCTTATTATTATGATCCTACGAATTGTATGATTCTTTTGTAAATATATTTGGTACTTTTTAGAATTTGACGAAAAATTATAAAAGGTATAAAAAATTTGATGGAAAGCTAGAATTGAAAATGATGGACATATTTAATAGGTACCATTCATTCAAACCCCAAAGCTTTGAATATGGTAATTATTAAGATAAAATGTTTATACAGGTGTCGAAACACTGAGGTGTATATTATGTATGTTTACCTATGTATATTATAATATGTTCATGTACGACAGATGAGGATATAATGTACGTAACGTTGCTGAATTTATGCTAAACTTCTGTATAATATTATATCACATTTTAACACATTCAGCAGAACTAATAATATCGTGGGATTTGAACGAATAATGTGATGAGTAGATACATAAGTAATAAAGGTGACAACACCCTATAGACAATCTAAGAATTGGTCCTCGCACAAGTGGAATGATAAAGATCCCAAAGAAAAATACATCTTTTGGCCAAAATCATTATTCATATTATGGGGTGAAGTGGTTTAATGATTTACCAGTGGATATGAGAATAGTGGCGCAAAATAATTTTGGTGGGTTCTTGGTATTGCTGAAAGACTTTTTGAAGTAACATTTTTCTTGGGTATTCATTGTGTATTGTTTATTTTCAATTTGTGTATTTTTATTTAATCTACAGACCAATTTTGTATTTTTTTTCTCTCTTTATATATAATATTATGTATGTTTGTATCTAAATATGTATGTTATTGTAAATAGATAAGTGCCTAGATTAAGATGTATGTATATAAATAGATTAGATAGTTTGTAGATTTGTGAAATGTGACTCACTTCAAAGCACGAGAAAACTCTTTTTGAAGTTGAGTCATAAAAAAAAACAAAATGTATCTTTTTAAAAATTGTATATATTGTTGTATTGTGTATTTTTCTTTGTTATTTTTAATAATAAATAAATAAATAAATAAACACACAACACAGTACAATTTGTCATATATGACTAATCAGATCGTGAATTACGCTCTAAAAAGTAGAATAATGAATACAATTTTCGTGTATATTTTGACATAAGCAATTCAATAAAAAACGAGTGGGTTGTGGCCAACCCTTTACTCCTCACAACTAAGTCATTCCAAAAAGTATTTGAATGGAAACATGCAAATTATAATTTTGTATGGAAATTTCTCAGCATTTTCATGAAATGAGTATGTTAAGTTATTTTTATTTATATTTTTCATTGCGAAAACATCATAATTTTCTTATGCCATTTTATGAAAGTTATGTGCCTTTTAAGCAATTTGATAATAAAAATATCAAATTTTAAGTTTCCTGAGCTTGAGGTTAGGTACTTTGAAATATTTGACAGATATCCTACAAAGTCTAATGAGGTCTTAGTGAGTATTAGATATACAAATTTGCAGAATTTGAAAAGAATTGAATGAGTACCTACTTTAGTCTATAATCGATAAAGTAGAATAAACACACCGTATATAGCACATAGTACACACAGACACTTTGTGAATCTTTCAGAATACAATCTCAGCATGATACTAGTTTTTAATCTGTAATAAAAAATGACGTTAAAAATTGCGAATTCGTAAGTCCCCAATATATCCCCTTGGCGAAGTGAGGAGTGAGGGAAATGAAAAAATCGTTTATAAGACTCCAAACAAAAATCACTAAGTGTTTTAAGAATGTTCGTTATTTTAATATCGCAAGCCTAATGGGGTAGGCTAAAATAAACTTGCGCCATTCACCTAGATCATTGAGTCTACATCATTTAATTTACATATGTACATTCATTTGCCCTCCAATTAATGCATATCGGTTATAAACTTCAATATAAATTCTATCTCATATTTAGTTCAATTACAATAAGTAGGTACCTAGTTTAAAATCGGAGATGAATGAAAAATTACCTGTCAATAAAAGTTACAAATAAAACGTAGGTACGAAAAAGCGCTCAATAATATAATAATATTGATTGATTATTATTTAAAGTAAATTGCATATTTTGATGAAAGACCTATTCATCAAAACATTCAGTTGAATAAATAATATGTTAGATCAATTAAGACTTAAAGTTTGTTTATATTTATGGTAATAAAAATAACCAAATACGATATTATTCAATGCTTTCCAGTTATCAGACTTGTTATGATTATTCAAATTATTATAATTGAAACTATAAAAGGTTTTAATTAAAAATTTTCTTTTAAATTTATTTCAAATTCTGATTTAAAATAATATAGTGTCATTATGCTGAGAAAACTCCAAGTAATAATACATAAAGAGCAATTATTCTCGGAAGATTTTAATTTTTTTTTATATGTCCTGATTTTTTTCAATCATCAATCATTTAATTTTCATGTCTTCTTTCATCTTCCTTTTGTGAAAAAAAAAATGGTTTATATTCACTTATCATCAAATTGAAAATTTTCGCAGAAGCTGTTAATAATTTAATTGTAAATCTTTCTTTTGTTGTGTTTTTCAAATAAAATACAATATTTTAGATATACAAAATTAACGTCACCCAGAAGAAAATTTTATAATATAATATGTTTTTTAGTTTATTGAGTTAAATTTCATGCATAATTAAACTTAATAAATAAAAAAATAATTAATTTCAGAAATATTCATTGGAATCAACTGTGATAATTTGAAGGTTTTTACTGCTTCTTTTAAACACCCTTCTACACTTTGACCCTAAAAAGGCAGATGACAGAAGCGTCTGAAGGAGTTTTGTTGGGGAGTTGGCCCATCAAGTTGGACACGACCTTCAGTAATGAAGAATATGTCGGAAGAGAGGAATTAAGTAAGTAAAGTAAAGTCGTTTCTGTAATTTCACTTATTTTTAAGTATAAATAATTCAATTTATGATTATGGACTTCCTCTGGGTTAACGAAAAAAAATTCTTATCCGTGATCCTAGGCAGTTACGAAACGAAGTAGATAAAATATATTAATAAATACCTTTTTTACTCGAATATTTTTATTATTGCATATGCGCAAACATTGGATTTTTTTCCCTGTCGGGAGTCAAAGGTATTTTTTAACAGATTTTTAATTATCTCAATAGAGATGAAGTGCCTTGATTTCCCGGTTCTCCTACAGTAAATATTCCAACTTCATCTCTATTGAGATAATTAAAAATCTGTTAAAAAATACCTTTGACTCCCGACAGGCAAAAAAATCCAATGTTTGCGCATATGCAATAATAAAAATATTCGATTACTTGCACATTGGCACAAGTAGGTAAATAAGACAAAAATGACCTTAAAAGTCTGGCGCAATTCAGTTGTGACTTCTATGCGAAAAATGCATTTGTCACCTCAGGTATAAGAATTGTTGCTCTCATTATTTACAAAAAATCAATTCTCTCAATAGATGGCGTTACAACAAAAATAAATAAAAAATAATAAGAATGTTGCTCATAATTTCACATATAGATGGCTATAGTAAAAATTTCTTATTTTCAAGCGAAAATAATTTCAGTATTACAATATATAGAACTTTCAAAATTGAATTGATAGGGATCTCATTAAAAAGGCATAATTGGTGAACGTTGCGCAAGCGCATAAAGTGATCACGTAAACCAGCCGATGACAGGCCGTAAGCCCTGTAGGTGCCTTGATTTCCCGGTTCTCCTACAGTAAATATTCCAACTTCATCTCTATTGAGATAATTAAAAATCTGTTAAAAAATACCTTTTTTACTCCTCACTAACCCTAGGGAATACAGTGGGTATTATACTAAGTTGTATTCAGAAAGTTCCATCACAATGTAACTGTGTAAGTGTGCTGTGTGCTATGTGCTACGTATGTGTTTATTCTACTTTATTGATTTTACAATAATGAACTTAAATTTTGCAAATTTGTATATTTTAATTCTCGCTTAGAACCCATTAGATTTTGAAGGATATGTGAATAGTGCTCCTCAATTTTTTTAACTATCAAATATTGCAATGTGCTTAGTTAAAATTTGATATTTTTATTTTCAAATTATTAAAAAGTCACATCACTTTCATAAAATGGCATCGAAGAATTATCAATTTTACATAATAACATCTTTAAATCAAAAATAATTTAATAAACTCATTTCATAAAAATTCTAAAAATAAATCATTCAAAATTTGAATACCATATGGAGTGACTTGGTAGTGTAGTGAGGAGTATTGCGTTGGTCATAACCCACTCGTTTTGTTTTAAGATGCTAAAAACACGAATATGCGCTTTTTTACTAAAGAGTAACTATGTTTTATAAGGTAAAAATTTCTTTCCCCTTAGCGCTTTTTGTCCCGTTTCTATCGGGGTACGCTTTGACCATGATCCTGGAATTGGCGAGTTTGGTAATTACATTGAAGCGACTGCCATCTGACCTTCGCAACCCTTAGAAAGGGGAACCAGACGAATTGGACCATGGCTACACATAGCTAGTGATATAAATCCGCACATAGATTTTTTTTTAAAAATCCAGAGGTGCGTGCCCCGCCCAGATTCGAACCGTCGACCTCACGCATGTGATGCAACGACATTACCGCTGGGCTATCACCGCTCTGTAATATTCAAATAATAAACAGTAGGTTTTTTCTTTGTTGTGAGGTACCTGCTTTGAATAGTGCTTCCACTCTTTTCGTGTGTCTCGTAATCTAAAATATTACAGACAAAATACTACAAACAAAATACTACCTACTCGGACAAAATATTACAAACAAAATAAAATCTCACAAATTTAATCTTACAGCTGTGAGATTCACCATCCTTTGGAAATATTGCCTCTTAAGACGAGACAAGACTGGTTTGTGGGGATGCACGCATATGTCGTAAACCCTCACACCTGTCACTGGTTACCCCACCTTGTGGGATATGCCGTGATGGTGTGAATGAATGAACTATTTCGTTAATTCAATGCAATGTTACCTAAAGAGGCCAAGACCATAATAGTTGGCCCATTAGGGTTGATTGATAATATCTTCACGGAACATGGTCCATCCGAGCGAGATCCTTTTGTACCCCCCGTAGGTTTCCCCCATTAACCTTGGCTATAGCATCACCCCACTGGGAGTCATTACCAATAACATGATCCTGAATCAACTTGTATGTAAACCTGTTTGTGAATAATATCCCAGTTCAATTTTTATATAATGAGTATCAATCATATTTCTTTTGGGCGATTGAATCATTCCTCTGTTAACCAGGTACAAATGTAATGTGAGGTTCGTGAAAATATTAGTTTGATTAATGGTATTCGCAACGCCACATACATTATGTATTATAATAATTTATTTAATAGCCACTCGACTATCTTCAATATATTCGATTCTGGGCACAGTAGCACATAGTATGAAGATATTTTAAGTGATTTACAGATTCTGCGATATATTTTTTCCTTAAAAAAAACTTTGGATCACATACTTAAGAGGACTTAAAGCTTAATCTAGTGGCTGAAAATATGATATTGAAACCACCGAATGCAGTTACGTGTTAGTAAGAGTACCTATCGCGTGCGCTTAAAAGGGTTTATACGTGATTTAAATTATCGGAAACCCAAAATTTGTTGATGTTTTACATTTTAAGAACAAACCTGACTAGAAATGAAAAAACTTTATCGGTCATTCACTTTGATTTTATGTATTCTTTAAGCGTATTACGAATTGCATTGCAGAGACATATCTAAATACTTAGCGCATGCACATCGGCGTAAACTAACATTTACGAACTGTCAAAAAGTAAGGTTGATAGCGAGGAACCATACTAGTGGTTTAATACTAAAATACGAGATTTTTTCGGTGGACGATAATTTTATCGGCTTCGTTGAATATATATTTGGTAATTTTGTCAGATCAAATATCAAACAGAGTATTCAGCGATCCATACGAAATGCCGAAAATTCGCTGGAATTTCAGATAAATCGTGACATCGTGCTGTCAGTGTGAGCTTCGTTACATATTATGTTTATGTTGTTATGACAAAAAAAACATTTTCAACGTCAATCTAAGTCTTTCGAAAGCTATCTATCTCTTTTCATTATACACAATAATGTGAAATTCTACACCATCGACCTTGAGCTTGGCGTCGTATTTAGTATTTAGTTGGTGATGTCTCTGCAACGCAATTGCTAACTTAAGAATACTAAATACTCCAGTGAGGTTAGGAGTTTGTATTTAGGTACCTAGGACTTTGCATGCATTCGGGTCATAGTGTGCAAAACTATAATAATATATCAGAGCAATCCAAAACCATGTCAAATTAACCCAGTGTTTTGAAACTATTAATAACGAGTTAAGCTCCAGTTCACCCAGAATTATATTTCACATTTCAATATCTCTTGGGCCGCAAACCCCATTATACTCGTATCTTCCTAATACAAAACAAAGCGACATCCCTTGACGTTCGAGACTACCGAGAGACACTAATGTGGGTATGTAAAATGTAGATAGCGCGGCGTTTCGATTTCACCCGGTGGCACTGGAGTATATTATAGACAAGGAGATTGTATTTAATGACGTCACTACGAAAATTGTCTCTGATAAGCGTTGTTCTTAATACAGATAACAGAATATCTCTTCTATGTAGGTACGTAATTACAACACTGATTTTGACCCTGGTTAATATTCAAAATTAATATACACTAAGGAAGCACTAAAACTCTTGTAAATCTGGAGATTAAATATTTTAATCGTCCGCTATTAATCCAAATTCGACAAAAGGCATTAGGGAATAATTGACGATAATGTAGAACGCAATATTTTTAAAGGTAGATAAGTAATTCAAAACAAGTACCTCGCTAACTTTATTTTAAGTTTATCGTTGTTTCAAACTAATAGACAATATTATTTTATGTTCAGTATTGAAAGTATAATGGGGATACTTCAAACCCTCGTAAACGTATAATCTACAAGTAAAATTGATATAAAAACCTCAACTCTATCTATATTATAAATTTGAATGTTTGTATGTATCTATGTATCTATGTATCTATGTATGTGTTGAATGCGCTCCTAAACCGCTCATCCGATTGCGATGAAACTTTGGTGAACTGTCGAGAGTATACCAGGGATGGTTTCTGGATCAAAAAATTTTAACTTCTTCTTCTTCTTCATCGAGTTTTAGGTCATTTTACCTATGAAGGTGGACTATCCTGGGAACCGTTCATCCGATTGCAATTAAACTTTGGTGAATTGTCGATCGTATGCCCGGGATGATTTCTGAATTTAAAATATTTTCTTCTTCTTCTTCTTCATCGGGTATCAGGTCATTTTACATATGAAGGTGGACTAACCTGAGAACCGTTCATCCGATTGCAATGAAACTTTGGTGAATTGTCGAGCGTATGACCGGGATAATTTCTGGATTAAAAAATTTTTCTTCTTCTTCTTCTTCATCGGATATCAGGTCATTTTACCGATGAAGGTGGACTATCCTTGGAACCGTTCAATCAATTTCAATGAAACTTTGATGAATTGTCGAGCGTATGACCGGGACCTACTGAAGGGACGGGAGGTAATGAAGGGACGGGAGTAACCGAAGGGACGGGAGTAACCGAAGGGACGGGAGTAACCGAAGGGACGGGAGTAACCGAAGGGACGGGAGTAACCGAAGGGACGGGAGTAACCGAAGGGACGGGAGTAACCGAAGGGACGGGAGTAACCGAAGGGACGGGAGTAACCGAAGGGACGGGAGTAACCGAAGGGACGGGAGTAACCGAAGGGACGGGAGTAACCGAAGGGACGGGGGTAACCGAAGGGACGGGAGTAACCGAAGGGACGGGAGTAACCGAAGGGACGGGAGTAACCGAAGGGACGGGAGTAACCGAAGGGACGGGAGTAACCGAAGGGACGGGAGTAACCGAAGGGACGGGAGTAACCGAAGGGACGGGAGTAACCGAAGGGACGGGAGTAACCGAAGGGACGGGAGTAACCGAAGGGACGGGAGTAACCGAAGGGACGGGAGTAACCGAAGGGACGGGAGTAACCGAAGGGACGGGAGTAACCGAAGGGACGGGAGTAACCGAAGGGACGGGAGTAACCGAAGGGACGGGAGTAACCGAAGGGACGGGAGTAACCGAAGGGACGGGAGTAACCGAAGGGACGGGAGTAACCGAAGGGACGGGAGTAACCGAAGGGACGGGAGTAACCGAAGGGACGGGAGTAACCGAAGGGACGGGAGTAACCGAAGGGACGGGAGTAACCGAAGGGACGGGAGTAACCGAAGGGACGGGAGTAACCGAAGGGACGGGAGTAACCGAAGGGACGGGAGTAACCGAAGGGACGGGAGTAACCGAAGGGACGGGAGTAACCGAAGGGACGGGAGTAACCGAAGGGACGGGAGTAACCGAAGGGACGGGAGTAACCGAAGGGACGGGAGTAACCGAAGGGACGGGAGTAACCGAAGGGACGGGAGTAACCGAAGGGACGGGAGGTACTGAAGGGACGGGAGGTACTGAAGGGATGGGAGGTATTGAAGAGTCTGAAGCGACGGGTGGTTATGGAGGACGATTTTTAATTATACAGGCAATACTAAGTTTGCCGGGTGTTCACTAGTTAGTTCATAAATATATATTTTTTCTTAAATAAATATATTTATATATTTTTGGGTGAATAGACCAAATCACAAAATCCTGTTTTAACTTTCATTTATAGTTTCTAGTATTATTTTAGTATATTATGTTCATTTACAGGCAACTCCTGTCTACACTAAAAGTCCGCAAGATCGAATAATATCTAGGTCACATAATGAGTAGAGAAATAGGTATAGCACTTCCTTCTATTATTACTGAAGGGCAAGATCAAAAGTCGCCGAGAGACTGCTGGAAGGAGACAAATGTCCTGGCTGCTTAAAATTAGGGAATGGATGGGCTTCAGAACTGTGGAGCAGATATTCCGGGCAGCATAGGACAGACAGGGATTCGCCAGAGTGACCGCCAACGTCGTGGGTTTCTGACAGGGTACCAGAAGAAGAAGAACCGCTACATAAACCACAATTTTGCGAATTATGAAATACTGTGACAAATAGCTTTTTCATAAGTTCTAGATATCTGGATGTATATGTAATTGTGTAACTGTATATATAAGGACACATTCAAACATTTTGTAAATAAAAATCGATAGATTTAGCTGTGAGGCACCGGCTTAGAATAGTGCTTCCACTCTTTTCTATTATTGTTTTCGAGTGTTCCGTAAGAGCCGGGTAATCGAAAATACAACAGGCAACAATAACATCTCATATAGTTCAGCAATGAGGTTCACCACCCATTCTGAATGTAGTGCCTTTTAGGTGAGACGAGACTGGTGTGTGGGTATACACAGATGTGTTGTGCTCCCTTTTATAAGGCAATCACACCCGCACACCTTTCGCTGGTTATCCCACTTTGTGGGATACGCCGTGATGGTATGTATGTATGTATGTAAACTCGATAGTTTCACATCGGCAGTGTTTTAATAACAGTTTCCTGCTAAATCAATATATGACATAGTGTACATGTTAGTTGTTCGGGAAGCAATCAGAGTGATAACCATCATCAGAATCAGAAGAAGAAGATGTTCATTCGTGACTGCCATTTTTACTGAATCTATCTCTGTCACTCAACTTCTATAAGTCATGTATATTTTCTTTATTCGTTATCGAATTATAAAAGAGCGAACTACACTAACTTTAAAGTAATTTAAATTATGGCAAACCTCTTTCACCAAATTCCATGACGTGACCAATTATGATGGCTTCGTTAAATGTTAGGGAAAAAATTGGTTATCCCGTGGTCTCAAAAAGATATCATAAATCAAACCTGTTTTGATATGAAGTGAACCAAAAACGTGACACTAAAATAGGTAAATCACAAAGGGACATTAAGTATGAAGTGAGAACGTGGTTATAAAATATGGAAAAAAGTGCACCGTACTTGTACAAGAGATAAAGCACATACAATGTTTTCCTTTTATCCTTTTCTTTCAATGAGCATTTATTTTAATACTTATACTTGAGAGTATCTCTCTCTCTCATAAAAAGTAGAATTGTGATGAATTTATTGGAAGGGGAGGGATAGTAAAGAAAAAAATATGACGTAACGTCGAATCAATCGATATAAATATTTTCATAGAAATATACAAATTTTCGTAACTCGTGTGATTTGCCAGTGATAACAAGATGACGGCATAGAATGTATGTCCTTCGTTGCCAAAAGCTTACAAAAGACTAAATGCATTCAGCGAACAAAGAAGAGACAAATGTTAGTCGTCTGTCTCCGGGATTGAATCAGAAATGAAAGGATAAGACGTCAAAAAAATGTTTCCGAAATTGCAAAAAAAGCAGCGATACTGACATGGGAACAGACGGGACACGTGACGAGGCAATCCTGAAGTGGATAGAATGTAGATTTATGTAGATTAATCTATAAAAACAAATACAATCATACACAAAAAATGCCTCTAACATAGCCTTGTAACGCTCAATCCTTGAATTGAACACGTATTAACAGGAACAGTTTTCGTTGCTAAACAGTGTGCATTTGGAGGACACGTGCTTTGAATTCAACACGAGTTTCTAAATGCATTAGTGCAACAAACTAGTGCATAATTCGAGGCAGTACTTGCCTCCTAAAGTCATAATCAACACGGAAAGGTAAATAAGCAAACCGGACTGTCACAAGTGCGCTTTATCCAGCAGTGAATCGAGCATTACTAAGAAGAAAATATATTTTTTAAACTTTCAAGTTATGCAATCAGGAAGGAATGATAATTGTTAATGGCTGGTGGAATCGAATGCCTGAGAGTTAGATAAATATGCCATAAAACCTAAAATAAAATGTTGATCATTGTATTTGTGTGAAATAGATACGTTAATTTTCTTTGTCCCAAATAATTCAAATAAAGCCTTACCGAAACGATAAATTAAACAAAAGCTAATTTGATTTATTCAATGGTTTGATGAAACGCTAATTACCTTTCTGCGGTTACTCCGAATATTTATTGCGTTGTAACATTTTGTACCATTTTAATTAAAACAATATACATGTGAAAATCAAATATGTTGATATCATTGAGCACATTAATTATTAATGTCAAACGAAATTAATGTAATAGTCCTAAATTTAATAATTTTACTGTTGTAAAATTGTTATCTCAATTATGCATAATATAAATATAGAGAATACAAAATTAACATTCTCGCTTCAATTAAATTCCAATATTTACACAAACAGAAGTTCTTGGTCCGTCACATGAAAAAAAATAATTAGATTTTGGAAAGTCTTAAGTTAGAGATAAAATTTCCGTTTTAATCTACTGGTGAATTTGACTCATAATGAAAACATTGAAAAAGTTAAGTGTATGAAATAGGCTAGGTGCTGAATACATAATTAAAAATAATAGTAAAAATATTAATGTTCTCCATAGTTTTACATGATGTTTTCCAACTGTCGATTTGTTCAAGAGAATTTTGTTCTCTTGACATATCGACAAAGTATCAAGCCAAGATACGAGAGATTTGTATGCAGAGTCTATATTTCTCACGGTTTTTCCAACTTTGAAATCAAAAAACACCAACTTAGGGGCTTCACAGCATACATGTTCTATATATGGATTTCCTCAGAATTCGAAGTAGAACATTTAGTGTGTCTGTGTCCCCCCTCCCCCTTATAACTTTTCATACGCTCAATTTACAGATCCAAAAATTTCAGAATATATAGATACTTATAAGCCTATAAAACTATTGTAATCAGAATTTTCAATTTTTGTTTCATTCAGGGGTTATCAAAATTTGAATTTTTCCATATATTTCAAAAACCATATATGCAAGAAACCTGAAAATTGGTATAAATATAAACAAATACAAAATCTCAAATTAATTTTTTCAAAAAAATTCCAGTGACTCAATTTTTTTTTTATTAAGAAAAACATTTTTACTATGATAAATTTATGTGTTTTACTGCATATATTTCCAACGTTTTAAAAATATCGAAGTAAGCCGAAACACCCCAAATAGCTAATTTATTTTGTTATAAAAAATATTTACATTATAGTAGTACCTACATATTAAAATTTTTACTTAATTTGATACTTAATCTCCAAATATACCATCATGCTGTTTTCATATTCTGGGTAGGAAAAAAAACTGACCTCTATACTATCATATCCTGACATACATACCTACATGTTTTATATAGAAATCAAAATATCTTACAATGTTAATTAATTTGTGTTTAAGTGTTTATAGTTTGGTACGTAGGTACCTATTCTTCAATTATACATACCATCGCCATCGAGAGTGGGATCTCATGTGTTACATGCAATTATAAGGTCTTTGGTTACATGTAACTTGTAATTATAATTGAACCTCCGTGGTGCCAGGTTTCAGAGTGAAATGTTTCCCCACGAAAACTGTAAGATCATAAGAGTAATTTTCGAATACGAGCTCCGAAGTGAGACTTACGCAGTAGAAATAATTCGTTATGCCAATGCTTTAAGTAAACGCCGTTAGCCAAATTGCGAATCGATGTTTATGTGGACTGTGTATTATAAAAGTAGAATAAATGTTATACACACTTTTTGAGTAATGAGATTGAACGGGATATGTGCATATGTTTTAATTACCGGTACAAGATTGGAGTAAAGGACTATACCGTGAAGTGATGCACATATAACATAAATAATATAATATAGGTCACATAATAAATAGTTCTAAAGTCACACGATGGCCAAACTATTTTGATACGATTCTCGACGGCGAATATTGACGGGTAAAGTGGCTAGTGAGAGGTGAGGAGAGACGGGTCATTTCATATTATTGCATTGCCAAATAATCAAAATTATTATAGTACCAACACATCCAAAAATACGGCGCGTGAATTTTGAATACTGATACGAAATCGAACATTGGGTTAAGAGAGGATATGGCTGACGAACGCACCGTGCGTTTTTGGTTTAACCGCTTTCGTAGTGGAAAAATCTCGTAGTGGAAAAATTTCATTTGCAGCAAATCGTTAGAATTAAAAAAAAACTCATAAATGGGTGCCTAATAATTTGATTGATCTGCAGAGAGCAACGCGCGTTGAAACTTGCCATTGCGACGAAATGAAGAGATTTTGGACCGATGTGTGACGAAAAGTGGATTCTATAAGACAATCGAAAGCGAATAACGCAATGCGTGACCCCAGGTCAAACGCCGTAACAAAGCTTCCCCATAGAACGGTGTTTGGTGGTCAATTCATGGTGTAATTCACTTCAGCTTCCTCAGATACGGTCAAGCGATAACAGCAGATGTCCACCGTGCAGAACTCCGAACAATGATGGAGAAACTCGCAGCAAACTGCCCCACTAGACAATGTGACATTTAGCTCAAGAAAATAAACAAGAAAAGATAACTCAATGTTTGGAAGTGACAGTTGTCACGTGACTGGCAACTGTCACTTCCATACATTGAGTTATCTTTTCTTGTTTATTTTCTTGAGCTAAATGACACGTTGTCTAGGGGGGCTGATTCGTCAATCGATTTTGATTACGCAAGACCTCACACTGCTCGACAAACAGCTAACACTACAAGACTCGCAGTTAGAAACCATCTCTCGACTTACATTTAGGCAAAAGTTACGTTAGTTTAGCATTGTATATCTGCTTTTATTCAATATTATGTTTTCGACAAAAGATATCTACGAATGTTTAAGATTATATTTTTTTACCATTTATGAATAAGAACCCATCTAAAAACTATTTTGGAATGTACAATAATAACCTCAAGTGAATGACACATATTCAAATCTCGAAAGACCATCAAATTGACTTTTTAATGTGACAATAAATAAAAATAATATGTTGATCATATTTCAAAAGAGGCAGACATTTTGTTATCAGAATTTCAACCAAACAATGGCTCATTGAAACGGAAATTATCTGATGGAGGAACCACTAACTGTAAACATATTTCATTTCGATGACAGTTGATGTGCTCTCTTGTTAAATCGTTCAGAGAGATTGATTATTTCTGATTTAAAGATAACACAACATATGCCATGATTTTTTGTAAATTGAATTGTGTATTAGGTAAGCTAAATTTCGATTTGATTAAATTTTATTTGTTCCCGAAGAAGTTTTTGGAGGGACCGTGTGTGTTGTATCCAATGTTCAATGATCAGAAGATCTTGAATAAGACAATAGTAGTTGTAGGTATACATTTGCAGTAGTGTAGTGTAACAATGAGTATTTGCTATCATAAATAATTGTACAAGTGCAGAGCTATCCATAGAATATAAATCTTTAGGATATCTGAGAAAGTTCACATTTCAAATACATTATATTGGTATTCTCGAACAGTAAGCGATGATGTTATTCTACAATTTCAGATTCAGAACCAACGAAAATCGGATTTATATCACATGTGATCCGATTAACCTGTGATATAAAACCTGTATTTATTTTGTAATACGTAAAAATGAAAGAATGTAATATGTAAGATAGAGTACGTGAAATTCAAAGCCATTATTTTATTTACACCACTGTGCAAAAAAATCTTAATTTTATTTAGTCAAATAAGTCTTGAGCATTCCTTCTAAATGGTTCCATTCCCTTCTTCCTGCCCTCACTGCAATGATCAGTGTTATTTTATACTTCGATGCTTTTTTTTCACTAAATACTTTTGTACCAAATAAAATCGGGTTGGTTGAAAAAATTTCCTAATGTCAATCAATCGCCTTAATGCACTTGCTGTAAAGATAAATAAATACATATATGCATAAATAAATAAAATAATACAAAAAAATAAAATAATACGAAAAAATAATTAAAAAATGAATGAATGAATGAATAAATAAATAATGAGTGAATGAATGTATAAATAAACATATAAATAAATAAACAATCAATAAAATTAACAGTAATTAAAAAAATAGATAAAAATAAACAAATAAAAACATATATAAATAAATTAATAAATAAGTAAATAATAAAAATATAATTAAATATATAAATAAATAAATTTATTTATTTATTTATCAATAATAAAAATAAAATAAAATGCATTATTTTGTTTTAATAACACATTTTTTCGTGATAAACAAACGGGATAAGGTTATTTAATATAATATAATGATGGTGGGTGACATTTTGAGAATCGTTGTTAATACACAACAGTGGTAAGTAGAACCACGTATCGAGGAATATGGTAGTGCAATTTTATGATTGGTGAAATTGCATTATTATCTTCTGGTTGGTAGCTAGCTCGTGAGATATTGGATAACAAATAGAGACGTGGCGTGATGGTGGTAATAACACACTACACTAATAATAATAATAATATCATAAATTTTAATTGATGTTTCAAATTTATTATAGGTATGAATCAAACTATAGAGAAGTATATTATATACTTATTATGTTTGTTATTAGTGACATTAATTATTGAGCGCTGAGGAAGGTGGTCAATTGATACCAAAAGTATATTGAGACATTGTTTTTGTATCGCTTCTCCGGCTAATAATAGGTAGGGACTATGTATGATATTCATTTATAGCGCTTTTTGGAGACTTGTAATATTTATAGTCTCACAAATCTAGAATGAAAACACAATGAAGAATTATGTGTTACCGTTGGGAATCGAACCCTAGTCTTATGGTTCATACATATATGATTTTATCTGCAAACGAGTGGGTTGTGTCCAACCTCCTAAACTCACTAACAAACACTAAAAAACGTTATATATTATTTTTAAATTTTATTGAATTGTATTTTTATTTTGTGGCCAACGCTAAAATCCTCACTAACAAGTCATTCTATAAAGTATTTAAATTTTGTATGGGAATTTTTCAGCATTTTCATGAAATGAGTTTATTCAATAATTTTTTAATTAAATATTTTATTATGAATAATTGATAATTCCTCAATGACATTTTATGTAAGTGATGTGTCTTTTTACCAATTTGAAATCCATTTTTTAAGATTCCTGAGCTTGGGGTCACTTTAAAATATTTGACGATTAAAAAAAATGAGAAGCACTATGTATTCAAATATCCTTCAAAATCTAATGGGGTCTAAGCGAGTATTAGATATACCTTCATATTTGCAAAATTTGAAAATAATCGAATGAGTACTTTAGTCTATAATTGATAAAGTAAAATAAACACGCCGTACATGCACACAGTACATAGCACACAGCACGCAGCACACAGCACATAACACACACACAGATACATTGTGATGAATCTGTGATTCATTGCGAATCACAGATCATTGTGATGAATAATAAGTAAATAATAAAAATATAATTAAATATATAAATAAATAAATTTATTTATTTATTTATCAATAATAAAAATAAAATAAAATGCATTATTTTGTTTTAATAACACATTTTTTCGTGATAAACAAACGGGATAAGGTTATTTAATATAATATAATGATGGTGGGTGACATTTTGAGAATCGTTGTTAATACACAACAGTGGTAAGTAGAACCACGTATCGAGGAATATGGTAGTGCAATTTTATGATTGGTGAAATTGCATTATTATCTTCTGGTTGGTAGCTAGCTCGTGAGATATTGGATAACAAATAGAGACGTGGCGTGATGGTGGTAATAACACACTACACTAATAATAATAATAATATCATAAATTTTAATTGATGTTTCAAATTTATTATAGGTATGAATCAAACTATAGAGAAGTATATTATATACTTATTATGTTTGTTATTAGTGACATTAATTATTGAGCGCTGAGGAAGGTGGTCAATTGATACCAAAAGTATATTGAGACATTGTTTTTGTATCGCTTCTCCGGCTAATAATAGGTAGGGACTATGTATGATATTCATTTATAGCGCTTTTTGGAGACTTGTAATATTTATAGTCTCACAAATCTAGAATGAAAACACAATGAAGAATTATGTGTTACCGTTGGGAATCGAACCCTAGTCTTATGGTTCATACATATATGATTTTATCTGCAAACGAGTGGGTTGTGTCCAACCTCCTAAACTCACTAACAAACACTAAAAAACGTTATATATTATTTTTAAATTTTATTGAATTGTATTTTTATTTTGTGGCCAACGCTAAAATCCTCACTAACAAGTCATTCTATAAAGTATTTAAATTTTGTATGGGAATTTTTCAGCATTTTCATGAAATGAGTTTATTCAATAATTTTTTAATTAAATATTTTATTATGAATAATTGATAATTCCTCAATGACATTTTATGTAAGTGATGTGTCTTTTTACCAATTTGAAATCCATTTTTTAAGATTCCTGAGCTTGGGGTCACTTTAAAATATTTGACGATTAAAAAAAATGAGAAGCACTATGTATTCAAATATCCTTCAAAATCTAATGGGGTCTAAGCGAGTATTAGATATACCTTCATATTTGCAAAATTTGAAAATAATCGAATGAGTACTTTAGTCTATAATTGATAAAGTAAAATAAACACGCCGTACATGCACACAGTACATAGCACACAGCACGCAGCACACAGCACATAACACACACACAGATACATTGTGATGAAATTTTCAGAATATAATCTCAGCATGATACTAGTTGATAATCTGCAATAAAAAATAGCATTAAAATTGCGAAATCATAACTCCCCACTATATCCTCTTGGGTTAGTGAGGAGTAAAAAGTCAAAAAGGTCTTATTTTCTGTATAGTGTAAGATCACGTGATTCTAGACTTACCTTCGTCATTATGTACATAGGTATAGTGGGACTATACAAAATGAATGCTTATAACTTAAGCCATATTATAAAGCCTGATTTTATTTCCTTAAAAGGATACCACAGCGGGTAACAAAGCCTTCAAAGAGTTAAACATAGCAATTTCAACACGTCAGTTATAGTATAATGCGTGATTTTATTATATTTACTACGGAAGATATTAGAAATCACGCTTTCCATTAACAGACAAACGCTTAGGCAGACACTTTTAAAGTTTAATAAATTGTTACGTCTTTTTAAAGGTGCCTGTCGGGGTGTTTTCACCAACCAATGTGTCTGCCAATGGAAGGCGTGATTTAAAATAGTATTCCGTAATAAATATAAATAAAACGCTTTTACTATAATCACGCTTTTTACTATAAAACTTCATTTTATAACTAACTTAAACTTCGTTCTACAACTAACTTGTTAAAATAGCAATTTCAACATTTTGAAGGCTATTATCTTCGAAAGTCACCACTACTATCCAATTGTTGTTACTTGCTGTAGTAGTGTAGTGCTGTAGTCTTTTACAGGAAAAAAATCAGCATTTACGTATACTATGACGTAAATCTGGCTTTCGCTGGCTAGTGAATTTATGCTATTTTTTCAATCACTTACATATGCTTGAAAATTTTATCGGCTTCAGATATATTTAAAAATAATATTAATATTTTTTTGAAAGAAATGTTCATAGACTTTGGTATTTTTAATATATAGGTATTTAAAATTAACTTTGTTTACACTCGGTCTTTAAAAAATAACATGTTTTATAATGAAATACCTAGTTAAGCTTGCTTGGCTTTAAACACTATCGTTAAACACTTTTCATTGATTATTCGATGGATTGCTTTGTTTTTTTTTGCTAACTCACACAACATTACAGGAGTAGGTAATAAAGATACGTTACAGATTATAGTATCTAATAATATTGCCGTTTGTAAATTGCGGAAGAAAATTACTCGAGTTATAAATCAGATTCATGATTTCCTTTCCACATAAAATGTATAGAAAATAAATCACAAATACGACAATAGGTAGCCACTATATAGGTATGTATGTAAAATGAAATGCATGGTTCACGACATAAAGTGCTATTTCATACACCATCATATGTTGAAAGAATAAATTATTCTTTTCACACGAAATATTTACAATCCATATTTCTTAAATAAAAGTAATATTATTATACAAATACTTTATTCCTCATAAAAATAAAAACAAAATAAGATCATTTTATACAAAAACAAATGAAAGTACGATTCTTTTCATAAATTAATATGTCTTTGTAATAAGTACATATACATCCTCATACAGTCCTCAAATTAAATAATAAAGAAAATGCTTGTGCTATAGGTGAACGAAATCGGTCGTGGATTCGAACTCACGACCACTAGTTTACTCAACAGTCGACCAGCGCGCAAACCGCTTGCCACCACATATATATATTTTGTACATATAACTTCCACTTGGCAACGCCTGTTTGTGAGTATCTATTACAAAATTATGAATTCGTATAAGTGATTCTATCTACTTTGTGCCTAGTTAATTAACAATACATGCTATCGAAAAGTTTCCTTTGTAAAGAGAGAGAATCGAATACCATATTTTCATTTAATTATTTCAAAATGCATTTGATTCAACGGTAGGTACCTATAAAACTTTACTTGTAGATATGAAACCAGCTATAAAAATGTTACAGTGCTATTTTTAAAATAAATTAAACACTTGTTTTTCTTTCTACATTTATTTTTACTCTCCAGAACGACCGTTTCGCCTGGTGAAGGCCTTTTCAACTGTTGAAAAGGCCTTCACCAGGCGAAATGGTCGTTCTGGAGAGTAAAAATAAATGTAGAAAGATAAACAAGTGTTTAATTTATTTTAAAAATGGAATTCTACATAGTAAACGCTGTCAGTGTAAACAAAATCAAAAGTGCATGTTACAGTGCATTTATTTACACACAACGCCGCGTCGCCGTAGGAGTCACTTTAATTTAAGTTAATTTATTGTTTTAATGGTTTGTATTTATCGACTGATTTTAATTAAATTTTACTAATGAAGTTGCATTTCTCTCTTATGTTGATCATTTCCTTACATTTTTTTTTGCAATCTTTGGTGAAGTGTCTTAAAGGTATACTTATAGGTTCTTCGTGAGTTATTTTCATTTTATTTTGTATTTCTTCTCTACTATGTTTAATATATATACTTAATTCAATACGCACTAAATAACAAGGTACAGCATTGAAAAAAATATCAACTTGTTTTAAATATTCTGATATATTATTTTCATTTTTATGTATTTTCGTCACGCCAAAATATAAAAATCAATTGAGTTACTATTTTATTCAATGATTGAATCTTGCGCAAATGAAAACTAGATTTTTGTTACTTAGTTTAAAAAGTTCAAAAAAATACATACCTAATCTGCATCAAATTATAGTTTAAATTAACAATGATTAAATTAATGAATAATTGAATATTTCAAAAAGACCTTTGTTTTTGTAACTAAGCTTAATAAGATTAAATATAAAATGACGTAATCTTCATAGAATTATAGTATAAATTAGTCAATACTTGAATATTGCAATAATGAAATCAATGTTTTCGTTACTAAGGCTGTGTTTCTCAAACAAATATTAAAGTAAAAGTGTAGATAGTTAAAATACTTCAATACTATGTTTTTTTCATTGAATTTTAATGCCGTCAAACGACTCATTTTGAATAATTTTATGAAATCAAAGTATTTTAACTACACTATTATCGATGCATTTGTTGAAACAACCCAGCCTTAGTTTACCAAGTATAAAATAAAAAATAACGTTATCTGCATCAAATTATGGTAGAAATAAATAAAATCTCTCTGCCAAATTCTATCGACATACTAATTAAAAGTGCTGTGAAGGAAGTAGAAATTTCATAAAAAAGTGCGAACGGGAAGATAATAATTGTGATCGTTGTAGACACTTGAAGTTGTTGAAGTGAGGTCGGAAAAGCGAAAATTCTTTCTGTGCGGAAGGTTAAGAAAATATTTTTGAAATTCTTTTCTTTTGATCGGCCATTGTTCTGCGGTGAGAACCATTGTCTTTTCAGAAACAACATGTCACAAAACAAGTCGTTGACTTTTGTGAAAATTATTAAATTTTAATGTCAACTGTCTACGAGAAAAATGAAAATTTAAGTTAACCAAAATAACATTGTAATAAAATTATTTATGAATCATATTTTTTTTTATTTTTTATTAATTTATACAGTTTTCATTTGGTTGTATTATTTTTGCACTAAACTGTAGGTATTAACAAATTGTCAGTGCGAGCTCCTCTCGTACACTGTAATGAAATATTTATTCAACCATCAATATAAATCTACAAAACATTACAATGAAACCATTTTACAGTGAAAATAAAGTAAATCACAAAAAAAACAATAAATATTATGTAAATCGAAAAAAAAATTAAACAAATTCAAACAATTCAAAATAAAGTAAATCTAAAACACACCAATGAAAATATCGAAAGCAATGAAAATTAGGTATGTTAAGTGTAAAATTGTTATGAAGAAATTTTTATCTTTTTCTTCACAGTTTATAGTACCTACTCAGTATATGTTTTTGTAGTTTATTGAATAGTTTCAGTATTATTGTTGCCTTAGTTCTGTCGCCGTAAAAGTTATTTGTTTTTGGTATTGTCAGTAAGTCGTTCGTTATTTGTCGAGTCGTATATTTGTGAGTTATCTTTAATTTAAATTCATCCCTGTAAAGTTCTTCCATGGTAAGTAAAACATTGACCTTTTTGTCAACTGGTAAAATATTATTTTCAAATGTTTGAATGTTAACTTTGTGGTTCATATTTAACAAATTAAATTTAAAGATATAACTTTGTATTAACCACGTTTTTTGGTTGAAACGATGCGACCGGTTTCGGAACTAACCGTTCCCTCATCAGGCTAACTTTCAACTGAAACAGAATGTGACGACGTGCTTACAAGAAATCTATGGGGGCGGAGGTAGAGGTAGGTTGGGGGTACTTAGGGTTGGGTCTTGTGCAGGGTGGGTCCGATTGGCTGAAGGATTAGAAGTAAAAGGAAACATATTTAATAATGGACTGAAAGATAAATTTAACTGATTGTTTATTATGTTCTGTTTTGAATTAATACACTTTTTAATTTCTAGCGACTCTAAATTATCAAGACGGAGACCTACTTTGTTGACGTGTAAAATGTAAGGAAAAACAGGACGGAAATTTGAGACTAGAGTAAAAGAACATATTAGATGTATAAACAATGATAATTTTTCGGAATTCGCAGAACACTTAGTACTTAATGATCATCAATTTAATATGCAATCGGGAACAAAAATTTTACACGTCAACAAAGTAGGTCTCCGTCTTGATAATTTAGAGTCGCTAGAAATTAAAAAGTGTATTAATTCAAAACAGAACATAATAAACAATCAGTTAAATTTATCTTTCAGTCCATTATTAAATATGTTTCCTTTTACTTCTAATCCTTCAGCCAATCGGACCCACCCTGCACAAGACCCAACCCTAAGTACCCCCACCCTACCTCTACCTCCGCCCCCATAGATTTCTTGTAAGCACGTCGTCACATTCTGTTTCAGTTGAAAGTTAGCCTGATGAGGGAACGGTTAGTTCCGAAACCGGTCGCATCGTTTCAACCAAAAAACGTGGTTAATACAAAGTTATATCTTTAAATTTAATTTGGTAAAATATTACATTGTTTAAAGATTTCGTTAGTATTATTTCTGTATGCCTCTAATGTCTAATGTCTACGATAGATATAACTTGTTCAACCACCCTACTTTTCAAAACTTGTGTATTTTCCCGTTGAAAGAATTATGTATTCGGTGACTTTTCAACTACATTTGATACCTAATGGTTTGATCACGTTAACCAAAAAAGGTATTTATAAAGTTGATCGACGAGAAATTAAAGTTGAAAGAAAAGCGAACATTTAACAATTCAAAATATTGAGCAAGTATAATCTACATAGTATTTCTTTGAAGATCTTGAATCAATCCTCTCGAGGTTACAAATTGGATTACTTTCCTTAATTTTATATAATAATTCAAGAGAAAGAATATTAAATTTAAACTGATGGCGAGGAAATGTATAGGTAACTGATAGTTTAATAAATTAACACATTAGATAAATAATAATTCAACATATACATCCTAACATTGACGAAAGAATATAATAAAAACGATAAAATGTATTTATTCTTATGTCGTAGGTACGCTGTCAATGTTGACGTTAAATCATTCAATTCTGAAAAAAGACAAATGTTTAAATTCATTTTTTATGAACAATCGAAATTATAAATAAATAATGGAAGGTGTGTAGTAATGTGAGACTTCAATATCGTGTGAAGGTACTTCAATCCAAGGTAAAATAATAACAATACTTATCAACCCGTAAGCCAAAAAAAGCCAAAAGTCAACCCGTGTTATTGTCAAAGAAAGCAGACAAACCTTTCAGAGTACAAAATATCTGGTTAACACCACTCCTGGCTTAACCTGATACTTTTAGCTTCTATATAATTCAAAGAAAACATTAACTGGAAAGGTTTTTTGTGTAACCCATATTTTGTATCAGGCTTGAAATTCGTTCGATACGAGGTTATTTTCAATTAACCCAAAATAATCAATGATTACCAAAAAATGTAAAAATAAGTATAAAGTTAAATTACAAATACAACATTTGGTTTTTCAACTCATTTTAACTAAAACATATTTAAAGAAATTAACAGCCTGTCTGATTGTTTGGAGCTCCGAGATGCATACAGTTTACAAGTTATTGTGCAGAAAATCAACTGTTTTTAAATGTGGAGAAATGAAATTTCATAATATACCTACCTAACCATAAAAAATATAATTTATATTTATAGCCGCTATATCAAGAGTCATTAAGGTGGCTTAATTTTATCGCAATTTCAGTGTGAACGGGCCTTTAAAGTGGAATAAATTTCCCCTTGATACTTACTTACTTTCCGTGTCCGGATTCATCAAATAAAGAACTTCCAGTAGTTGGCCACATGTACGGCCCTGTCATTTGCGGCAATTAGGTCCTCCCGCGCGCATGTCTCTCCGACTTTCGGACATATCATAAGGTGTTGGTGGTCCTGTATGTCCCCGCATTCGCAGGTATCGTCATCCTTGTAGCCCCATTTTTTGAGGTTACTATTGCAGCGCGACACCCCAGTTCTCAATCTATTTAGTGCTCTCCAAGTGGTGTACGGCAGGTTATGTCCAGCGGCCATCTCTTCCTTCGGTTTGACATGCGCGCGGTCAGCGAAACTTTCTTGCCACAGCTCAATCCGGCGCGCCCCTTGATAATACGTGGAGCTCAGAATATTGACACCTTCGGTAGACTTCTTCAGACTGCCTTGTTTCATAGAGCCAACAAAAATATGCTATGGCGCTCTTGGAGTGATCGTGTATCACTAAACGACGCTTTGTAAATTCTAATTATTATATTTTTTATATTATTATTAAGACCCGAACCAAATTTTAAAATCATTTTTAGTCAACATTTAAATTAGAAACCTAGAACGCTATATTTTTTGGACTGGACGAGAATTATTATTTCTTTTGTTGATAGATTACATAAAATAGAAGGTAAGCTCATATTTCTAACAAATATCCAATAAAGTTTGTAACAAATACGTGGTCGACTAGTAAAAAATTGAATTAAAGTTGTTTGATATTTGGACATTAAAATTTCATACAATATCTTAGGAAAAAGGAAAATTTCCTGACCAAAGAAGCCATGTAAACTATGTTCCATAGTTTTACCTACATGTTTTTATAATTGTCATACTCTTACCATACGTATTGTTTAAAAAGTATTTTAATATACTTAACTATTTTTTATTTACACTAGATGTATTAATTTTTATACATATGTTATTACATCTAAATAAAATTAACTATTATTATTATTTTTAAAGTTATTAAGTGCGAAATCAAATTACTAAAGGTTTTTTATTAACATCGCCTTTTAACTTGACACCTCGCATTTACTTAATATAATCCTATTATCAATTGACTCTTAGAAGCTTATTAGGAAAATAATCCAATATACTACTTACTTACCCAGCTCATACGTACCATCACGGCATATCTTACAATTTAGGGTAACTAGCGACAGGTGTGCGGGTATGCGTGAAGCAAAACACATGCATGTATGCCCAGAATGGGTGGTGAACCTCATTGCTGAACTTTGAGAGATGATAATTTGCCTATTATATTTTCCCTTACCCGGCTCTTTCGTCACACCCGAAAACGTTGATAATAGAAAAGCGTGGAAGCACTATTCTTAACCGGTGCCTCGCAGCTAAAAATCAATAATAAAGATTATCTAAACGGAATCCTTGTTTTCTAATTTCTCCATAAGATATTTATTAATTTAATATTGCTTCTCGGGCAACTAACAGGTACTATGTCAAATATTAATTTAACACGCACCCAATAGCAAGTTGCCACATTCTGGAGACGATATTAATCATCAAACAGTTAAAAACTGTGTCTCCACCGGGAATCAAACCCGAGACCTTTGGATCTGCAATCAGATACCGAACCAATTGAGCCACGAAGGCCAACAAGATATTATTAACTTATGAAATCTCACTTTTGTATACTAGTTTCAATTTTTTTTTAAATAGAAAAAATGAATATACGTTCACAAAAATAAGCATAAATGCTTATGCTATAGGTGAACGAAATCAGTCGAGGGAGGATTCGAACTCGCAACCACTGGATTACTAACCCAATGCGCTAACCGCTCTCCCATCGACCCATCTAATTTTAATTTGATTAATTAATAAATTATTGACTGTATTTTGATTTATTTTGCCGATACCGTCACCAGTAATTATTAGTAATCTCTTACGCTTATTTACAATACATATAAAAATAGAAATATTTCAAAAAAGTATTTTGTTATCTTTGCTGAATATTGTGACTGATACAGTTGAAAAGGTTTCAGAATGTTGAAAAACACCAGGAATGCTCAAAATATTTGAAACGTGCAACGTTGAATGAAGAAAAAACCACAAAACGTTTTCACAGCCATACCAAAAACAACCAAAATAATATTATAATAATATTATCTAAATTATGACAAACAAGAAAATACTTTTTTTGGAAGCGATGAGATGTGAAATAAAAAAAATACACCATGGCGTAATGTAGGTGAAATATTCCGGCCCTGTATTATATTCTGGTTGGAATATTGTTGTTTACGTAAAAGTTTTCATTCCCGATTCCCGTCACGTCTGACGTAACGAAACGAATGAACAGGGCCGACTCCATCGCAGGTTTAAACCGAGTCGTTGAGCTAGGAGCGAAAATCTGAGGCGCCGATTACACGGAAAAGTATCATAAAATGTAAAAAAATGGTACTTTTCGGTTTCATGAACGGCAGCACGGACTTATACACGTTAGGTTAGGTTTATCTTATTCTCCTCATGAACTCGATCAAAAAGATGTCCAACCTAATCGGATCCAATCTAACATGATATTCTTTTCCATGGTCTCAATTCTAGGATTGGTTTACACCAAGAACTCCATCTCTTCACATATCTCTGTTGTCCGCCAGCTTCTACATCTCTTTGTGGCTGCTCCAGCGATCACTGATCACATGGTCCATAAAACTGACTTTATGGCGACCTCTATACTTCCTGCCCTCCGTGATTCCTTTGGCGATAGAAAAATATAACAAAACCTTACTTTATCTAATCTTAGATTATGTGTATAGGGTCTGGAGTTCATTAGTACCAGAATAATGATATTATCTTCCTCTTCTTCGTGCCATATCAGGTCCCCCAAATCACTGCTGAGGAGGCATCTCTATCCGCCGCCGTACGGAACAATTCGCCGACGTCTCTGATGCCGGTCCACTCACGAATGTTGCGGAGCCATCACATCTGACGTCTTCCTATTTTGAGGCGTTACTCTATTGCAGCCCTTCATAATCATTTAGAGAAGCCTGTACTTTTCACCTCGCAAAATGATGTTATAGAAAAAAAAAATAGTTGAATTCGAAATCAATTATCTGAATAATTACAAATTTTCAAAACAACAAGGATAAAAATAAGTAGATATCATATCGACGACCTAAGAGAAGGGAAGAAAAGCAGTATTTAAGTTTGCCCCAGGGGCTAAAATATGTAGACGCAGCCCTGGGAAAGCAGGAAAATATTTCTCTGCTAAACTACACTAGCGGATGGAAATCGTCAATTTGATGACATGACCATGCAGAGCTTTTCTCCGCAAATGATACATACACACAAGCTTGATACATTTTATAAAGAAATATATTTTTTTTCAAATTTCTCATGATCTTGATATTGTTGAGTTTTACGTAGATTCGATAGTAACCGAGTTTGTATTTATGTTTTTATACCCGACTTCGCCCGCGTGTACTTAAAATTCATTTCAATAATTCGGCAAGTGTAGATAAGAAATTTATGGGGTCCTTCAGTTATTTGGAAACATCATCAGACGCGATGAGAATAGCCTTGAAAAGCTGGCTGTCGTTGATGGGGTTGAAGGAGAAGGAAGATCCCCCACAAGATGGAAGGATCAGATCAGGGCTGCCACTGGTACATCGGTGGTTAATTGAAGCGATAAGGACGGCGGTGTGTCGGGAGAAATGGAGGACTACAATACACAACATCATGATGACGAGGGGAGAGGCTGGTCACGACCAGAAAGACGACACTGATGAAGATGATGAGATATCTTTAGATGGTGTGATTCTTCCTAATACCAATTCTTCTCGTTAGGTGATTTTCATCTATCGTGTTAGCAACGCATTTAGTCTTCTGCCAGTGCCTAGGAACATCAATTGCACAACCACTGCCCACCATGCACAAGATCGTTGACCGGACTTGAGGGGCGACTGCACAGATGTGCGGTGGTCTGCTGCTCTCCGTAGTCACATGTTGATTTCTCCTGTATAAGAAGCCCCATGTAAACAGGTTGCAAAATATTCTACCAACGCCCGTCCTCGTTGACTTCCACGTGCGCCACTCCACGGTGTAGCCCGTGGAAGTCATACCTACATATTTTTTTCAACACATAAATATGTTTTGCTGTGAGGCACCGGCTTGGAATAGTGCTTCCACTCTTTTCTATTCACTTTGATTACTAGTGTCCCGTAAGAGATGGGTAAACGAAAACATAACAAGCAAAATATAACATATCACGTAGTTCAACAATGAGGTTCACCAAGCATTCTGAATGTACTACATATATTTTTAGGTGAAGCGAGACTCGTGTGTGGGTATATACGCATGTATCGTGCAGCGACAGGTGTGCACACCCGCACACCTGTCGCTGGGTACCCACATTGCGGGATATGCCGTAATGGTATGAATGATGAAAATAAATTTTAGGTTGAATTTCACACTTTCAAATATATTTATTTACTCATGTACATCAATACGTGTACAATGGCGGGCTTATTGCCATATGACTATTTCTTCCAAACAACTAAAAGCAACGTGAGGCCATAAATAGTGTAGTGGTAGGTACATTTGATTGAAGTATCCTAGACGAAGATATAGTATAATATGCAATGAAGTAAAAAATACCACTGTATAAATATCACGAGTGCGAGTTTAATAATTATAAATTGACTTTAAATACGTTTATTTACCCACATAGATATTAAAGTTTTTAATATGGATTCTGAGCTAACTGTGGCTAACAAGTAGATAGCTAGGTATCTTATTTATATAGCAGGGATTATGTAGAAATTTGTGGAAACTATACTAAATAGTTTATTTAGGGTTTATGTACCTAAATGCTTTCGTTGGGTCATTGTATTAAATTAATATTTTTCTGAATGCCAATTTTCTAAAACAATCTACATATTCTCTCTGGCTCTATAGTACAAAACTACCCACAACAAGTCCCTGATTGAGGATCCCACAGTGCAAGTCCCTGGCTTCAACCTGCCTAGAAGACTTTGGGTTCAACTCAACAGAATCCGCACAGGCCAGGGGTGCTGTAACTACCTTCTCTGGAAGTGGGGGAAAAGAACCTCTCCAAATTGCGAATGCGGAGCGGAGACTCAGACGGTGGCACATTTGGTGGGGGAGTGCACCTTACACGGATTCGAGGGAGAGATGGAGGACATCCACAGACTCGCCCCAACGGCGGTCGACTGGCTATTGACAGCAGAGTTTCGACTTTGAGCCAAGCAGTGCCGATGCCATACGCAAAGTAAGTAAGTACCTACAATACTTGATTAAATATCGGAAGAAAACAAAAACAATGGCAAACAAATCCATTAAAAACAAGAACAATAATGTAATATTCTAGTTTGAAAGACAAATATTATGCAAAGTTTTCTAACGAAGATTGGAGCCAAATATCTATATAAAACAATGAGGCAACTTATTCACAATACATTGCATGCTAATGCATTCCCGTTACTGGTACATTGCTATAAGTGTATTTGTTGAGATTACTTTGCGTGACAAATTGAACATTGTTTTATGTGGGTCAATGAAATAATATTACATATATTATACATTTACGTCGATATTTCTACAATGTTTATGTATCTATTCACGATGTAAATAACTAATAGATTTGATTCCGGTATTAGTTTCCGGTAAATAACTTGATTATTTTCGCGTGTATGTGTGTGTGTTTGCGTGTGTGCATGTGCGAGTGTGCGTGCATGTCCGACTCCCCTTATAGCTTTTGATCCACTAAATGCACAGAGACCAAAATTTCAGAAAGTATAGAAAATTTTAGGCATACAAATCTTTTATGCTCAGAATTTAAATTTTTTTCTTTCAGTCAGGAATTATTAATAATTAAGATTTTTTTTGTTATATTTCCACATATCTCCAAAACAAAAAAAGCTAGATCCTGAAAATTTATACAAATGTAGACAAATATAATAATATATATTTTAATGAAAAAGATCTAAGGTTTCTCAATTTTTTTTTGACAAACTTATGTGTTTAACTGTCTTTATTTCCAAATTTAAAAAAAATATCGAATAACGCCGAGACACCCACCTAGATAATCAAATTTTCTATAAATAATATTAGTTACAAATATTATAGTGGAACATATCACACGATTTTTTAGAATTTTTGTAAAAATTTAATTTAGTGATGACATAGCATCATACAATTTGTATGGCTGAATAAATCATATCTATGAGGACTCTTAATACATAGTTTGATATCAATCTCCATACATACTATCAAACTGCTTACATATTCGGGGTAGGAAAAAAGGACTGACCTCCACAATATTCTATCCTGACATACATGTTTTGTTTAGACAAAATATCCTAAAATATTGAATAATTTGGATTTAAGGGATTTGGATTTTATAGTTTGGTATGCATTTTTTAACTATACATACTAACGCCATCGACCTGATGTGTTGCATGCAATTAGTGTAGATATAAATTAAAATAATCTATTGATTTTTATTTCATTATGATTGCATATTTTTTTCAACGTGTTTTGAACATTTGCACCCTGCAGTGACAAGTTTATTGCGGAACGGCAATATCTTAAAACAAACCATTATATCCAACCTAGAGAAGAATTTGTACGTTAATTTTTTAAATAATTCTGCTCAAATATGAATCTAAACTAGAACGCTATAAGTCAAACGCGGCGGTTGGCTGCCGTGAGTACCTACAAGTTACCTGTAAAACCTATTTCAAATGTTTTTTTTTAATGTTATGTGTATTTAGATCGCAGAAGCAAACTGCTTGAAATAAATTATAAGAAATTTAACGCTGCTGACTCACATTAATGTGCCATGGACAAACATGACCAATGACGTCATGATGCCAGTTATTTATTACTGTAACTTGGAAAATTCTTAAATTTCAATGGTAGGTATTGAATAATTTTCAATTATTATTATTTTATCTAAAATATACATGTGCAAACTGGCGTAACATACACGCAAAATTAACTAGATATTGGGTCAATATTTAATTTTTATATTAGATACATTTCACCAACAGTCAAATATCAATTTAACACGCACCCATTAACAAGTTGGGTGCTTAATAGATGGATAAAAATGCGCTGTTGGTGTTTGAACGGAAAGTGTTTGTGCCTTATATGAGGATGGAATATGGAGGATGAAGTACAACCATAAGCTGGAGAACCTTTACAGTGATCCTAATAATATATATATATATATATAAATATATATATATATATATATATATATATATATATATATATATATATATATATATATATATATATATATATATATATATATATATATATATATATATATATATATATATATATATATATATATATATATATATATATATATATATATATATATATATATATATATATATATATATATATATATATATATATATATATATATATATATATATATATATATATATATATATATATATATATATATATATATATATATATATATATATATATATATATATATATATATATATATATATATATATATATATATATATATATATATATATATATATATATATATATATATATATATATATATATATATATATATATATATATATATATATTTATTTATTTATTTTATTTATTCATACAAACATTGATAACATTATAATAATTATTGAATCTGCAATGCCCAACTAGGCAAAAAACCTGTGCCGAGGTCGATGCATCTCGAGACAGTGACACAGTATTACTTTATGCCAACATCAATCGTATATGACAAGTGATAATATCACAAACAACAATGGAAATAAAAAAAAACATAATATAAAAAATTGCACTAATTTCATCATCAGCCTGTGTTTGCCCACTACAGGACATAGGCCTCCCCTCTCCTTCTCCATTCCTCCCGTTCCTGTGCGGCTCCCATCCACTGAGGTCCAACAAATCTTTTAATATCGTCCATCCATCTGTTAGGTGGTTGCCCTTGTGGTCTCTTGTCGCCTCTCGGTCTTCACTCCACCAGTCTTTTCGTCCATCTATTGTCGGTCATTCTTGATATGTGCCCTGCCCACCTCCACTTCTGGGTGACTATTCTCTCAACCACATCGGAAAATTTGGTCTGACTGCGTATCCAGTCATCTTATACCGAAATGTGTAACATCTTTCGTTTCTTCATTAGTTAAATCAAGGTTGCATCAATTAAACCCACTTAATACACGCGGTTTCCAACATAGCTTTGGACCCTTCCTCATTCCTCTTCCTGTCTTCTAGTTTTATGGAGAACATTATTTTTTCCATTTTTCTTTGTGCTACATGCAGCTTGTCGGCAGAAAATTTGGTTAAGGTCGTAGTTTCCATGCCATAAGTGAATACTGGCCCAATGCACTTCTCAAACACCCTTGACTTCAGGGAATTCGGTATGGGGCTACGAAAGGTGTTATCGAGTTTCCCAAAGGCCGCCCATGCGAGACTTATTCTTCTCTCAATTTCTATGGTTTGATTGTCTCTGCCTAAAGTCATCTGTCATCTTATGTCCAAGGTCAACCTCTTCTACTGGAAGGCAATAATTGCTTGTGTCTAAGTTTGTCATTTATTTCGTTTTCTTAGAAATTTCTTCGAGTTTCCTTAGCATTAATATACTTAGAGCAAAATATCGTATGAATCAAGCTGTCAGACAGGTGATGTTAAAAAAATGTAAAAAACGTGTTGAAAAGGGTCATTGAACTAGTTTTATCATTAAATGGAAAACCTGAGCGTTTTCAATTGCGGTCCCTAATGCAATTGAACGCTTAATACTTTTTTTACCGCTCCACTCAAAGCCGAAGCGTGCTCAGCATGAAAAGACTATAGTAAGTTATTCACCCGTTGAATCAGTTCTATAACCACCCACAGTAAACAGTAAGAGTGTTTACTATCAGACTGCAGACATAATAGGATTATGAATACCAGTTACCTATATCTTACAATATAATATATCTCTCTATGTTGTATGAAGTGATGTTGGAAGCTCGCCAGGGCAATGAGTTACTGAACCGATCTTCCAAGATTACTGACCGCAAGCCACCACTAATTGGCACGCGATCCTCCAATCACAAAACATAATATAGCGAAGCTTTAATTGCAAACCAACCATCCTACATACAATGTTATAATGTATAAAAATTGAACGTGATATGGTGAACCATATTACAATTACAATTTTAAAAAAGACTTTTTACTACGCAGCAATGTTATATAAATATGTAGATGAGTTGTGGAGAAAAATGATTTCACAATTCAAATCCTTAGTTTTTTTTACTTAACGGTTTCAAACGCATCAATTAAATTTATTTAAGCACACATTTTTGCATCCTTTTTCAAGTAATAATCATCGTTTTCAGGCCTAAGTGAAATAATTGCGAGAGAAATAATTTCAAATAAATTCATCCCCTGATGGGAATCGAAATCTGAACGCTATCGTCGTACATGTCGTATCCTTAATGTTATTTTTTTTACTGACATTGATAAAGGTGGGTTCATATTATTGTGTTGTGTTGTGTTGGGGAGCTATCTGTCGTGTCGAGTGAGTGTTTATATTATTGTGTTGTGTCGTGTTGCAATGTGTCGCATTTTCAGATCATTGTGAATTGAGCCGTGGTTAAGTGCAATGTTTTTCTAGGATACAGACGAGTCCTCTTTAAAAAAGAAATGAAGATATTGGGTCAGGGGCGCATTTCTCTGTCTCGATAGAGATTCAGGAATTAGAAAGGGATAAAAAAAGATTTCATAAATATTTTAGACTGACTAAAATACAATTTGATCAAGTTCCAATTTAATTGAAATGGATATAAAAAAAAAGGAACGGCAAGTTTCGCCAACCTATAGGAACAAAAGAAAGACCGATTTATTTAATGTCTTTGCTATTTCCTCTCAAACAGCATATTATCTTACCTATAGCTTGGTCCTTATACTCTTTGGATTTTGTGTCATATAGAATTTTAAATTGTCTTACTCGATAAGTTCGTCGGAAATTTTTAAACAGAATGACACTATACAACCACATTCATTTTTTTTTGTTTAAAAAATATTATATACTTTTTGTTTATACAAGATGTATTAATTTCTATATGTTTTTATGTCTAAATAAAATTTACTATTATTATTATTATTATCGAGTATAACGCGTTGACTGCTAGATTAACATTAGTGTGGTGTGTTGTGTTGCGACAGATCCCCCACCACCTCTGTGGCGTGATCGGGTATCCATCGATTGCCGACACGACAGACGCGCCACAACACAATGCAACACATTAATGTGAATCTAATCATACTAAATGAATGAAACTGATAACATTCTGTCTCGCCACGACACAGTAATGTGAACCTAGCTTTAGTAAGCGTTATGTACCAACAGTTATAAAGACATTTTTAGGTATGCCACAATGTTTATATTTTTCCTTCAAACGACTAATAAGGCCATAATCAACCGGTTGATTAGTTGATTATGATCTGATAAATCGAAACGGTCGTCTGAAGACAAAATAAATACTCTGTGGAAAAATATGTTTTCATATTTTTTCTAATCTTTAACTCCGCTATTCTTTTGGCCACATCCGCTACTCCTGTGTTCCATTCATTAGTTTTGTGGTTCCTTAGCGAGATATTCAACATTCTTCTTTCCGTCGCTCTTTGTGTCACCCTTAGTTTTTCCATCATTTTATTAGTCAATGCGGATGTTTCAAAGCCGTAAGTGAGCACAAGGAGTACGCAAGCGTCAAAAAATTTTTTCTTTAAGTGGATTGGGATATTTTTAGATTTTAGGTACTCATATATTCTTATATTTATTCGTTGTTATTTCATTACATTTCAATACGATGCATGATAAAAAAAAATGATTATATTATATGAGAATGTATGATTGAAAGAGATATCGTAAGTAAGATAAAAATAGATGCCCTAAGGTGGTTTGGCTCTATATAAAGAATGAGTGATGACCGTCTGATAATAAATGTATATAAGGCTGAAGTGGAACAAAAAGTAGAAGTCGGCTATAGAAATCACCCTCTGTGAATACGTCGTCTTCTTATTGTAACTTGTTAAGCTAAGATCAGTTTACAAATTTAAACTAAGTAAAGTTTCACTTAACTTGGTGGACATAATCTGTCCTGCTGACCTCGTTTTCATCGCTAACACGTCACAATAGGAAGCGAATCGGGTACCTACTCTAACTGCATTCCCTTCAGGAGTCAAGAATCAATTCTGGACATCATGATGATGAGGGGAGAAGCAACCCTTAGCAATGAGGAAAATGATACTGATGATGAGGATGACATACACATGTAGTAAACACATGTTATTGGAGCATTGGATGTACTATGCTGATTCTGAGTTTTTTTTATATGTGTAGGTATTCCTACGTTCTGTTTGTGTTTCATTTAAATAAACAAATAAATTACTATTTGATGGACAGCAACGATGCACATTTCCAGTAAGATTTCATCTGAAAAGATACTTTTCTTTCCGAAAAGTGAAATAAAAACTACATTTATTTTGCTTCTCTGAGCTGGAAACACTGGTTAGTTGAAATAAAGTGCCATACGGCAATAAACTCGCTACTTGCGCAGGGTGCAAGGAAGTGCTTATTATTATTATTATTATTACATTTAGACATTGTCGTGTTTTTTATGATGAATCGAGTTTTTTTTTAATTACGAAAAAAGTTATGAATTAGATTTTATATTGAGAAATTGTTTTTCGATCAAGAAATTTATTAGTAAGTAGTTGACCCGGCGAACTTAACCGCCTAACACACGACAATTTTTGTCATCGACGGTAAAAAATCGTTGTCGTGTAAGTGTGAACATTTAAAATGTTTTGCCACTAAATCACACGACATTTTGTCGTGCCCGACACACGACAAGTGGGAACGGGCAGTATCAGTCCGAGCTGGAAACACTGGTTAGTTGAAATAAAGTGCCATACGGCAATAAACTCGCTACTTGCGCAGGGTGCAAGGAAGTGCTTATTATTATTATTATTATTACATTTAGACATTGTCGTGTTTTTTATGATGAATCGAGTTTTTTTTTATTTATATCTTGAAGACATGCATTTAAGTTCTCCTTACTTTTAAAAATGATTTGTAAGGTCGTAAGTCTGTACGTGCCTTATTTTCGTGGTTCCTCCAGTGAAAATATATTCCTGCTTAGTCATTCATGCAAAATATATGTAATTAATTATAAAAAAAAAACATTGTATTTTCCATTAATAAATTTATTTTTTGAAATAGTTGCTAGCATTTATTCAATGCTCGGATATACAAAATAATATACAATAATTCATAAAAATAATATTTTTTACAATAATAACTATAATATATGTGAATATATTGCGTAAAATACACGATGATTGTTTTGTTATATCTTAAATTATTTACAAAAGTAAAAATAAATCTATGTATAAACATGTATAAAACATTATAAACTATGATCTATACAATTATATTTATAATTTTACATTTATAAGTTTTTAAATAAATTTCTTAGACTAGATAAGAGCAGCAATTAAAAATTTTTACGGTATAAATCTATAGTTAAAAATTTTCATTTGGATCGTTTTATAATATGAAACAGAATGCAAGAGAAATAATTATTTTAACACGAGTTTTTATTCTGTTTTAAGAATTCATATGAGATAAAATTTTATTGTATATTGCACATTAAATATTTAACATTTTGCTTTCATTTTTCAATTCGATAAAATATTTATTGCAATACGTAATATCTTACGTTCACTCTATACTGTATTTTAAAAATGAAGGATGTACATCATAGCTATTAAAGACCGTATACAATTTATGTATTTATTAAATCGTCATGCAAATAATTATCTTTACAAAATGAATTCAAAATTGTTTTTATTTTATTTTATATTTTATTGTTTTTTGAGGTTATAGTACCTATTGTGACACATAATAAGATATCTAATAAAATGAATAGCTGCTTCTTAATAACTACTTATACTAAAAGATCATCACAGACGTATTTATTTATAATTTATACATGGAAATATTTTTCGTGAGTCTATAAAAAGACTCGAACGAGTATGTTTATTTTAAAAACAATAAAAAATATATAACTTAAAATATAATACAATATAATTTACATTAAATTAGCACTGTTGTTGAAATTGAAAAGTAAATGATATCAGTGTACTTTGTTCGTTAAAGTTTATACAAAAAGACATAAAATTGAAAGTAGTCTATTAATTTATCTAGGTAATAATTATTTCAAAAGAAATAATAGAGGTTGTGAGCAAAACGATGAATAAAAATGATAATACTTACGTTTAATATTTTAAATTATTATTTGGCATGCATAAAATATAGGAATTCATAGAGCGACCAACTAAGAAAGAGTACTTTAAATGGATTTAGATAACTTGAACTTAATTGACTGTTAACAAAAAATAACAGTTTTGTATGGCCATTTGAATGAACTCAATCGAACAAACAGTGCGAATTTAACGATACGATTATAAAATATAATAAATTTATTTATATGAAGAGACCGCAGAAGTGTTTTAAATAATAACAACAAAATAATATAATAATTATTATTATCACTTGATAAATAAAAAGGGTTTTAACCCATCATAAAGATAAATTTATTAGCAGGTTGTAAAGTTCACGGGTGGTAGAAGACCCGGCTCTAACTACAACAATACTTATATAAAACGCCATAGGCAAGATAACATACGACTTTATGGATCAATAAAACATTTACAGACGTCCACTTTTATGCTTAAAATAATATTACAAAATATTTTATTTTGAATCTTTTTGGTGTGACAAAAATTGACACTGGATACTTTTAACGTGATGGGTGTTTATTTTTACTTACCTTCATAACCCTTAATATTTTTTTATGAATTAAGCTCGCGTTGCTAGATATGAAAGTGTTTTTAAACTTAAACTTAACATAATTGTAATCAAATATTAATACTTTAATTGTGAATTAAGTTGAAAGAATATATCAGTCAGCATTATGTTAAACAGTTGCAAACAAAAACGCAATTACGCAACAATGATTGATTAATGTTAATTTTCAATAACACTTATCCAACAACGAGTAGCCACATTTTGAAGACAATAATATGAGTGAAAAAAGAAGGAAACTTGCCTCCATAGGGTATCGAGCCAGGACCTATGACTCAGCGGTCTTACTCTCTACTGCAAATACGCTCCCAATTTTGAATTTTCTCTAAGAACCTACTTTTGTAACGGAAATTGATGCAGTAGGTGGATATGTTTTAAAAGTAATAGTCGATAAATTTTGGAATCGGCATCCAGTATACAGAATAATGTTTGGCATCCACATAGGCGCAGTGTACGGATCGGATTTTTTGTCTCCTATAGGAACGAAGAACGGTCGACGATCCGATGGACGCGCATGATGCATGAATTCCTATATGAAGAATACTAAGATCCATCTGATGTGGACGCTTACCGTTAGGCTACAGAAGTCTGGTACAAACGGTTTATAGGAAATTGTAAAAACTATTGTCGAAAAATCGTTTAGTGGAATATATACCTACTATTAATGGATACCACTTATGTTTTAATGATTTTTTATGCTATATTAAATTGGAAAATGATGTACCTATAATAATGTTAAAATACATAGTTATGTTTACAGACAGATGTGTAAGGCACCAAGTTCTGTCTATCCACCACATAAGGCACATGGTATGTATGCATCAATACAAAACATCATGAATATTTTTCTTATAAATAATATTCTGAAGGCAAATACATACTGAAATCTCTCTCATTCTCAATTGAAAAATTTCATTTCATGAATAGTTCATTTAAAAAATCGTTGTTAAATTTAATAAAACGATGATTTTTAAAAATAAAAATGGACATAACCCAAAAATTGATCCCATAAGCTGATGAAAAAAATTCAACGTTCAAGTGATTTTTTTATGATTAATTATTCACTCGACACTGAGAAACATTTTAAAATCAAAAACCAGAATACCGTTTTACAAATCAAGAACAATAATTTTGATTTCTACAAAATTTTTTTTTTGTTTACGAGAAGTTTAACATTACAAAAATATATTTATTTATTTTATAATAATCATTAAATATTAAATTTGATACGATTCAAACGATAACAATGATAATAGATACAGCAATAAATCTCTAATCAACGTCTTAAATTTAACAAAATATAAAAATTATATAAATATAGATACAATATTATGATACACAAAAATAAAAATAAAAAGGCGTTGTCTCTGTCTCAACTTGAAACCGTCATTGAAAAATGAACACTTCCGCGATAGAAGAATCCAATTTGGAATGGTAAAATCTTAAGAAATTTTTTAATAAGTCTTTGTTATTAATGTCTCTTAGCGAAGTTTAGTCAAGTAATTAAAATCCTTCAAATGTAATTATCCGAGATGGTACCTACCTCATTCATAATCACGGGTTTTTGAACAGTGATAAAAAATATGTATAATTTGTACATATACAATTTCAAATTAAAAAAATATATATAATTTTCAGTCCTTACAAACGCTTTGTTTTTTTATGAAACATAAGGGATACTAAAAATATCATTAAAAAGCAATTTTTAATACGTACATATTAATTGATAGTTGGTAATCTTCAAAATAATCCAAAATAATATCACCAAATCACAAAAGAAATCATGTTATGAAAAATCAGTATTTATGAAGAATCCAACAAATTATTTTATTTATCGAACAGGAAAAATACTTATTTCAACTACGCATTACACATGCACAATAAATATATAATGATTGATTAGATATGAATTTAAATACTTATTTATAAATTGATATCTAACAAAAAAAAACAAAACTTTGAAATGTCGAAATTATGTAGCTACTAGTAAAAAAAGATACTTTCAAAAGGGATTTTTTTTTAAATTGAAAAATACAAAAATCACGTAACAGAAGAGGTAGGTGCATCATAATTTGTTGAGGTGTTTGAGTTTGTTGAGGTTATTGTTTGAGAACTAATGTATTTTCTCCATCGAAGATTTCCCTTGAACGTATCCGCGAAGTCAAAAGTTTCTTCCAGAATCTTCCGCCCGAAGATATTTGGCTGAGTTCCCACTCCAGCAATTACATAATTCAGATAATTAAGGATACTTTGTTAGGCGTTCTTGTTTAAGTTGCCGGTGTGACGATGACAGCTCCTCCGCGGGTACAATCACGACGACAAGTCTGACATGTGTTGGTGGAATGAGACATCACTGATGATGATGATGATGATCAGATACTATCTTGGACACCACTTGAATGATGGGAAGAGGAAACAATGTAATGACAGGAACCTGAGAACAAAAAAAAAGTTATGAATTAGATTTTATATTGAGAAATTGTTTTTTGATCAAGAAATTTATTAGTAAGTAGTTGACCCGGCGAACTTAACCGCCTAACACACGACAATTTTTGTCATCGACGGTAAAAAATCGTTGTCGTGTAAGTGTGAACATTTAAAATGTTTTGCCACTAAATCACACGACATTTTGTCGTGCTCGACACACGACAAGTGGGAACGGGCAGTATCAGTCCGAATATAATAATTCGAAAACGAAAAAGAGCAGTCGAGAATAAATAAATACTTTGTACCTTTTGTATATTTTGGATTTGAATAAACACATATTTTGGCTTGATATGAATATGTAAATTGAAAATATATTCATGTATAATTATGTAAAATCAATTGCTATACAATTGCCTCAAAATATATTTAAACGACATGGCGATAATAAATCTGTCAAAAAAGCAATAATTGAATTGTAAACGTATAATAATAAAAAATATTTTAGAAACCGGTCCCGAGTATGTATAATGACATAAGCGCAAAAGATTAATTAAAAAAATTATCGTTATTCGACAAAAAATTAAGAAAAACCAGTGGACTGTGGCCATGACAAACTCTCCACCACATTAAGTGTAATTATTGCTATAGGTAAATAATCCCTGAATCCATTTTGAAGAAAAAAATTGCTGTTATATCGAACAGGAATGTAATGAGAGGTCGAGACCGCCCAAGAAAGGGTGGCTTTGCCACGTGAAGGTCATTTTGAAAGAGGCCAATGTAAGAAGCTTGAACAACAGACGAGCATGTATGAGAAAATGTACGAATGATGATGAGGTGATGGATGCATGTCAGTCAAGATATGGTGGTCGGTTCTCTCTCCATACCCCGTTTGGATTATGGCGTGATGGTACCTACATATTTAATTATTTTATTTACATTTTATCACACCATATTTATAATGACAACAATAAGTAGATTACTGCTGCCCAACTAGGAAATCCTGTTCTAGGGCTAGAAGTTTACAATATTTTTTTATTGACAATTATATACAATTATGAACCAGGTGATTGTTCCCGTTCCACACGTAATATGTGCACAATATCAACTTTCTGCACTCACAATGGGCTAATGGGCAAACAATCATATGAGCTCACACAAAACAGACCAACCAGATCCCAATGTCTGCCATAATACCTGTCATAAATCCAATCTCTGACATGATTTTTATTCATAGAAAGTCATAGAAAGAGACTAGTTAACTATGTTGGTGTAATTAATATGAATCACATGGTATCCTTAATATGAATTAATGTATGTATACATTATCTAAATAAAAATATATAAACTATATTATCCAGTACGTTACAGCATTTTAAAAGTTTTGATGCAGAAATCATAAGAAAAAAATGTCTATGGAAATCTATGAAGTCAATTAAACTTACAGTTTTGGCTGTAAAGAGGACACATATTTTCTTAGTAGACAAACATATCATGAAAAAACTCATAGTAGATGGTACCAGTTTAGAAATTGTAAATTTGTGATATCACGACTCTCAACAATTCCATATTACTTAGTGGAGAGTAAAAAATCAGCATAGTAAAAAAAGATACCGACCGATCATTGATTTCGGACAGTAAAAATGTATTATGTAAAATACTGGCGAGAATTGCAATAAATCGTAATTAGGTAATAAATAAATCTGGATAAGAGAAGCCAGTTTGTTGGTCTTTTTATCACTCCAAAGGCAACAGGGTTTTTTATGTTTAGGCGCGACTGGTGGTCTGTGAGATGATGAACCACGCGGTTTTATGTAAGACAACCAAAAAACCTCATAGACCGCATACAAACCAGGACCTGATTTAAAAAACAGCAATAAGTGCCCCCTTTCTCAATGCTGTCGTATAGTCCCCCCTGAATCGAGAAATCAAGGCACCTACAGGTAATACATTACGACCTGTCATCGGCTGGTTTACGTGATCACTTTAAGCACGTTTTATTGAATTTTATTAATAAGATCATTTTAAATTTCAAAGTGTATTCCTTCACTTTAGACTTCGATAATGCGTTGTGGAAGTGTCCAAAGCTTGGTCGTAATGCACAGAGTTTGTGGATAAACACTCTTAAAAAAATTATTGATATTTTATTATTTGTATCGTTGCTGTTTTGAAGTTATGCAATTATTAAATTCAAATTCAACTAGATATTTTTTCAGTGTCAGGGGTGCCTATGTATAATTCTCTTCTGTAATATTCTTTCGGATTTTTTTTATATATTTGACGTCTCATATTTATAAGAATACACTAAATGAACATATTGTGGATCCGGCCCTGACAAAACAGCAACATTGCCAGCTAAGAAAATAAAAATATCCCCCAGTTTTAATATCGGGTCATATTCAAATGTCCGGATCAAGCTGCGAGTCTAATATATGATAAAGCTAGCCATCTTTTATGGTCGTCTTGTATGAAATAAATAATATAATGCCTACTTATGTACATATCAAGACACATAAAAAACACACATCAAGAATCAAAATGTCAGAGACTTCACAATTACTGAGCTCAGTAATAACTGTAACAAGGGTAATAAAAATTAACATAACAGTCGATACATGATGAGTTAATGTTATTTTGTGTACCTCAGTTAGTTAAATTACTTTTAGGCTCAAAATATATGCGTTAGTAAATACTCTTGGTTTTTGAGTCTGTAGGTAATCAAAGTTTACAGATCCGATATATTATTATTCTTCTTATAGTGTTTCCAATTATTTGCGTGTATTGCGATTTTGAGGTGTAGGTAGTATAATTATCGGCAAATAATTTGGAAATGTACATTGACTGCGCAGAGGGATAAAAAATTGAATTTTTCCTCATTGGTATAGTGCAAACCGCCACGACGAAAATTATCAAGTTGTTTGCCAGAAATTATACCTATGTTCAGCAAATCAAGCAGACAGCGGCCCTACTTTCGAAACTAGATTCCCATTTTATTTTTAATCCACGCTTAAAACCTTTCAAACTGCCGAATGATTATGAACGTAAATTATTTTTACCCGCTATTTCGACAAGAAAATACCCATCAACTGCGTTATTCTCCATAATAAAGCTAGGTTCTTAACAAAAAATCGAAATTAGGATTGGGTTCGATGTTATTTATACATCCTTTATTTATTAGCTTCACTTGTCGGTATTGGAATTTTGCATACGACTTTTAACTATCTTCGGGGTCAGTTAGTCTCATACATGCTGCTCATCTTGCTAGTAATGCAATTTTACTTAAAATTTCTCAACATGTATCACGTAGAAAATACATACTATGAGTTACGTGACTTTTTTTGTGTGTATGGTGTACTGTGAAAACTTTTGTCCTCTGGGAATCTTATATTTGTTAAAGAATCTAATAGAAATGTACTTCATAAATATGCATTAAGAAATTGTAAACCTTTCAAGAAGAAAAAACGTACACTTATTATGTAGTGGGGAGTTTAGTCTTGGGTACAATGCTACAACCCACTCGTTTTATAATGTCTCACCTGTTGGGATCATAGTTGGCTTCAAAACCATCCACGCTGACGACATTCCACTCGTCTTTGTTCTTGGAGAAGGAGAAAGATACTTGCTCGTGGAGAGTGTCTCTCCGCAGGAACTTCATCGGCTCCAGGTGGGAGTGAAACTGTTCCACTACAGTCAGTGGTTTGCCCAGCAAGTGTTCTAAAGAAAAAAGATACAAAGGTATAAGTAAAAACGACGTTGGTAAATGTTTGAACATAAATATAAAATACGTCACATTCAATTATAAGTAAGCAAACAGCAAATAAACGAGTATCGATAAATTACTAAAAAGGATTCAGCTTAGGATGAAAATAAAGAGGTAGTTAAATGAATAAAAACACAGGGCTGGGTTGTTTGGAAAAAAGTAACGGTAATAGTATAGTTAAAATGCCTTGATTTCGTGAAATTATTCAAAAATGCGTCGTTTGACGGCATAAAATTTCAATGAAATCACCAAAATTATTGAACAATTTTATGATATCAAAGTATTTTAGCTACATATACTTTAATTTTAATCTTTGTTCGAGAAACACAGATTTGATATTGATCGAGAAATACTCGTTTAAATAAATACTTGATATTACTCTAGATACAAAAATGGATCGATTTTACTAAAGAAATTGAACCAGAAATTAATTTCATGAACATTTTAACACTTTGTTAATGTAATTTGACTGAGTAATTTAATAGGAATCATTTCAAACAAAGCTGACACTATAACCCAAAGGAGCACTCTTAAAAAAATTAAGAATATATTTTATATAAGTATATTTTCTCGCAATAAAATATTATAATTTTATTTATAACATTCGTGTAACTCATTCAAATATGTACGTATAAATTTAAATAAGTACAACTTAATTCTATGGTACAGAATAATGGTATAATGATCTTAAAAACTTTGAGGTAATTTAAGGACTTTTCGGCATTTAATGGACATTAGCGATTCAACAGCGAACTATATAAATTTAATGACGCTTAAGCAAATGTATCTTTTATTATCTAGCCGTGTTACGAGTGTTTAAAGAACGCAAACCTTAATAATAAAGGATTTTTATTTTTAGTCTAAGACTAGTAGTCATGCAATTTATTTAATATGGCTGGCTGCCAATACTTGGTTACATAACACATCATTATTTCTGACATAGCAATCGATAACATCTCATCGTTATCTATGGAATAAACTCACATCCAAGTGTGACGTTGACTATATCAATATTTAAACTCGCAACATTGATTTAACTTCTGAAGGGAGACTTTTGGCACTTCTATCGTTTGTGGATCGTAGCCTCCTCAGGAAATGTGCTCTACTTGTCTCGACATTGTTTTGTCTTTCTCAAGTCCCTTATTTATTTATTTATTTAAGATTTAGTACACGGTTATATGCATAAACATAATATCAATCACAATTAATCAACCGCGTACACAAAAATCTCACAAGGCAAAGCCTGTCTGTGGGTATACCAATTTAAAAATAGTCAAAATTATTTAAGGATAATAGTCAAGGAAAAAGAAATCTGCATGAACTATTTAATATAATTTTATGTTTGTCTATCTTACTTCATTTTTGTAATATATAAATTTAAAGTAGTAGGTATCTGGAACATCATTCGGTCGTTATAGAAAAATGAAATATTTGTATAAAAATGGTGTTTTAGGAAATATATTTATAATGTGATGAAACTGTCTATTTAAAAAAAAAAAGAGATATTTTAGTTGCTATACTGTCGCTTCATATGTCTCAGAAAAACATCATTTCCATGTTATTAAAGAAAAATTCAATACTCTAGTTATGATACAGTTATTTTTATACGAAATTCATATTTCCATTTTCAATCTACCAATTTAATATACCTATCGACAGTATTTTTTATTGAACGTTCAAAAAGAAGATAAGTACCTACCTGTCTGAACTGAGGTACATATACTTTTAGAAGGATAGGTATATCTACTTTTTATTAAATCCCCAGCGATTTCGAAAAAGAGCGTTGGTATAAATTTGTCGAACAGTTAAGGAAAAGTATATATATTGGAATATTTTTTCCATAAATATACACAGATAAATTGTTGAATTCATATGTAGGTATATGTACTTATGATATGAAGAACTAAAATTCTAAGAATTTTGAATAATATCTTAAGTAATATATATTTTCATCATGTATCATAATTCTATTTTAAAACATGATACAGTTAAATTGAATATCATCAGTAGACAGGAATACCGATTCTCAGAAAATATAACAACTAACAATACGCAGTTAGTGAATTGTGGGTTTGATAGAAATAATTTGCAGATGAAACTTAGCCCAAAATTGTGAAGAATATAGATAAATATAAACAGAAAATAGACGCTTAGAAAAACAGTTAAATTTCTTATATTTTTCCAACCTTTTTAGAAATTAAAGAAAAAAGCCGATAGACTTCGCCCAATGCGAGTTCAATGCGTTTACCATATTTTTTCTATCAACTGCTAAAGCTTTACATTCCTGGGGGCGAAAAAAACGTCTGGTTTTTAAAAAGATGACATAAAACCTTCTTCGAACGACATGTCATAATCTTAGACGACACGATACTAAAAATAAACGAGATGTTCATACGCAGAATGTTCACCTGGGCGCCTCCAGTTCGTCATTACAACGCAAATGTATTTCCAATAAGATCTTAACAGTCTTTACAAAAGTGATATAAGAGATTTACTATACGAGAAGTGAATATTTCTTTATTTTCAAACACGGTATAGTAATAAAAAAGTTATACAAGTTTTAAAAGTTCCAAGGGATAGTAAAAGTGATCTCAGGAATAGAATATATATTTACATTTACTTATTTTTCACGAGGAAATGACGCATTAAGGTTTTATTAGATCAAATAAAATTAAAAGTATTTGACGTTTTTAAGGTCTTTTGATATATTTTGTGTGTCATATAGAATTGAATAAACGACGCGACGTTCCATGTAAATAATCTTCAAAAGGGACGACTGTTTATCTACAATTTCCCAGATATCGTATTATGTCATTGTGGTGCCGCGCAATTTCAAATACGCGCCTGCGTAGTTGGCGCATGCGCAGACTTAACATCAAAATTAATCATCATCATTCGCGCGTCTTCCTCTAGCCAACCGAGGTAGTTTCTCCGGAGCAACTTCTAGTACCTTATTTGTGATAGTTATACTAATTTATTTAAATTTTGTTAAGGCCCATGTATACCCTGGGCAAACGGATGTACACAAATATGCACATTAAACTACTTTCTAATGTATGATTAATAGTAATTAAAATATTTGAATCGTTAAAAACTCAACTGGTAGATTTTCATTTTCTCTTTCGATTGAAATAAAAATCTACTTCATAGGCCATGTAGTTTTTATAATTACTTGCAATAAAAAAAAAACAAAAAAGGATTTTAATAAAACTAATTTTACAAGAAAAATATTAAACAAATTCAAATTTCAAAAATCTAACGCAATAGAATAAAGATGTTAATACAAACTGTTCTTTATTTTCAAAGGCGAATCATTTTGAGGGTACTGGGGAGAAGATTTGACTATAGCCTCTTAAGTGTGTAAATTCTCAATAAAAGAAAGTTGGTAAGTTTAATACTTACATATATTTATGCTATTATCCATGCTCGATTCTATTTACAACATTTCCACAGTTAATTTTGAGGTAGATTTTTGCTACGTAAAGAATACGCTCAGCAAATCCATGAATATTAATATCCATCATCTGTAAGTAGTTATATAATTAATTATAAGGGCAAATTAGAGCGACGCCGAGGAAAAAGAAAACGTCAGATGTCATGAAGTAACATTTGTGAGTGGACCGGCATCGGAGGCTTCGGATAGAGATGCCTCCTCAGCAGTGATCGCCAACGTCGGGGGGACCTGATATGGCACGAAGAAGATGAGACACCTGCTTCCAAATCATAAACAATATTTTAGGAATACAACAGACTAACAACAAAATACTGAATAACATAATTTTTTCTATTTAATATCCTGAATTTTGTAATAATACGAATTGACACTAAACTAATCATCGAAAATGTACGTAAATAAAATGTATTGTCATCGAGAGCAAATATATTTGAAACACTAACATACATACTCTGAATTCCTCAGAGTACATATTTTAATTAACAATTATCTATACTCAGAAGTACAGAGAAAACAAAATAACGACAGTATACTAAGAAACACTGATAATCTAATTTCTTTCTTTTAAAGTTCTAAAGAGACAAGATGGGAACCTCACTGTAAGACTGTCATTAAGACTAGGGTAGGAGTTGGAGAGGGGGAGGTACAGAAAATGAAGGAGAAAGGGAGTGTAATTATCGTTTTAATTGGAAAGAGGAGAGGAGAGAGAGACTTGTTTTGATAGCGTTTTTTTGGTAAAGCTCGGAAATTTCTATGAACGGAATAATAATTATAGGATGTTCCCCCTAAATGGGAGAGATGCCACCATTCTGACGAGGTAATCCCCGTGAAACTTCTTTAAAGACTGCAAAGGAGGCCAACTTTCCAACGTGCAATCCGTCGACAGTTTGTTGTTACTTGTTGCGAAATCTAAAAACTAGAAACTTTACCAACTGCAAAGGGAGTTCCTTCCTAAACTCGGAATGAAACGAAAATTTACGAGTGAAATGGTAAACATAAAAGCAGGATGATATATTCTAAATGTGAAAGAAAACTCACATCTAGCACCTAATGCTATAGATGATAAAAAATGAGATACTTAATAAATACCATGATAAGAAACGAAAAACATTACTTCTTTTATTTTTTATTTTATTTCATCTCAACAGCTATTTCATAAATTGCTCAAAAACATTACACATATCAAAGGCAATAATAGAGATGTCTTAAATTATTTTTAAAATAACGCTGAGAATAGATAAGTAAATTCAATATACATATGTTATATAAAATAAATGCAATTAAACAAATATGTAAAGAATATTTCACAAACCAAATTCACCCTATAGACAATCTAAGAATTGGTCCTCGCACAAATTGGAATGATAAAGATCCCAAAGAAAAATACATCTTTTGGCCAAAATCATTATTCATATTATGGGGTGAAGTGGTTTAATGATTTACCAGTGGATATGAGAATAGTGGGGCAAAATAATTTTGGTGGGTTCTTGGTATTGCTGAAAGACTTTTTGAAGTAACATTTTTCTTGTGTATTCATTGTGTATTGTTTGTTTATTTTCAATTTGTGTATTTTTATTTATTCTACAGAACAATTTTGTATTTTTTTTCTTCTCTCTTTATATATAATATTATGTATGTTTGTATCTAAATATGTATGTTATTGTAAATAGATTAGTGCCTAGATTAAGATGTATGTATATAAATAGATTAAATAGTTGGTAGGTTTTTGAAATGTGACTCACTTCAAAGCACGAGAAAACTCTTTTTGAAGTTGAGTCATAAAAAAAACAAAATTATAATGTATCTTTTTAAAAATTGTATATATTGTTGTATTGTGTATTTTTCTTTGTTATTTTTAATAAATAAATAAATAAATAAATAAATAGTGTTTAACTCTGCCAATACTGTTTCCACAATACGGTGAGATTTAGTATGGTTAGGTTTAATTTGTCCTTTGGTCACTGCACTTATAACGCATAGTAATTAGATAGTAGTAAAATATATTAAGAAGTAAAAACATATATAAAAATTAATACATATCTACTTTAAACAAAAAATATAAATATAAATCTTTTGAAACAAATAATTATAGTAAGAGTTTGATATTGAATTATATAAAGATCATGTTAAACTATGGAGAACATTTTTATTTTATTTATTTATTTATTTAAGATTTGGTACACGGTTAACATACAATATACATAAACATAATATCAATTATAATAATAAATCAACCGTACACACAAAAATCCCACAAGGCATAGCCTGTCTGTGGGTATACCAATTAAAAATATTCAAAATTATTTCGTTAGTAACATTAGTTATTTATAAAAATAAAATATAGCAAATTGCTTAGGCAGGAAACAAGTGAAAAATATAAAGTATACAAATTATATATGAAAAATATACATACACATATTTATATACGAAACATCAATAAGTTTACATGAATCAGCAGACTGACAGCTGTGCTACCAAATATTATACCCGCAGTCGATAGTAACAATACTTGGCAAGTACAAGGATATGCATGTCGCAGTCAATCTACACTTTCTAGTTAAAATTGAGAATTTCCAATAATGATAAAAAAAAAAAAATAATAATAATAATATAAAAAAATCATTGAACTTTTACACAAGAGCAGAATATTGAGAAAAAGAAAGACATAAGTGCACCAAATTGAAAACCCAACAAGTAAGAAACAAATAAATACAAATTATAATAAGGAGGAGTAGATTAATATTAATAAATTCAGAATAAATTTTTAATAGAGTTGTAACACCAACAAGTAAAATCTGTAGTAGAAATAATAATAGTTTAATAGTTTTACAATTAAACTATTAATAGTTTTACAATTAAATTATTAATGTATTAATAGTTTAAATAAACTATTAACACATTAATAGTTTTTAAATATGAATTCAGCGCTACGCCTTCGAAAGGGGAAAAGACTTGTGGTTTCTTTTATGTTTCGTGGTACATATAGTATTATAAATTCTGAGACCTTTATTGTATAAACTATTTTGTGTGCATGTTAATTTCGTTTTATCTCATGATGTAATATGGACATACATAATACACATCATCACGGAATATCCCACAATAAAGGGTATCCAGCAACGGGTGTGCGGGTGTGCATTACCTTATAAAGAAGCACGACACATGCACGACACCAGTATCGTCTCACCTAAATATACAAAATTCAGAATGAGTGGTGAACCTCATTGCTGAACTATGTGAGACTTATTGTTTGTTGCCTGTTGTATTTTTGATTACCCGGCTCTAATGGGACACCCGAAAACGATAATAATAGAAAAAAGCCTGTGCCTCACAGCATAGATAAGATATATATAATTTTTATAATACCTAACAGATTTGTTTTTTTACTTGTGTCACTCTTTCACGCTCATACACATCAAATAATATTCACTCTCGCGCACGTACCACACACAATTAGTTGAGATATGTAATAAGTTTGGCTTTTGTATAAGGGGAATGATTTCTAAGAAAAGGTTTCATATTATCATGGTTAAAATATTTTTGTTTTGACATAAATCAAATAGATCGTTTTGAGATAATTCGAATATTTGTATGCTATATATAAATTAACACACGTAACCATTAAAAACAGTTCAAATGTTATATATGTGAATATTGGTAACTTTTCTCATCGTTATATCATGGTAAATTATGCCTTCCTTGCGTGATCTGGTTAACCTGAAATAATATTGACATAATTACAGTGCTATATTTGGAAAACAGACTTGTTATGCGAGGGAATAGGTTAAAGAATTTGTAAATTCAAGGTAGTTGGATACCAACGATTAAATTTGTATTAGAGTTATGGAAAATTTTAAGGAGGTATTCAAAAATCTATTAGCATGAATTTTTGAACAAAGCCGTGTACTTTGAGAGGCGGTATACTTTCAAAATACTATTCGAAATGGATGTTTCATTATCGCCCACAGAGGTGAAAATTACAGTCGGGGGGTGGGTAGCTAGCGTCGAAATAACTGATTAAGGGTAGCTTTGGTACCTGAACAGGTTGGGGAAGTTATTGACTTGTAAATTTCCAACGGTGATCCGGTTAATTCAGGTATGATATAGTGCAAACCCGTATTGGTCTTGGTAGTTTCATGTTTCTATATTCATGCTATATACTCGAATACATACAACTCACAGGCTATTTTACAGTAGGTACCTAGGTACGTTATAAAATATATACGTTTTCAAGTTTTACATAATAAATAACTAACATTAAAACGTAGAGAATCATTTTGTTGAAAAGCATCAGGACGTTTTGTATGCATAAAGAATTAATCTGTAAAAACATTTGTTATAATGAATTAGTGGGTATGTAAATATTATATCAGACCGAGCGCTTAACAATAGGATACAAGAGAAAATAATGTCGGTTTGACGAAACTCGTTTAAAAATATAAAATAAAACACTTCTTAATAACTTAACTACATAATTTGAAAATTACTACAACTAGCTAAATAACTTCATTAAACTTAACAATGCCTACAATGAAAAGAACATTATTCGAGGAAGTGAAGTCACAACTTAAAAATTATACAAATTATGATATTAGGCTGAGTTATGAAACAGTATTAAACACATCATTTATACTCTTTTATAATACATAATTATTCAGCAGCTTGATATAGGTAGTATACTTTTCAGTTTCATTATTTAAATAACAAACATTTTACTAATTTTATATCAACCACGTATTTTACAAAATAAATGAATAATCTTTTTGAAAGAAAAGGCAAAATACGGCAAGAATACCATTGTCAAAAAGAGGATTAGATATAATATTAAGTGTGTCATTTGAGACAGGAGAAAATCGTGGAACTTATTATGGATTTTAATAAAATGATTAATTAATGTAATGAAATGTTTATGAAGATTAGATGCCATTACGGTAGTTTCTCACATTATTATTATCAAGGAATATATTAAATCGTTTAATGCATACTTAACATAGATATATATTTAATGTGATAGAATATTAATACCTTATTACTTAGTATAAGGAAATTCTTAAAGCTCCCTTTTAATTTATTATTAGCAAAAGCAACACCTTTAACATGTAGGTATGCCAAGAGATCCACATTTATTGAATAATCATTAAATTATTGATGTGGCTCAGAATATTTTGATTAATATAATATGTCCGTTTTATGGGCACAGATAATAATTATTAATAGTTGCTGTACATGGGACTCAAAATGAGGGAGAAATAAAATGAAAAGATAAAAATTGAGAAAGTGTTAATCTTACAAAAAAGAAAACACATATTTTGAAGTTCTTATAATATGAAAATTCAACAGCTTTAAACTGACCAAATACGATGCGAAAAATACTGTATTTTTGCCCTTCATAACTGATGATTATGAAGACGTAATATGTCATGACTCCGCAATAGTCGTGAGCGGACTGGCATCAGAGAAGTTGGCCACTTGTTCCGGAGTGAGTCGGGCAGAGATGCTTTCTCGATAGAAATCCCTAAAGTCAGGGAGACCTGTAGCCTTAAGCCGGTTGCAGACCAAAAGCTAAGCCAGATACGGCCAAACTAGGAATATGTTGCGTGCACACCATAAACTAAGCGAACGTCAGTGATGTGCAGTCTGTTATTGATTTAGACGGAGGTGAGCGGTTGGATTAGGTAATATTATGATCGACGACATATGGGTTCATGACGAATTCATTCGACTCTTAGAAAAAGAAGGTTGTCACTGTCTTATTAGTTAAAGAAGAAACCCAATTTTAGATTTTGAATAAGCAGACACATTCAATTTCGGCAAACAATCGGAGAGTTAAGGACTTTAGTTTTAGAAATACACAATGAACATTTTCAGTTGTATTATCGAGCACAGTTTAATGAGTCGTTGTCATTGATCACCGGATATATAAAACTATATTGCAATTTTGTGATCCAATCGAAATTGGTATCGGATTTGAGGGTCAAGGGTGGAGCCGTTAATATGGCACGAAAAAAAGACTGACCACTCTATGCTACTGTCATCTATTAAAAACGACCCAAACACCGACTTATAAGATCAACTCAGTACAAGATATGTGTCATTTTTTTATAATAAATCATACCTAGCTTTGATACTTTGAAAGAATGAATATTTCTCTGAAATAAGAAAGTACCTACATCTGGTACACGTTCGACTTCCTAATACAATCTTCGAAATGACAGAAAATTGTTTTCGTTGCGAAAGACCTTCTTTGATTGCTTTCCCAAACGTTTTGAATAATGTATCTGCTTGTTCTAGCATCCTCACTTGGTCGGTTTCCTTAATTTTTAAGTGTGAGAAGAACTGTCATAGATGGTCTGCGTGTTGTATCCAGTCTAAAATATTCACAATGGCGTGTATTTGGTTAAAATTACACACTTTTACAACGTGACAGCTTGATTTATGGTTCCAGTGTGATGTTTATACATTGAGTAAACAAATATATTGATAATAATATCCTCCCTTGTCACAAGATCAAGTTATAAATCATTGGATTTATCTATATAATATACAAACAAATACATGTATTAATAATACATGCTGATTTTGTGTATACAAAAGTACTCATTATTCATCATAAGTAATCCGACACATGATGAAAAATTATTAAAAAGTAGGTAAGTATAAAAAATGGGTTATTTTTGTCCACGGAAATTGTTAGTAGGTATGTTTCAATCGCGATTCTGATTAAAAATGTCATATGACTTTTTTGTGTCTATTATATTTAAAACACCTAACCAGTGTTTCCAGCCCGGAAAACTACGAATTGATTGAGAAATAATGTGTATAAAATGAATTTTCTGTTGGAACATGGTATGTTCCGAAGTCAAACTACTTGTCCATTGTCTATGGTGATCGGGAAATATTGAAAGTATATGTAATACGTACCTATGTACATATAAATTGGAATTAATTTATTTTAAAGATTTTAGTGTGTACGCAATTCGTTTAAAAAAAGTATAACCTATAATGTATTTGACATTTGCGACATTTTGTTAAAATAGACAATAAATTATATTTTTTATGATCCTGTATGATAAAAGTATTTGGGGGAGGGGGGTGGAAATTCAAGTAGATTTAATATTTTAATATAATATTTAATATTTTAATACAATATAAAAATCTTTTGTACCTATTAGGTACGTGTGATTAAAACACTTTATAATAATAGATTTTGACACAAATATATATCGAGAAAGACAGATTGCATAATCGAAGGCGTTCCATATTACGAGTTGATCGGAGTTAAATTTGCACCCGGTGCTCTCAATTAATTGAAAGCTCAGTACACACTAAAAACTCACTCAAATCCAAACATTTCAAAACTGTTCAAAGTGTATTGTTATGGTTACTGAACTCAAATTTTGTCAAATGTAGGTTAGGTTAGGTTTGAAAACTGAGCGTTATTTTATATTAATACTAATTTAACAAGAATCAACAAAAATGTACCTAACATTCGGCTTTATCGGCTGTGTACATATGTTTCGGGTATTTTTTCACTGCGAGGTTAGAATTAATTTATTTGTAAATATGTAACTTCATAGAATTGTTACAAGTTATGTAAATCAAATAGGGACTTTTAAAGCTTATTTAATTATTTAAAGTAAACAGTAAAATGAGATTGATTTCTGAATGAATTTAAGTAAAGACCAGTTAATGTAATTACCGCCGAATAATAAGAGAACATTTTCTTTTATCTTGTCGTGTAATTGTCGAGCAAGAATAAATATAGTTCAACTTATTTCAAAAGTTCAATAGACTCAAACATTATACAGATCGCGCAATTTCAAAATAAAAGCAAAATGCTACTTATCTGAAGTAATTGAGAGGAAAGAGAATCGTTCAATTGGAAAGAAGGGTACGAATATTGTCAGATAAAAGAAAAAAATGATTCAATATAGATTGTATCAATCGATATCTTTTCTACAAAATAAATAATTGAATACTGACAAAACGCAAATATACTAATATTAATTGCTCTCATAATTGATTAAAGTGTTTTATTACTAGGAGATTTAATCAACCATTTAATTTTAGGCCACCCTTTCATGGATCCACATATTTTTAATAGAGGTAGTTATAAATTTTATATTTTGAGAAGTTTCGATTTTGAGGAGAGAGGGACGGTATGCACAGATACCACCCGAGTAAAACACAAATTTGACCTCAGTGTAACCCATGAGATTTCTCAAGCTATTTGCCGATATCAGTAACAAGTAGATTTTTTGTATTCTATGTCAATTTTTCCCTAATACATGACTTGAACAAGTATAGGAAAATAATTAGTAAAAGGTGCAGTTAAAACTGATATTTTTAATTATAACTGAATATTATTTGTCCGTTCAACGTATTTACATTTTTACTATGTACCATTTTAACTTCATTTAAGTTTTTGCACGATACGAAGTTTCGTGTCATAGTTTCTAGTTCGGCTGTAGACTATTTTCCACACTTAGCACATTTTAGAAGATCAAAAAAAAATATTCGTTGCGACAGAATGTTTTCGCCTAGTTGTCTCGGCACTATCAAGGCCAAAATGAAACTAAATTTGACAAGAATAATCCAACACTACTTCAAATATGTGGGCGGAGTTACAGTGATTTTACAATGTTGTAAAAATCATAAAACATTATTTAGTAAATTCAACCAACAAATCTAACAAATTCAGTTTATATTGACTGAAATATATTTTTTTTGGTGAAACATTTTGTTAATATAAAAATGAATAATCTTTTAATTGTTGCGATGCACCATCTTTGAAATGAAAACAATTCACCGTTTCATAAGAGTCTATTTATATCACGAATTCAAGCGGGTGTTTTGAAACAGAATGGAAATGAATTAACAGCCAAACAATGGATAATAATATTTTATAACACAGATGTAATCAACTCTCAGAAGAAAAACAATCTCACTCACCAATAATATATCCCATTGTTACATCGTCGGGCAGTCTTATCTTGTCGCCTATACTGATGAACTTGCCACCGCTGAAACAAACAAAAGAATAATATATAATAAGAGACGGAAAGAGAAGAGAAATGAAATAAAAATAATAATAATAAACGGGATATTGTGTAAGACTAGAGAGAAAAGGGTCATTCGCAAAATCTACAAGGAAATAAACACCACAAACATAATCTCTCCAACTTCTGTTTGTAAACACAATAATATGACGACATAGTTTTGAAGGTATGTATTATAATTTTTTTGCAAACAATAGACACTTTTAAATAAAATAAAGAAATGTAATTTAAGAAGAATATTTGTAATGTACTAAAAAACACTGAAACGACGATGGAGTAAGTAGATTTTGAAGGCACGATTCCAGAATTCCTCACATTACAGCCAATTAAATTTAACCGGGTCATCTTCTTCGATCGCCCAAAAGTTGGAGGGATATCTACATCCAAAGAGCAGCAACGTTCTATCGAAGCATATCATAAGGAAAGGAGAAAAGGAAGAAAAAAAAAACAAAGCATGTCTTCCGAAAAGTACAAAAAATTAACAATTAAAGATCCGATTGTTTAAATTATACGATCGCCCAAAAGTTGGAGTTGGAGGTTTTGGATTACCTACATCCAAAGAGAAACAACGTTCATCGAAACAGATCTAAATAAAGGAAGGAGAAAAGGAAGAAAAAAAAACAAAGGATGTCTTCTGAAAAGTACAAAAAATTAACAATTAAATATCCGATTGTTTAAATTATAAATTAAAATGACATTGTTTAAGTTGATTCTGAAATTAGATTAACGAGGAAAAAAATAAAAAAACACCAAGTGAGAATGAAAAGGATGAGCCGTCAATAAAATAAAGGGAAAACAACAAGTAAGTAAATTCAAGCAGGAGATTTTAATGGATGGGTTTGTTTAAAGGAAAAAACTTTAAATCCCTGTTAACTTGGACATCACAGTGATTGAAGAGTAAATGAAAATGACTATTTGATGCATCTTGAAAAAGTTACAGACGAATGTTTAAATGAAAATCAGAGGTGAATAATAAGAAGCAGATATAAAAGAAAATGAAATATAACAACGATGAGCATAAAAATACGTAGTTTGATATATAGATTAATATAAAAATGTGTGTAGGAATTGAACATGGGATTAAATAATTCCTAATTGGAAAAAAGTGACCGATCAATGGGGTCTCGACATTTAATGATCTCGATAAGCAATTACAAAGTATTCAACCGATTTTGTCATATATAGATGCCTTAATATCAGATGACTTCAATTGCATTAATTACTTCCAGATATGCGATTATTCAATTTATTCAATTGTGCTCAAAATACAAATACAGTTGACGAGCCAGGATCTTCAATGCACATCCATTTATTTGCACCACGGTTCCGAGATTGTTTTTATAGAGAATTTCGTGAGGTAATTTTCAATCTAGTGTTCTGTGAAAGGTCCGATTGCATTCACTATGAGAGTAGTATTGTTTCATACAAATTATTATCAATAAATTGAATTAATATTGCATGAATAAGCGTTATTGAATGATAAATATATTTTGAAAATATGCAGGTAATTCTAGCATTGCATAACTGAAATAAAGCTTTGTACATTAATTTGGTATTGAAAATTCACACACGTACATTTTCATATAGATAAATAAAATACAAAGATAAGTGTTGAAGTTCAGAAATACATCCTTACTAAAAGAACCAATTACCTATTCGTGTTATGAATGAAATAATCATAAGAATTTGGGTTTTACCTCAAATGGTTTTGACTTTTAACAATGGATAGTTGGACTTCCTCATCCAAGGAGGCATAGTTTCTGAAGAACAGACCAACTAGGTCTACTAAACGAAGAAGAAGAAGAACAATGGAGATCTCCTCACAAGCTACACGGTAAAACACAAATCAATCTACCTACTGTGGACCAATATATGTAATGTGCTCATTAAGCCATACGGTTTAAGGTCTAACCAGAAACCTCAGACGATTTGTTATGCAGACCCGAGAACATAAGAAGCTTTACAAGAAAAACAACTTGAGGGATTCTCCCCAGACCCGATACGGTTAGGACATGTAGGAACTATAAATGATCGGGACCAATTGATTTAAACTCGAGACCGTAACTAAACAGAGAACAAGAGAAAGGATGGTTCAATATACATAATGATGTGCGAGTACCATTGTTCCAAACTTAGTTTAAATATTTCAGTTTTCATTTACATACATGGATAATGGATACATTGACTTCTTATATTGAAGTAAGACAGAATTATTCAGCGAATTTAAGTGTCCAAATATCTGCGACATTGAATACAAGACTTACTTGAAGAAGACGCACAGGAGAGAATGAAGAGAGCCGACCCCACATAATGGAAAGAAATGGCTAGGACGAAAAAGAAGAATAATACTAGTGTAAATCGACATTATCGATTCAACCAAATATGGAGAGACATCATGTTTTTTTTAAATACATACATGTATATTGAAGGTCCTTTCCAGAAACACATTGTATTTCAAATTAGTCTTGATCATCTAATCATCTAATGGAACAATGACAAAATACTCGTAAAACAAAGAAAAAGATGCTCTTAAGAAAAAGTTGTCATACTTAGAAGACTAACTTTGTCGCAGTGCAGGGATAATACAAATGTCCCACTCCTAATTAATCTTGTAACAATAGGAAAATTAAGGAAGAATATAATAATAACAATAAATACTAGTGGCGAGTTTATTGCCAAATGTCAATGTCTTCCAACTCACCAGTGTTTCCAGCCCAGAGAAGCAATATTTGAGTTAGAAATGAATTTAAATTAATTTCTCCTCTGCAGGGGTTTGAACCCAGGACGCCCGCACAGAAACCAAACGGCATACCAACTGTGTCATGGCGATCGGCCTTTTCAGTTTTTAAAAGTTTATACTAAATCCTTGGTATAAACTTTTTTTATTTCAACAATAATGATTATCAACTAAGTAAATAAAAAGATTGTGTTAATAATTCTATAGTAATAATGAATATAGTGACTAATGAAAATATAAAACTTTACGAAGTAGGTGATAAATGACAAAATGCTTACATAGAAAACTCAAAGTTAATACAAAAAGACAAAGTGAACTATAATAAGCAATAGCTATACAAGCTTCTCCTAAAAATAGATTTCAATCTTCGATGTAAAAAGGATGAATAAAGCTTTCACCGAAACAAATTGAAATGAAATTTTTATAAGCACCTGAAATTGTATTACGAAAAAGTACCTACATAATATAGTTTCATAGTGTGTAATATGTATATCAATATCCGTTATGTACCTAGTACCTACGTCTAGCCGTGTCCGTGTGTATAAAAAAGCTTTCGGCGAACAATATTTCTTTCCATCTCAAAATAAAATTTAATTTTAAAAGAAGGATCATCGCAAATTTATTTTTTTGTCAAAGTATAGAGGAAAATGACAATAAAATATGATATGAATTTATCGAACGACTTAGTCAGCATTAGTCACTGTTGGTTGATTCCAAAATATAAGGTTGCTCTCCTATCTTCCACGAGTCGATTTGGTCGAGATGGAAGGGGGTGGACGAAGCTCCTGATCTCGAGGCAGCAGCTGTAACACACCTGCAGTAACTACCTACCCTCAGATACACGGGGAACGGAGTTCAACAAAAGGTAGACGAACGAGAAATCCGTACGTCACAATAAAAGATAAAAAGTGAATATCTGCCGACAGGGATGTCACCGCGATCATATTTAAATACTGACAATAATTAAAAAAATAATTTGTCATTCTCTTCGTTGTATAATCTTTCTACTACGCCTGATATTAAACCAGCCATGCCTTCATTGTTTCCTTGCCTCTTACCAGTGCAGCTGGGTTGGCCCTTTTGGTGAGCAATCTCCACGTCTTTCGGTTATGAATCATCTCCAGAGACAGCTATTCCTTCTTCAATTATTTTTTATAAAATAAAATTTCTAATAAACATGTTTTATTTTCAGATTAATTACGTTTTGAACCATATATATAGTGACGACACTCATTTTGTTGTGTCCGATTTAAATCTAAATTTTCAATGCCTAGCAAAACCTTCAAATAAATACTCGCGAAATAGCGACTTAAAAAAAACCACAATAATAGGTATATTTTTTTTTTAGTTTTGGAAATACATGATTTATGAATTCTTAAAAAATACACAAAAATTACATTTCTTATATTATGTCTCAACCCTGACAGCAGTTATATGCGGTAACACCTGCTCTATTCTCATAGTTTTTGTTTCCTAATAGATAGGTAGGTGTGTTTCAAACAGATATATTAGTGACAGGTCGTCCGTCTTGCTCTCGCACGTCTAAATCACGGAGGGGGGTGAACACAGCATCCTGCTCTAACCTCAACTCCAAGGCAACGAGGTGTCGAACGAGATTGAGTGAATTCCAGAAATTTTAAAGACACGTGGCATCAACGAAACAGTATAAATGCCGTACACAAATGAATCATCTTAAAATTTTCACCATTGTTGAATTATTTAGACGTTAAGAATGAAAACATAAAAGATATTAAATTAAATGTCTACTTAATATCCAAAGGATTGTTCACAGGCATAAATTGTAAAGTAATAATTTGCAAATAATCAGAGTGACGTATTTATATTTTTTTTCTTTTGTTTTACCTTCATTTTTAACTTTTGACTATTTTTTTTTTTATTTTCATTTAAGTGATAAACAAAGACATAATTTAACCCATCGATGTTTTTTGTCAAGTCAATCAGTTACTGAAATTTGCTTTTTATAATCATATAAACAAATGATTAATCTAAAGCATCAATAAACTCTTATTTGCTAATATATTTTATCTACGATCTTTTTAGACTTTAAAGACTTATCTTGTTATCTTGAAATACCAAAAAACAACGATTTTCCGTCCAGATATTTAGGCATATACAACATATTGATATTGTATTTTAATATCATGTCATGTGATAGTTATTTATTACAGTTATAGGGAAGAAATCATTCCATTCGATAAGAATTGATAAAATTAATATTACCATAAATGTATTTTGATCAAAATTAAATACAGCGGATCTTATATAAGAAGAAAGGTATAAGTAGGTACCTACTTGATTTTGAAATGAAAATATGCAGATAGGTACTTCAGTGTTATTTGTAAAGTTGCCATCTCTAAAATATGCAGATAGGTACTTCAGTGTTATTTGTAAAGTTGCCATCTCTAAAACACTGAGTAGCTTAAGAGATAATAGAAATATATCCAAATTATTAACAAAGTTAACCTTTCAAGTAATAAGCGAAATCCAAGTCTAGAAGTCGTCTGAAGGTCATATCACCACAGTTAAAACAAAGGGATGAAATCAAATCAATAGAAATATAGGTAAGTAAGCAAGATATTTGATGAATTCATGTCTAAACAATGAATAATATGGTATGTACCTATACATAAATCACATAATAGTTGAAATATCTATATACAATTTGACATTTTCGGCATATTTGAAGGTCAACATGACAATTTTTAATCGTTAATAATGTCAACATGACAATTTTTAATCGTTAATAATGTATACATATGAAATAAAGTCTTATTACGCAAACAAAAGAATATATTTAAAAGATCGGGTCAGAAGTCACGGACGTATAATCTCCTCTGAATGGAGTCTACTTGATACCTTTATCCAGTTAAACAATGCACCTTCGAAGGATCTTGTTATAGACGTATCTTAAATACAACTATTCGAATGATTTAAAATATGTGGAGATGTAAGTTAAAATACCTTTGCCCTAGCGAGGTTTTGATAGCTATTAGTTTGTAACGTAGTTCTTGTTTGTTACTTCTACGTAAAATTATATTTTTGTGAAATTTAATTGGAAAATGTTAAATAAAGTTTTCTTTGATACTTATTGAACGTCGATCGTCGAAATATCTATCGACACCATAAAACAAATATGCAGTAGATTAGAAATGCCATGTGTTATAGGTATGTTCAATACAACACCATAAACACACCAGGGGGGCAAGTCTGGTCCAACCGGCGAAATCAAAACCCTCACAATCACCCATATCATGGATATAATTATTATATGGAGTTCGATAATATCTTTAGATGTCATAGAACTCCAAATTATAATTATATCCATGATATGGGTAATCACTAGGGTTTTGACATCGCCGGTCGGATCAGACTTGCCCCCCAGTTCTTCAAAAAATACTATAAAAACATAATACCTACTACAACAAGGAATATTCATTCCTAAACACCTGATCCCGATTTCCTCTACTTGTCCTTTCCCAATACTTTTTTGTTATGAAGTATTATCATTCTTTTTATTCTAATCGCTTTCGCTTTGTTTTTTTTTTGTGATGTACATATATTATTAAGTCATACTTCGTAATCTGATTTGTTGGAAGAATAGTGCATGACAATTAGCCCGCCAGTGTGCGATACATTTATTTAAATAATGTACACAAATATGTCACCCAAGTTAATGCACCCAAGATGAAAGTAAACAAAAGAAATTTTTATTATAAATTATGATCTAATAACCAAAATCTAGTAAATTAGATAAATTCACTCAAAAACGTGAAATAATATAATGACTATATTTGAAATATTTAATGCCGGTACTTAGTCAAGAATATTTTCGGTTCTTAAGGAGGCTGTTATAAGATTAAATTCCTGGTTTGAATATTTAAGTCGCCATTATTCTTAAGATAAGAACGCCCTCAGTGGCCCTCCTACTCTAACACTTGACCCGCGACCTTAAATGAGCAAGAAAAGAAATACATTATAGTTACTTGGTGCCTCGCGAATATTATTAAATGTTTCCATTTTACACTGTAACTGGAACAAATTTACAAAATTAAATGTAATTAAATTTCGTATTATGAACGAGTTTTATAATAATTACGTTGGTATTTACAGTATCCCTTTCAGCATTCGGGAGTGAAGGAAAATGACTTTTTATCAAATTAACAACCAAAGAGTCTATTTACAATAAATACCAACGGAGAAAAATGATTTTTATTGATAAACTACGAAATTAAATTCAAAGACTGGTAATGAATGACAATCATTCATTTCCGTGTCCAAGGTCATCCGCCTACACTGTGTCCCTCCAGTAATTTGCAGCCATAATTCCATTTTCATTGGCCTGCCACAAATCCTCTTCAGAGCACCCTCCCTCCATAAGCGGGCAGCTCAGCAGGTGCGACATACTCTGCGTCTCTCCACACTCACATGCCGTGTCCTGGTCCGCCTCCAGCATTCCCCATCTATCCAGGTTCACCTTGCACCTTCCTACACCCGTCCTCAGCCTGTTTAGGGATTTCCAGGCTGTATAAGGCAGTAGGTGACCCGCCGGGAGTACCTCTGCTGGTTCCCGAAAGCTCTCACCTTCTATCCGTTCCTTCCACAGCTCAACTCTTCTCTTTTCGCTGGTTGAGTTTAAAGATATTGTATTCCTGAGGAAGCTGTTTCTAGATTTGAGTCTTGAGGGCGGGAGGATGTGACCATATAGCGGATGTCGAGAGTCATTCTGCTGTTTCATCTTTTCCTCTTCAGATGCTACAACTCTTCTTATATGTGGTGGTGCTATTCCAGTTAGTAATTGGATTTTTTCCACATTAGTAGGTTTAAGACACCCCGTAATTAGTCTGTTGGTTTCATTCAGAGCAACATCTACGTTTCTGGCATGGGGAGATTGGAACCAGACTGGAGCCGCATATTCCCCTGCCGAGTAGCAGAGAGCAAGTCCCGAAGTTCTAAGAATGGATGGTTGTGCCCCCCATTTTGTTCCGACGAGCTTTCGGATGATATTGTTCCGAGTACCAATTTTTCCCCTGGTGTTTAGACAGTGTTGCTTAAAAGAGAGTGTCCTGTCTAGCACTACGCCGAGGTACTTTGGGTTTTCGCAATTTTCTAGATTCTTTCCCTCCCATGTGATGTTAAGTTTCCTCTTTGCATCCCGATTTCTCAGGTGAAAGGTACATAGTTGTGTCTTTGCTGGATTGGGTTTGAGATTATTGTTTTTGTAGTATTTGGACAATTCATTCAAGGCTCTTGACAATTTGATCTCTACGTTTATAAAGACTATTATCTAAGTTTATAATGAATGACAATAATTAAAAACGAGTTGGTTGTGGCCAACGCTAAACTCTCCACTACACAATGAAGCTTCCCTGCTAATATCACACTCTAATATCAATATGAAATCAAATAACTGAACATTGCCAAACATAAAAAAAATTCTCTTATGTATTTTTCATACAAAAATCTATTATTATGAAAATAAATTATTCAACGGTTGTATGTTTTTCTTTTAACATTGAACAACTTTGAATGCAGTTTTTTGTAGATTATTGGTATTGTAAAAATAGTTTGAACAAAATTAAAATATCTAGGTCGTGAGAGCATTTTTTCAGTTATCATAGAGAAACATTGAGAAAAAATGAACCACTGTATATGGAAAACTAATCAGCTCTAAGTTTATGTACTTCACACATATGGTATCAATATAAAGTTCATCGGCCTTTTAGTTTGATCTGTACAGAGGACACAATTTTTCATATTTGTGTACGTCATACAGGATACGGCATACACATAAAAACATCACAACGAAACTCAAAGTATTACTATTGGATTGAAATGCAAACATTGGATTTTATTCCCTTTCGGGAGTAAAAAAGAATATTCGATTTACATGCACATTTGTACCTACAAGTAGGTAAACAAGCCAAAAATGAAATAATATTTCTGGCGCAGTTCAGGGGTGACATCTGTGTGTGACACCGTCATCTCATTTATAAGGACTGTTGCTTACATTGTTTACAAATAAAAATTAATTTCTCAATGTCTCAATAGATGGCGTTACAAAAAGGTTTCTCCGTTACTCCATAGAACGTATAGTAATAATGCATTATTGTCAGGTAAAATGTTACACACTATTCAAATATACAGAACTTCCAAAATTACATCGATAAGGGAACTCAATAAGAAGGCATAATTGGTGAACGTTGCGCAAGCACATAAAGTGATCATGTAAACCAGCCGATGACAGGTCGTAAGCCCTGTATGTGCCTCGAGTTCCTGGTTCTTCTACAATATCCCTACTTCGTCTGTATTGAGATGTTGGAAAAAAATGTTTGTCAATAAAAATAATATTTGTAGTTCTTCATTTTATATTTACTGCAAAATGAAAGTGAGTAGGTATTGTACCTATTTTGCTCGAATATTCGATTTCATTGAATGAATTAATAATACAACATGATTTTAGCAAATAAGTTTAGAGCGAATTGAATTTCAAATCTGATATTAATAAAATCGAAATACGCAAACTTGGAAATTATACAGAAACCTTCAAAATGCCTACATTTCGGATAAGTAGGTACTTACACCTTTATTATTATATAATGATTCCAAAACGTTTAGGCCCATCAGTTTTACGACGACAGACGACACTCGAAGAGAAAATTTAATAATTAATTACCGATTTAGATGAAATCTCGTATTGAACGACATTTAAAGACAAAACAATGAGAAATTAAATAACTTTGCTTGAACATTTAAAGGAAACGCAGATACAACAATATAAATTTTTAAACAGTTATCATTATTATTAGTAATAAGTTATTATTTAAAATTGTAAATAAATCCTTAATGAAACAATAATAAACAATATATGTACATCCCCATACAGTTATAAGGAAACGCTAAACTAAAACCGATATGGTCACGCATTTACTAACGTGGTCGTGGACATAGTTTTACAAAACCGGTAGAATCTTGGTTTCTGCATTTAATTTTAAGTCCATTGCTCATTGACCGCCCTACTACCGATTAGTGTTAGATTGGAGAACTGATTCAGATACGTTTAAATATAAAACTGATTTGTATTTATCGTGCATTGCCTCTTGGACAACAAACGGGTTGGTACTAGGTACTTTGTAAAATATTCATTTAATATATTCTGCAAACATCCGATATTTATCGACTCACAATTAAAATCTGTGATTCGAACCCGGAACTTTGGGTTTAGCAGTCAGATATCTAACTAAACGTGAAACAAGGCAGTCTATATTGATTTCATGAAATGAACCTTCTGTAAAATGTTTTATGTACAAAAAATATGTATTCACCAAAAAAAGTAAAACACACACAAACGTTATTTACTCTCCACACCATGGAATAATGGAGATTCATGATGTCACAATTTTTAAGCGTATATTTTTACATCAATTTCTCAGCGGGTATCATGTAGATAGTGTACATTGTGAGTTTCGTAGTGATGTGTTTGTATGTATGGCGTACGGCGTTCGGCGTACGGATTATCCTCTTTGTGTCCTCTCTACAGCCCAAACTATAAGTCCGATCGACTTCATATTTTCCATAGATATCCGTTAATTTCTTCTCTATGATTTCATCTCTCCAAATTTTCAAAATGCTCTCACGGTCTGGAAAGTCGAGGTATTTTTATACTGTTTGAAATTTTGGTACAAAAAAAATACACTCATCAAAAATATATTTAAAGATTGTCAAAATTTAAAGAAAAAAATAATGGTTTGCCATATCAATGTGAAATAAAATGAAAAATGTATATAACAGAAGTAAAATAGCTTCTGTAAGGGAAAATTGAGTGATAAACTTCATATTGATATTGTATGTATCTCTATAGACAAGTGTATTTTTTACTCTCCACTTCTATCTTCCTCAAGGGGTAGGGAGTGAGAACCGAACACCGCATTCTTCTATCTTGACACATACATCGCTTCATCAGCATTGATACACTGTCTCATACATGCTCATCTTGCTAGTAATGCAATTTTACTTAAAATTTCTCAACAGGTATCATGTAGAAAATACATAAGTACTATGAATTTCGTGACAGTGTTTTTGTGTGTATGGTGTATTGTGAAAACTTTTGTCCTCTGGGAATCTTATATTTGTTTAAGAATCTAATAGAAATGTACTTCATAAAAATGCATTTAGAGATTGTCAGTCAACCTTTCAAGAAGAAAAAATGAACGCCTACTATGGTGTGGAGAGTTTAGTGTTGGCCACAACCCACTCGTTTTTCTTACTCGTCGTCCAAGTTTTAAATTTATAAAATTCTGAGCTTTGTTAAAAATGTTGTACCTATATAATATCAGCATGTTTTTAAAATACAATTAACGCGAATCATAAAGATAATTTTCCCATTTGAAGGCACGCTATTTATTATATGTAAGCTTACGTGTTAGACATATCACGAAAAATTAATCAGATTAACTTAATTATATTTTGATGTGAACATTGTACCTTCGTCATTCTTCTCTCTATATTCTCTTCGTGTGAACAATCCCGACACGGTTAAATGATACATGAGACATACAGAATTCATAATATCTGATACACAACAGCGATAAGGACATCAAGAATCACTCGGTTATATTTTGGCGAATTAATTTGAATATATACCTAATATGTAAAAGAATACATGCAACAATAAGGTGTCTCAATAGAAAGTTTATATTCGTATTTAGAGCGTTATGTGGAGATGTTAGACGACTTCTTGGTGCCCGAACTGCAAAACTTTTCTTGCTTTAACCAAAGAAGCCTGTTCCGAGGAGGCAGAAAATTTCTTGAATCACAGAAAAATAATTTTTTAATTTGTTTAATTTTTTCAAAAATTGTTTTTTTTTTGTTTTATATAACTTGTACTGTATGTTTGTATGTCATAATATGAATTATGTAATTTTTTTATTTTATTTCATGTACCTAATAGAAGTTTTAAAAATATTATATTTTAATTTTGTTGATTTATAATCGATATTTTTTTTTCTCGTTGCAAAATATACCGATTCCCTTCATTAGCACGAGAATTGGATGCTTTTTGGGAAAGAAATATAAACAATGTAGGTACATCGGAAATACGTCAATTATGAAAATAAATAAATAAAAATCAAACTTAGAAGTGTTTTATTTAAATTAGGTAACAAAATAGTACAATGAATAAATAACACACTAGAATTTACAATATGTAATAGGCATGATGACTAATTTTGAGAAACTATCTCACGATGTTTTTACGCATCCACTATTTTCAAATATATATACATTTCTACATAAAATAAAGGTTTAGTAGCAAAAATCGCCATTTCAAGATCAAATTTGACACTAAAGTTGATATTTAACATTTTGTGTTGATATTAAAAGAGACAATAAGAAAGATACATCTACTCTTAGACACCTACCTATGTGAAAGACATAAAAGAAGACATATACATTTCTACAAAAAATAAAGGTTTAGTAGCAAAAATCGCCATTTCAAAATTAAATTTGATATTTACGTTAATATTTAACATTTTGTGTTGATATTTAAAGAGACAATAAGAAAGATACATCTACTCTTAGACACTTACCTAATATGTGAAAGACATAAAAGAAGAACAGAGATCCATAAGGATAAAAAGAAGCAATTCTGTACCAGACGCCGCCCAGTATCAGGGGCACAGGATTGGAGGGAGATAACTCTGAAGAATGCGGTCAAAATATTTGAGACGGCCAATTCAGCCAATTCAAACTGGGACCGGAAAGTATAGGTATAGAAGACAAAAACGAAGGAGACATTTGACAGGTCACCTGATTGGCTGAGGGATCGCTGTCCAATTAACGGAAGAATTATTGTTTCAACAATCTTCCGTGTAAATATACACACAAATACATACATTGAAACTAAATTGAGACCAACTCAAGTCACACATATATTTAAAGTTAGTATACACACAAAACATTTAATTTGAAAGTTTTCCTGTGTGTGCTTTCGAAATACATTTAACAAATAATTATTTATTTTATTTTACTGTGGTTATAGCAACACTGAACTTGCCACATTATATTAGTGTACGCTATTTTTCTTCTTGAAATGTCGACAATCTCTAAATGTACAAACTAATTATATAAAACATTTTAAATACATATATATGACGATATAGAAAGCAGTGTCGGAATTGAGTTTTTATCACCACCAAACTAGAACCACAAAACAAGATGGCTATTTTATTCCCATATATATCTTAATATAAAAAAAAATCAGATTAAGATTGGGTATTTTTATATAATGCATAAAAATCAAAGAGATATGAATGATGTTTCTTTTAAACTATCAAATGCGCATATAAAAAAAAACAAAGACTGAAAAAGTATAAATATCGATATATCCGACGTACCTATGTCAGTCTTTAAAATTATGTAAAATTTACATATCGGTATCTTGGGATTTCTTTTCATACCTCGTTAGTGAAGAAAAAGTATACCTACCTACCTTTTACGTTTACGCAATGTTCCACAATTATGACATTCAATAAGATTTATATTATAATTTTAATGTGATTACTTAATCACGTAAACTAAAATATTAAAGACGTTTTCTTAATATGTTAGCAAATACATACTGAAAAAAACTTGTGTGTTAGACGACTAAAAGCTAAAATCTGAGTCACAGAGGACGGAAACATTAAAAAGGTAGATAAATTACGCGAAGTTGCTTATATTATTTTGTGCCATCAATTTAAATCTCAGCTCCAGTTTAAATAACAATAAATTGTTATTGTAGCAAGAAAATAAAGAATAAAAAAAAAGAAAATACAACTGCTGAAAGTTTTACGGTTGACAACGGAACCATTTTAGTTTCTAACGAACAAACGTGTCGGGTATAAATGTGATGCCAGAGGGTATTTTTTTCAGAATGGCAACATCCTGAATATCAGGAACAGTGTTGAAATACCAACTACGGTTCAAAAGCAAAAAAAGAAACGTATATTTAACGTGCAGACAAACGTGTACAAAAATTGCACTGTTAGTTGCGGCAGAATGTGAAAAAGGAGGCATTCTTAGACTAGTGTACTAGAATATTTATAACCAAAAGGAAATCTTATTTTAAGTACTTAATCCTTCAGATATTGAAAAAACATTCATTATCCCAGTGCACAATACTCCTTTTTCTTACCAATAAAACTTATTACTTTTCCAATCCTTGTCGCATCCTTTCCTATAGCCTCTCCCCATTATATCTCCGTGTTTTTTTTTTAATTTTATGTTGGTTACAAATAATATACGCCAGTGTCTTCACCAAATTACTATTGTTGTTCGGAAGATATTGCCGTTAGCAAATAAACCCGCCATTGTGAACCAATATGCATTAGTCGTGCACATAAAGTTTTAACTAAATAAACAAATACAAGAAAAACACCTATTTATTGTGTGACATGGGTGTACAGTGTACAGATTGGTTTGTTACTAACCAATTCCTTTGAAACCGTCTCGAGTCAAAGGTCCAACGACCCGCATTCAATTACCGATAGTAATCGAAGATCGAGATGTGATTTGGTCACCGCTCCTGCATCACAATAATTGAAATTTGAAAAATCGGTCGATCTCCACGTCGACATACGAACAGAAATCGACAATGGCTGCCATTGGATTGTGTGCTTATCGTCAAAGACCATCGAATCTTCATTTTCGGTACGAGAGAACACAAAGATGATAAGATCAAGACATCAGAAACCCTTTCTTAATAATGATGTTGTACAATTTATCGATATTGATTCACTACAACTATTTTATGGTTATGGATGATAGACATTGAATAGTTTTTTTTAACATAAATCGTAACTACATAGACAAGAAACGTTAAATGAAAGGTAAAAGTTAAATCGACGGTTTATTAGCAAATTAATCAAATATTGAAAACGAAAAATATGTGTTAATACACAAAAAGGAAAATAATTTTTATTTCTTTATAAAAAATATACAGCAAAAATAATTACATGAACAAATAAAAAGTCATACGCTTTATAATAAAACTACATAATATGTTATATTTTCATGAGTATTTACTTTTATTTTGTATGTATTTTGTAAAGCTTTTCCAGAAACTAAAAGGTACTATGTCAAATATTAATAAAATAAAATAAATAAATTTACTGTCTCACAGATCCTGACAGAAAACACAATTAAAAACTAATAACAACCGAGCTACGATTGTCGTAATATTTGATTTTATTTATTTGAGTTTTAAAATCATTAATTAAAAATGACAATGGTATAATGGACATGTGTTTATTGTATTCACTTTTCATTTTCCTAGTAAGTAAGTAAAAATAATAAACACTTCCTTGCAACCTGTGCAAGTAGCGAGTTCATTGACATATGGCAATGAACCCAGAGAAGCAAGAATTACGTGAGAAAATAATTTAAATGAATCTCTTTTCTGCTGGGGATCAAATCCAGAACGCCCGCACTAAAATGAAACGGCTAACCAACTGTGCTACGGCGGTCTGCAGAGTTGGTAAGCATGGAAAGTAATTCCAAGGATATATGTATACAAAACGATTAATCAATATGACAAGTCAATAAAACTTCTATCCACATTTTTTTACAATTTTTAATGTGATAACACTCAATGAAGTTGCCGGAAATTAAACGTTAACAAAGTAATAAAAACACAATACCAAATATGTCGGTATACAATGAAAAATAATAAAAAGAACATTGCAATATAAAAAAATATAGATTTGATCGATTCAAGGTGTACAAAAAACCCAATGATTTCCTTTCACTTACAGCATTAGTTTCCAACCAATGGTCAGCAATAATCTTAATACATGGTCCGTGAAAGATAAAAAAAGAAGACGGAAACTCAAAAATCAAATAATTGCTAATCGAATTTGATTTTGTACAAAAAATCTGCTTTCAATTGTAATTGTAGGTACTGTTAATGCATGAACTTTTAAGTTTATATATTTTAAGCCTTGAACCATGCACGGAAAAAAATAATGTCGGTAGCCAAACAGTTAAGTTATCCTATTTTTATAGGTGTATAGTTCTAGCTAACAACAAAATAATTAAAGTGGTCCCTGGTCAAAAAAGGTTGGGAATCACTGATCCTGTGAAGGTAGGTCTGAGAATATTTATTAATATACTCGTAATAAGAATATCTAATAAATTTGGTGGCAATCTTACTATCTAATAAGATTCCCACCAAACTGTAATTTATATGGATCTCAGTATAATTTCTAACAATTCTTCAAAAAACGTATGATAGGCTTTACATTGATTGAAACTTATCAAAATTAAAAATTTAATTATAAAGGATTCACGTAAAATATACTTAATAACAATGTTATATTTATTCACGTTTTTCGTTAATTCTCTTCCATATAGAGAAAACAAGACTAGGATATTGATAATTCCTTATTGATTAAACATAAGCTATGACTTCATTTTAAAGGTAAAAACGCAATTTTAAATAGTTCATAAACAAATCAAGGTGTTTTCGTAGTAAAATATATTTGAAACAAATTTACATAAGCACAACAAACGACTCTAAAATCTACAATAAAACTATAAATATAAAGTTGATACCTACCAACGTACAAAGGGGAATCATAAAGTTATTCGTAGAAAATTTTACAAAATACATAAGAAATGTTATTACATCATATATGGTTACTAGATTTGTGAAATGAACTTTTACCAATATGCGTTTTATCGACAAGCCGCAAAAGCTTTAATTCCAATAATAAACCAAAAACATTCGATAACAAAGCAGAGTGACTTTCATAACGAAAATATAATCAGAGGCGATTGGTTCGATAATACAATAATAATTGTTGTGGGCGCTTGTTCAATATTAGGAATGATTCTTCATTGACATCGGCCTACAGCTGTTATATTGTTGTTTGTGAATTGTTGGAACCGTTCTACGGTATTGTTATGGCCGTTGTTAAATTGTTGGAACACCGGGGGTCCGGCAACTTTGGCCTTATCGCCGATTGCGCCAATCAAAAACCAATTAAACGCTAATACTGACCGACACAGGCGCAATTAAAGATATTATACTGAGACCGGGCAAAAATTACATTTGTTTCCATTGTCCTGTCATTGAGGAAATAGCGCAGAGATGTGTTGAGCTTAATCTATCGTCAGAAATCAACATAATGCAGCATATACAAGATACGGGTAGGTATAAACGTAGATCAGTCTAATACGATGTATGTGTATACATAGTACAATTATATTTCACTAAGAGCTTCGTCCTTATCGCTAAACTATCCCAAGCCTTTCCAGAATGCAATAGAAAATAAATAATAACTTACATAGATTCCAAAGATTGAATTAATATTGCGATTCGATAAAAAATATTTTCCGTTACAAAAAAAAACTTAGTCAAAGCAAACTTAAACATCTAAATGCAAAAATACATTTTTTTTGTAATTTCATTGCAAATAATAAAATTTAACAGGATGGACCTGTATAAATCACATCAGTGAAAGTAAATATAATCCTTAACAATCTGATTTGATCAGATTGTTAAGGATTCAAATCATTTTAAGAATGAGCTATCAAAACGTTATTTCGTATACGAAGATAATATTGCACATCGTACGTAAATCTGCGAGAAGCTAAGAATGTCGCCGACGATATTTAAACAGTTAATTCATCATTTTTATTTTCTATAATTAAACAGGAAAAATACGAAAGTTATTGAAAAATCAAACAGTACACTTCATAACAATATTCATTGAAACACAATAGAAAGGTGTTTTTACAGAGAAGAATTGAGCTGTGAAAGGAACGAGAGGAAGTGAAAACAGCCATGAACCATGAACCAACAGAGGTACTTTCAACGGGCCATCGACTACCATATTATGCAACCTGGAAATCCCTGAATACACTAAGGACGGGTGTATGAAGGTGCAAGGTAAACCTGGACAGATGGAGAATTCTAGAGGCTGACCAGAACAAATCATGCGAATGTGAGGAGACTTCTGAACTGCCTGCTAATGGAAGGATGGTGCTCTGAGGAGGAACTACGGCGAGCGAATTAAAATGCAATTATAGCTGCAAATTACTGGAGGGACACAATATAGGTTGATGATCTTGGACACGGAAAGTAAGTAAGTAGATGGAATAATGTGTAGTGATGAGCAAAAGTCTTGCAGTTTTAGTCTTGGTCTTGCAGACCCCGCTGTTAGTTAGCTACACTAATGGTTGAAAAACCAAGACCAAGAGCAAAACCACCCTGGTCATGCATTTGCACATCACAAATAATGAATACGTGAATATTCACCGCTATAAAAGTCAATAAGTTTGAGAAGCTCATCAAATGCTCTAATACTTATATTACCTATAAGCCTATTAATAAAACCGAATAAAGATCATGAGGTACTAGTATGTGAGTCTAAGAATGTTTAGATGGTTAAATATTCGATATTGATATCGCTGAAGTAAGGGAGAGTGAGGAATAAGGACGTTGGTATTTCCCTTATTGCATTCCGTAATGCTACCCAACTTTGTTCAGCAACTTTTAATTTTGAACCATGTCCACATATTATATTGATAAAAGGAGAATAATTTCATTATTTTTATAAAATCTACGTCATCAATATCGGAAGAAGACTAAACTGTATTGAATAAACCGTCGAAGAAACGCCTGAATCAAAATTGATCATTTGATTACACTGATCCATCAAATATGCTGCGGAAGATAGGTAAATATTTTATTATTTTTCGAAACGAAAATAAGGCTTTGATCAGTGAGCACTGATAGACAGGCATATAATTTACATTATCGTAAAGGTAACATTAATGACAGATTGAAAAGTTATACATAAGTATTCTATCAAAAATAATTTCATTTTTTCTGGTTTGTATTATAACGATACATACCATATTGATTTTGTAATTGTTTGTATTGAATCAAATATTATAGAAATTATGGGTTGTATTTGAAAATAAATAGGTATCATAAATATTTGTATAAATATGTCAGGTGAAAATAAATACATTAAGCTATTTTCCGCGTGTTTAGTTTAAAATAAAATAGGAATTAAAACATGATAATGACCAATAATATGACAATATAATATGAAACTACAAATATTTTTCCATAAATACTAGCATCGTGTATATGTATTTATGCAATGGTATAAGAATTCAATTAAAAGGTCGATAATCTTTAATGTTTTTAGTGTCCACCTGTGTGACTATTTTGTTTGAATATTTACTAACTAATGTTTGGTATGTATTATTGATCTTTATGATTTCGAAGACAGAGAGAGAAAAAAATCCAAGATAACGACTGCCTGCTTACTATTTGAATTTTTTGTTCTGTGCTCACAAAAAGGAGTTTAATATTAGTTTTCTTTATCGACGATATCCCTAATGATGATCTGATATTTTGGGCGAACGTCCGTAAATTTGTACGGTCCATCCAAAAAGTAAAATCATTAGCATATTAGTGGAGTCATCCGATGCATAAATCTTAATTAAAATGCCGATCCGGCGGATCATTTTGAACAATTAACAAGATAAAAGTCGAAGGTGATCTTTTTTATACAATAAATATTCAAATTAACCTTTGGTTAAATCAAACGGCAGTGTAATACGGATTACAGATAAAATAATCGTTATTTATTCTGGCTAGTGTAAGCTGTATGGGTCGAGTTCTTTTCAAATACCTGTTTGTGGCTTGATTAATGTCATTATTTTGCAGTCAACGTTTATTTGTACAGAAGCACTCGATGTCAATAAAAAAGAAGCCGATTTGAATATAAAAAATAAAAGCAAAACGCGATAATTATATGATAATATTTAAATTCGGATTATTTTCGTACAAAGTTGACGATTTATTCATGTAATTTATATTATGTACCTACAAAATGTTGTTATAAATATACTTATCTCGTTTTTGTATATTTTAATTTAATGAAGATTTTAAATAAAACGAGTGTGCCGGCCTCCGTGACACAGGTAAGCCGTTCGATTTCTGTGCGGGCTTCCTGGGTTCGATTCCAAGCAGAGGAGAAATTTATTTAAATTAATTTCTCACGCAAATATTGCTTCTCTGGGCTGGAAACACTGGTTAGTTGGAAGAAATTGCCATACGGCAATAAGGTCGCCACTTCCACAGGGTGTAAGTAAGTGTTCATTATTATTATTATTAGTAGGTTGTGGCCAACGCTATACTCTTCACAATCAAGTCACCTAACAATCTATACAAATTTTGTATTGATAATTTTCAGCGTTTTCATAAAATGAGGTGATTAAATTTATTTTTTATTTAAATATTTTGTTATGAAAACTTAATAACTATTCAATGCCATTTTATGAAAGTTATGTGCCTTTTTAGCAATTTGAAAATTTAAATAGCAAGTTTCCTGGAGCTTGGGGTCACTTTGAAATATATGCCAGTTAATAAAATTGAGAAGCACTGATCCTTCAAAATCTAACGGGGTATTAGTATTAGATATACTAGTTGCATGTAACACATGAGATCCAACTGTCGATAGCGATAGTATGTATAGTTGAATAAGTACCAAACTATAAACCCATAAATACAAATTATTTAATATTTTAAGATATTTGGTTTTCTATATAACACATGTACCTAGATATTTATGTCAAGATAGGATAGTATGGAGGTCAGTCCTTTGATCCTACTCAGAAAATGAAAACAGCATGATGGTATGTATGTATGTTTGGAGATTAGTATCAAACAATTAGGTCTTCTTAGATATTGTATGTAGGCGACTGCCATACAAATTGTATGAAGCAATGTCGTCACTAATAAGTTATTATTAATTACTTTCTGTATTAAAGGGAGGAGGCCCTTTTTGCAAAACAAGTTTAATTCATACGATAGGTACGCCGCGCCCGCCATTGATATCGCGGTTTCTTTTATAATAATAAAAGAATATGAGTATGTTTATGTTGTTTTGCGTTCTCGTTTCATTTTAATTCGGTGACATTCCACATGGCGAATTTCATCCCTAATGATGTGAAATTGTTGCCATATCTTGGCCGGACCAATGAAACCCACCGGGCGCGGACGGTGTTCCGTGTGGGAACTATAAAATGCCGACACGATTAAAAAATACGAAAATAATCGTTTCCACAAAACCAAAGACGTGATATTGAAGTTATTCAATAAAAAATAAGTAAATACCTTCTTTTATTTCATAAAATTGTTGAATATTGTGTCTGACAAAACTACATATCAATTCATTTAGCTCGACCATAGATAATTATTCTATAGCTCCGTGACGAATAGGCATAGAATATAAAAGACTTGTGTTTTCATTTTACTATTTGATGAATCACAAACTTTAATATTTATTGAAATAATTTATTACAATCAAGCTTATATTTAGAAAATTTAAAAAAATATTGGTATATTGAAAATTATATAATATTACTTTGCACTATTTTTTTGTGACAAATTTAATATCTCAATAGAGACGAAGACGAAGAAGAGAAGAGGAATCGTTTTCTTCTTCTTCGTGCCATATCAGGTCCCCCCGATCACTGCTGAGAAGGCATATCTATCCGCCGCCGTACGGAACAATTCGCCGACGTCTCTGATGCCGGTCCACTTACGAATGTTGCGGAGCCATGACATCTGACGTCTACATATTCTGAGGCGTCCCTCTACTGCAGCCCTTCATAATTAGTTGGAGCAGCCTGTACCTTTCTTAATTGTGTCAACTAGCTCGAGCTCGACATTTACTCTCCTGAGTACCTCCAAAATTTAAATTTTATCGATCTAGGAAATTTTCAGCGTGCGAAGATCAAAGGCATCGTTTAAAGTAGGTAAATTGATAACTGAAATATTATTTAATTCATTTATTAGAAGCTTACTGGAATTTGGATCGGTTGTATGGAATCCAAACTATGAAACGCATATTAACGCAATAGAAAATTTTCAATAAAAATATATTAAGCAATTAAATTTTCGTAATGGATTACATTTCTCTAACTTTTTTAAGCTCTAAAACACCACAACACAAAACTTCTGGAGACACGCAGATCATTCTAAGATATTTGTTTTCTATACAAAATTATTAACGGTCTGATCGACAGTGCACCCCTTCTAATAAGCTCACTCCGTTTTCACTGTCCACTTAGAAGAAATAGAAACCAGTCTCTCTTTTACATAGAATCTTCTAAAACTAACTATATGCTAAATTCATATATTAATAGAGCTTGTACTGGGTACAATAGAAATTGTTTGAGCGATCCGGAATTGGATATGTTTGCTTCAGTTTTTATATATTTTGAAAAAAATGTGAATTTGTCGGATATTTAATCTGTGCTCTGTTTTGTTGTGCACATCTTTAACTTTTTAATTGTGCCCCTTTAACTTAATTTTAATTTATCATTATTCATACACGTAATTTTAATCATAATATGAGTTCCTAGTGGTCTATGCTTCCCCCCCCCCCGCTCCCCCCCTACATCTCTTCTTTCCCATCCTGTTTTCATAATTGTTGGCAACATAAAAATTATCTCTGTATATTTGTATAAATCTTTATTGTATTGCTGTTGTATTCTATAAAATAAATAAATAAATAAATTAGTGTCATTATTTATTAGGTATAAATAAAACTGTCATCATCAAAACTACCAAATTATATGAATTATTTGTACAATTTTATTTTTTTATTGAATAATAAAGTCCACGTCTTACTGTTATTCATACGCGCCAATTCTGCGAATAATAATGATATTATTCAAATAATAAACAAAAAAGACAATACGGTAAATAAACATACATGAGAATCCCTTTCAAAGGATACGGCCGTATCAAAGAAAGCAAATGAGATTCAAGATGGAGTTAAAACGAATGTATATTATAGTACGTACCTTAGGGTGGGTAAGGTACCTACTTGTGTTTAGTTACATATGACCTCAGTGAAATTGTATACACACAAAAAAGTGCTTGTATTTTTAATACGAAAAGGGAAAACTCATGTTACGTACAAACATAACAGGATTTTATTTTGTCTCGTGTACTTAACGGTATTTATGTAAGAAGGTACAAACACTTTGGCCATATACATTTGGGAGAATGACGGTTGAAGTAATAATAATAAATACTTGTGTGGCAAAAAGTTAAATACAAACATCTCATACCCCGATCTTTGTCACAGTCAGAGCTCATAAAAAAAATGTTATGTAAAAATATTCGTTTTCATTAAAAACACACACAATTGAAAAGAAAGGTTCACAGTGAAATAATTATAACAAACATGTATCCAGTAATTCACATAAGCAAATAGCCACTGGTTAAATTAAATTAACAACTCAAAGCCGTTTGCGAAAATTCAAGTCGAATATTTATATTTTCTTTCATAAAAAACGCATTTCATAAAAAAAATACTTTTATTTTCAAAGAACGAAGTTATTTACTTGTATGTACCTACTCTGTTCAACTAAATTTGAGTTAAAGTTAATTTAATTATGTGAACTCCGTTTCCCTACAGATTTTAGAATATCAAAACTCTCAAACGTTTTTATTTAATATTACCTGTCTTAAGAATGTATATAAATGTTAATATAGTATCGGCATTTAGAAAATAATATTACTTTAATACAAAAAAAAAAAAAAGTGCCTTAGAAGTTTTGAAAGATAGTATCATTTTATGATTCGGCGGATATTTTGTGGTAGTTAATATAATAGTCGAGTCTCGACACGCCGGTCGATGGAAGGACAGCGCTTCCGAAACATGTCGCGAAGTGACTAAAAAAAAAAACAAGTGTTTTATAGCTAATTTATAATTCAATGTGGTTTTGAAAGATATTTTGAAAGTTTTTGTATGGTCATACAGAGTTGATACATTATAAATACACTATATTTATACATACCAAGTCATCTTTTCTTAGATGGATTTTTATCAATCCCTTCATTTGATTTGTCTTTCCTGCATATACTAGAGAAAATTTGTTAGTAAAATTGTATTAGTAGGTAGATATATATTATATCTCTTCTTCTTCAGCCCCTTTCACTCCACTGCAGGATAAAGGCTTCTTCTTGAGTTTTCCACTTCTCTCTATCCTGGGCGCTCTGTTTCCATCCATGTCCCACCAGTTCGACAATATCGTCAGTCCATCTCCTCTATTATGGTAGGGTCTCCAATTCAGAATTTTCAGAATATAATATCTCTACGTGATTCAAATCCACGATTATTCATTGTATTGACCAATTCATGGAAAAAGATTTATCCTCTAGGTTCAAATTGAGCAAGCAAAAAACGCTCATTACAGCATATGGGGTTAAAATTGAGGATTCGTAGGAGAATTAAAAAAACACAAACGATTTATATCGCCGACTAAAAACACAGATGTTAACTATTTCCATGCCTCGCCTCTGGTTGAATTACTTCAATTGCTGTTGAACAAATCTGCAGCGTTTGTTTTTACAGGTATTTTACGTAGATACACGTACACGTCGTTTTACCTTTATGAATATTAGGTATATATGAAATCCACTTATATACCTACATATTTTATGCATAATAGAAACACAGGCGTGAATATGAAATAAACTGGCAATAAAACTATAAGTATAGTTTTAACGCAAATTTCAATGTTCGAAAAAAAAATAATCTTATACTAATTTTATTTTATATTGTAAACATGCAGTCTTAATTGCAAGTAATACAAGTGTAATTTAGTTCTTCATTAGAGGACCAATTTACATTTACATAAAAAAGACATATTATAGATGTCCATTTTCTATTTTAAATAGGGTGAAATAGACAAATAGGGTGAACGGTGCATTAAGAACAATAATGGCCGACCCAATTATCTCAAGGCCAGCAAAGCTCGTTGTGCACAATGCAATAGTCGTACCAACATTAATGTATGCAAGTGAGACATGGACATGGCAGAAGACGCATGAAAGTAAAATTAACGCTGTGGAAATGAGGTCCCTAAGACGAATGTGTGGTAGAACGATCTATGATAGGATAAGGAATGTGGACATCAGACGAGAATGCAAGATTGAAAGAGATATTGTGAGTAGAATGAAAGTAAATACACTACGATGGTTCGGACATGTGGAGAGAATGAACGATGAGCGCCTGACAAAGAAAGTATACAAGGCTGAAAAGAGTGGAATGAGAGGTCTTGGCCGCCCGAGAAAGAGTTGGCATGATCATATAAATGAGATTTTGAAAGATGGTAATATACGAAGTCAGAATAATAGGAGAGCATGTATGACGCGATGCATGGATGTAAATGAGGCAAAACATGTATGTCAAGATAGAGCTGTCTGGCGTTCGGTCCTCTCTGCCTACCCCAAGTAGGGATACGGCGTGATGGTATGTATGTACATGTATATTCTTAAAGAACACATTTTAATTGTTGCAAGTTCTGTGAATAAATGCATGCTGTAAATAGTTTGTTTTACATTATAAGTAGACTGACGTGGTGTTTGTTAATCATGGTTTTGTAATTTCATTTTTTAATGTCAATAATCTTTATGTGCGTTGAGGTATTTTTTATGTGCGTTTCTTAAAATATGTGCATATTTCAAAGCCCAACATAGATGAAGTCGCACCTATTGGTATGGGACGTATGTTAAAATTTATATAATCATAGAAAGCTGATTATATTTTCAAAGGCCGCGATTCTATCTGACAAAATTTTGAAAACGTTTTTTTTAATATGTTAAATTTATATTTTTCTCCAACATTCAACCTGTGTTCGGTGTTAATACGAGTAAAAAAACGCAATAAATACTTCGTGATGGTGTGTGGTTATTTTTATGTTTGCTAAACCAGCTAGTAGAAGGCAAGTCTGTCGAGTCCGCTAGTTGAATATATTATTGATAATAAACAATAAAAAGCTCAATAAATCTGAAAAATTACAATATTAAACTCATTATCCTGAATAAAATTATTAATCATAAAATATCATTGTCTTATCACATTTAGCATTTCTTACTTCCTAAACATCAATTATAATATATATAATATGCTAATAGAAATTAGACATGAAAACTAGCGCTGTCTAGAAAATATATATTACTATAAATGATTCGTTTTTATCTTAATTAATAAACCTCTATCAGAGCTGATAACCACAATTAATTGAAAAACACCTACGCAAACTGCCTGCCACGTTCAGAATTAAAATTATGGCTTGTTCTTGGAAACAACACCATCCATTTTAATAATGTGGTCTAACGTAAATAATAATATATATTATACATAGGTAGGTACAGAATAATCAGCTTACTGGTAACAAGTTCAAACCTGCTCGATTTGTTATCAGAAATACATTACATTTGATATCACAAATCAACAATACATACCTCAAAATACCGTTGGGAACTATTCTAATGTTTATTTATGACAAACAAGAATAAGTATATGCTATTATATTTTATCTTATCTTGTCGATTGAATAAACTTAAAAAAAACACTGTTATCGAAGAGTTTTTTTAAAGCTAACACAAAGTGCAATGAGCATTGAGTTGTTTATGTACATACATACTAGAGAAGTTATCCACGTTTGATTCTAACAAGTTGTTGTCAAGGCAACTTTTGGATCAGAAACAAACACAGATAAAACAAATATTAAAAAAAAATCTAAAAGGTAGCAAATGCTTGTAGGATATAATCAAGTTTTACGTAGGGTAGCATATTTTCGTAGGGTATAATCAAGTGTTACATAGGGTAGCGTTGCTCGTAGGATATAATCAAGATTTAATTAGGGCAGCATATGCTCGCTTGCTGAGGATTAGAGTATTTTATGTCCATAAAGTATGAAATTGATAAATGAGTGAAAATTAAAAAAATATTTATTTCGTCACATTGACATCGACACTGGAAATTGACATTGAACATTGATATGAGAGGAATCTAATTTTCGAACTTCAAGTATTGGATTTTGTATAAATACATTTAAATAAATCAATTATAAGATCATATTGTTTTTTTTTAAATGGACATAAAATACTCTAATCCTCAGCAAGCGATATATTCGTCGGATGTAATCGAGTTTTGATTTAGGGTTGCATAAGGTTGCTTGTAGGACATAAGTAGGACATTGCTTAGGGTATCATTATGCTCGTAGGATTCAATTAAGTTTTACTTTGCCAATAATAAGTTTCGAAGACATAATTTAAATCGTTTCAGTAATTCGGACGGAATAAAAAGAAACTGTGTATCAGTCAGAAATTAGTCCTGGAACTTATGGCTCAGGAGTCAGTTGTAAAACCTACGCAGCTATGAAGGCTGACTAATGGTGTTTTTAATTCAAATTACAAGCTGATCGTGATAAATTGATTAACAGCTTTAATCGTGGGTTTTCTTTGAAATATTAATATAAAACGTTATGACTATTAATGTATTTAATAAAGTAAAAAGGATTGTAATGTATTACATACACAAAAAATAGGTTAAAATAAGGATTTGCTGGCCACAAATTAGACCCTGAGTAACGAACGAACCCCCCTGTAATTCATCAGCACGTTGGTTCATTAGGTATGCGGGATTCATTACACGAAAAGGGTAGTTTTTTTTCAGGAATTGCGTAATTTTAGAATCGCTTTGGTAATGCTCTAATGTGATGAGCTTTGGTAATGAAGTTCAATGATAAAGTTAAACGTTTACAGAAAAACAAATATTAAATAAAAAAAATATATAAATATTTATATAAGCAAAACTAAACATATAAAAATGAAAACGTTAACTATCTGATGATATCGAAATTCTTAATGTTTCTGACTTTTCACCGTATAACATTGTACCAAAAGTGTCTTCGAAAGTCCATATTCCAATAGCAACATGTCTACAAGTCTTTATATATAAAATAATTCTCGAATCAATTATCTTGATTATAAAAACGGTAGGTACATATTTTTTGAACATAAGTTTTTCTTTTAAATGGGTAATTGATATCAACTTACGCGTATATATTTTTTTATTGAACTTACGAAGTCGACATTTTCAATCGGCTTTGATATTAAAAGTTTGCATATTTGCGAGAAACTTCAAATATCCCTGCCGCCGCCTTTAACTCTATAAAAGAATTTTTGAAAACTTTTGCTTAATCATAATGCTAAGCAATAAATGTATCTCGGGCTAAAATATTTGGCAAAAACATTATAGAGGGAAATTTATATATTAAAAACTTAGGTATTTTCACTTCGCAGCTAATGGAGCGTGGGTTGGGGGGGAGGGTTGACGATGACTGCTTGAAAATAAATTATTGTTTGAAGGACTTAGGTAGGTATGAAAATTGTATTGGTAATTACATTAGCAAACAATCGATTCTACCAACACGACGGCAACGCGATGATTTCCATATTCAATAAATATTGTATTCCTATATAGAAACTTTTATTTCTTCAAAATACATTATAAAGTATGAGCGTGTATTGGATAGTAATGCTTTGAAAAACATAGAACCACATTACGTTATACTCAAATATTTAATAATACTCATAGTTCTCGGAGCTCTCAAATACCACAATCTGTAATGATACATAAATCTACACTACGAGCTTCGTTGATAGTTTCCCGATTTCGAAAGCTATGAATTATATTCTGATGAACAAGCATAGGTATATATTTGCTAGCAATCGATACAAATCTAAACTTAGATTCTATTGCTTTCTGATCTCTAATGGCATCCTTGTTTTCTAACCAATAAATAAATCTGCACGCAATTGATACAAATTTATATCAAATAATATCCCTCAATTCTTAATAAGAAATTGCTATAGTTACCTAGCGAGGGGCATCATCTTGGAGGCCAGTGCTCGACTGATGCAGAAACCAGCGCCTCCCGTCGCGAACCAGAAAGATATCTTCTGCTGTAAACAAAACCATACACATGATTTATTATTCGATATGACCAGCCAACATCAGACACAATAAAACATAATGGCGAGTGGAATCGCCATGCAATCATCACACGGCACAATGATACAAATTCATACCAACAACATAATAGAACACTCAACAATTGATTTGAAAGAATTTCTTAGGATCACGAGTTCAAGGGGTCATTCTTGAGAAATGAACAAGAGAGATTATCTATTTAAATTGTTTATTTTTGATAACATACTACTATTGTATTTATATTTGTAGCTACTATTGATGCATCTACCTTCATAGTTATAACAAGTTGAATTCTTGATTGTATTTTTTAACCATTACAGTAAATATAGTAAAAATACAGAATAAAACAAATAGAAAGTTCTTTGAAACCAAATTACAGTTTATTGGTAAAGGTCTATCGAAAGCCACCGGAGTTCTTAGTAATATAATTGATTTGATTTGTAGAAATAAGTATTAATATTTATTACAATTAACTTGAATGAAAAACTCAAACAAATGTCATTTAATGAAATATTTTATAGATACAAAAAAATGCCATTAGAAATTAACATATTACACTCAAAATTTTCACAAAACGTAAAAATACAACGATTTCTAAAGATTTTGGAAATAAAGCAAAACTCACTCGAAAACTTTCTTAATTTAAAATTTAACAGTGAGCCGACAAAGAAAATCATTTTCTCTTATATATTTTTTTGTTATTTTTTACCTCTTGGAAATAATTGCTTCTTCGCATCACTAGATTTTTTTGCTTTTGATATTTCAGTTTTACGATATAGGTATAAATTTGGCTATGAGGCACCGCATAGAATATTGTCCAATTCTATTATCATTTTTATCGGGTGTCCCGTAAGCGTATTTACCTTTCCGTGTTGATTAGGATGCAAGTACTGCTTCGAATGAGGCACTAATTTGTTGCGCTAATGCATTTAAAAACTCGTGTTGAATTCAAGGCATGTGTCCCCCAAATGCACACGGTTTAGCAACGCAAACTGTTCCTGCTAATACGAATCACATAGTTGAGCAATGATTTTCACCATCCATTCTGAATTTTGTCTTTTTAGGTTTGACGGAAGTAGTGTGTGGGGTTACACGCATGTATCGTATATCCCTTTATATGGTGATTCACACCCGCACATAATATGACGCTGGTTACACCACATTTTGGGATTGTGCCGAGATGATATAAAAAATGGATCATTTACTAAGCACTATTGTGTATACTCGGACTACTAAAGCACCTAAGGCCAGAGACTCATCTCTCGTAAAACAAAAACCCTCATTTACAAAAATCATTTTAGACCGGTCATGGCATATTCATCAGAATGCTGGACATTGACCAAGAAGGACGAAAATGCATTGTTGGTATTCGAAAGGAAAATACTTCGCAAAATATTTCGCCCAGCCTGTGAAGGAGGATCCGGTTTAACCATGAGTTAGAAATAATGTATGGCGAACCAAAATACATCAAAATAAAACGTCTACGTTGGCTCGGACACGTTTGTAGAATGGAGGATAGCCGGGTCCCAAAGAAAGTATTGAACACCTGTCCTGAAGGAAGAAGAAGCAGAGGGAGACCTAGGATGAGATGGCTGGACGACATCGAGGGCGATATAAGAGCGATCAGACAGACAAATTGGAGGAGACTTGCTGTCAACAGGGCGGGGTGGAGGCAGTTTCTTGAGGAAGCCAAGGCCCTCACCGGGCTGTAGCAATATTGCTGATGATGATGACTATTGTGTATTCATCTCAAGGTATAAATAAAAAAAAATATTTATATTTTAATCAAAACAAGAAATATAATTACAATAATGTAAATGGTACCTTAAGCCATAGCATCAAGAAGATTGAAAAGGAAAGAAATATCTTGGAGTACCTTAGTTACACAAATGTCTCTAACAATCTAGAACTTGGTATGTTGAAGGTACTTGCTGAACAACGTGGATGAAGATTTTTCCGCTTTTGCGTAGCTCAAGTGATCTTTTGAAATGTTTGCCGATAAGCCATTGTACAAAAAATTTATTCTTCTTAAAAAAATTATATGTAAAAAACTAATTAAAAAATATATATGTAAATAATTAAAATACATCGTGGTAAAATCATCATATATTTTTAAGCATTTGATTATTATATTGAATTTATTAGGACAATGTAGGTACACAATTCAAGGATTTTTTTATCGTTCTTGCATTTTTGTATTTTAGGTACATACTTCTATGATTATTCAATGTACCTACATCAATAGTGGACAAAAGTAATTGGTCCGTCTTTTTTTCATTTCATAGTGTATTTTCTCTGTTTATCTTATAAGACTGTATTTGTCCCTTAAATAAATAAATAAATAAATACATACATAGGTACCATCAGGGCATATCCTAAAATGTGGGGTGACCTTTGACAGGTGTGCAGGATTGCATAACCTTATAAAAGGATGTACGACACATGCGTGTATGCCCACACACTTGTTTCGTTTCACCTAAAAAGGCAACATTCACACTGGGTGATGAACCATATTGCTGAACTTTGAAAGATAATAATAGAAAAGAGTGGAATCACTATTCTAAGCCAGTGCCTCACAATTAATTCAATTACCTAAATACTTTTTAAAACTATGTACCTACACAGATAACTGAGGGAAATTCACTAATTTATATCTACATACATAGGTATACCTACAACAAATATCAATTAATAATTATTCGATGAAATTTAGCGATACCATTACCCTTAAGACGGTGTTGTTATTATTAATATCTCTAGTTTATTCATTATATTATGTACACATTTCTATGTATGTATTAAGTATACATTATATTTAATCAATTTCCGTTTAATTAATCAACGATAATACAATATTATTCCACTACACAGTCAAAGCACTTAAGTTACTAAATTGGAACATGCATATATAATATTACACGGAAAATGTAATTACCTATTCGTGATTGTTCAATAACAACTAAAGATGGAAATACGTTTATTTTCACAATATTTAATCAATTTGTAATACCTGATTTATTTTTTATATAAATATTTAATTTAGTAATCGGGCAAAAACCAAAATCAATTGTATTTTCAAACTAAGAGATAAACTTGGGGATAGAGTTCAATCTACCACACAAAAATCAAGACCTATATAACTTTATCGTAATGTGTCTATATACATTTAAAAAAAAACTATTTGCAAGCTGTAAGCAGCATATTTTTACATTATTGTACATACTTGTCAAATAAAATATAAGATTAGATTGTTTCACACAATGTACAAATACAAAGAAGAAAAACCTATATACATATACATGTAACGAACTATGAACTATGGTCATATTGGCGTTGCTATATCAAATATATGTAATAAGCGAAAAAGAAAAAAAAACTGGTTCAGATGCAGTAGTTAAAACTAAAATATAATGACTATAATACCAACTTGAAGGATGAGATTACTTTGATTATTGTTAATCGCAGAACGGCCAACAAAACGAGCGGGGAAGAAAAAAAAGGTAAATCATTTTAACCGTCATAAACGATTAAAAAGAAAATGGATGTAATTTATGTATAAAACCGCAGCGAAACGTTAAGATTGCGAGGCAGAGAACTGAAGCGTTTATTCAATATGCAGAATACCTATACCTACTGCCTGTAATATTTAACAATGTATTTACAATGTTATTTTTTCTACGGCCACGAGCCCGACCTGATGCAATTCTTCATTTACTGATACAGAATGTATGCACTTAATATGCAATCATTTCATTTCATCGAACTGGTTTAAGCCCGGGGCACAACATTCGATTCACGAACTCGCCAAATAATAAAAAGGGACAAATCAAGTCGAAACCCCCCAACATCACCCCGAAGAATACATCCGTATTTGCGTAGAAAATCTGCAATGCTCCGACCATGGAGCTAATCGCGTTCGACAAAAGCGAGCGAACAATCGAAAAAAATATTAAATTCTGCAATAGATATGAAATGTCCCTTTTACGTTCACCGCTTGTTTTGCTCCGAGTGATCTTTCCCCGAATCGATCTCTTGGAAGGTGGTCATCATAATATTATCCGATGAACCAGAGAGTCGTGACTTCCACTAGTGTATCAAGATGAAAAAGTAATGCAGGACTTGCCCAACTACCGCTGCTCACATACCAGATAGCAAAGCTGATATTATAATTCAAACATGGTATATTCATATTAATGGATCTCGTGTATGCTAAGCTAATCGATCCACCTGATATCTAATATACCTATGTCTTCGATCCTGAACGGAGAGTTGGTTACAAATTGAAAGACGTTAGTGTCCTTTTATAATAATTTAAATAATAGGTACCTACGATTTGATATATGTTGCAAAAGTACTTAGGTAAGTATATATTAATTTGTGGCGTTCAAACGTAGAGGTACGACTTGATACAAATAATTTATTGTGGCATTTGTATGTAGAATTTCTCATTGCACATAAACATATTATTACGCCGTGTTCTTCACTGGTTAGCTAGAGACAACCAGATATATATTCGTTTAAATATATGTATGTACAATGTACATCCACAGCTTCTCTAATACTATTCTTCAATCTTTTCATGAATGATTTTCAGCCCCCCTAGACAACGTGTCTTTTATCTCAAGTAAAGAAACACGAAGAGATAACTCAATGTATGAAAGTGACAGTAGCCAGTCACGTGACAACAATTCCATACATTGCGTTATCTTTTCTTGTTTCTTTTTTTGAGCTAAATGACACGTTGTCTAGGGAGGCTGGTCTCTCAAATCATAGATATCTTCTATTTTTAAGCAACCCATCATTGAATGAATCTTTGCCTCTTACAGATTTATATTCCCTTCATCAATATGACTTAAACATATCATCATATTTATTTCTAATCCATCAAATACATCTTTCTTTTTGAAAAACTTTCGTCATATTTCCACAATTAAAATTCTGTAACATTATAAAATGCTTAAGAAAGCAAAATATATTTAATGGATTATTTTTGAATATTTATGGGTAAGTACTTATATTTAAAAGCTATCCTTAAAAATTTTAAATATATACCTTTGCATTGTCTCTGAGAATCTGCAAGGGAGCCTGAATCGAAGGTTTTCCCAAGTACCAGTCCAATTTAGGACTATAGTCCTGTAGGAGAGTCACAAGGCGGGGAACATTCACATAGTTATCGTCGTCAAAGTGACAAAACCACCTGAAACACAACGAAAAAAAAAACACGTTAGCAAAATATTAATTAAAAACAATACGATATTCCCGGGAGTTGTGAGAAATTATTAGACTGAGCCGTTTCGGACGATAATTTTAATTCTCTCAAAAGTAAATTCAGCAATTTGCTTCGTTTCATATGATAAAGTGAACCTTTTAATGACTCTCCAAGTCTCCTGGTAAATTCGTGAAACGAATAATCTGGACTCAAGGCCGAACGTAAAAAAAGAAAAACTCGGTGGGACGGTACGTAATTGAGATAAAAAGAAGCGACTGTGACAAAAAAAAGAGTCACACAAATGCACGGTAGTCGAAAGGCGAAAAAAAATGGCCACTAATAATACCCGAAGACCGTACGGAGGACTAACCTCGGGGTCACTAATTACCATCTTTATTATTCCGAGATCAAAAGGCCGAGACGGTTAGTGTACACTTAATTTTCTTTGGTCGCGCGCAGGATGTAAACGCAGGTGCATCCTGCTGTATGATGATGATGCAGCATTGATTACCGAGTCAAGAGGCAAGAGTTGGTGCGATCAATGAAGGTGTTTAAATATACCAACCGAAGATCAAAACGAAGATTGTGCAAAGTTAATGAAGTATACGAAACAGTTACATATTATATTTACAAATTGCGTAATACTCAAACAGACTATGAATATTATATAAAATACCAAATTAAAAAAAATACATTTATGTTGTTGTATCGGATTACACCTAAATTATCTAGGTAGGTCAACGAATTTCAACACCAAGTTAAAATTCGTTGGTTGAACATGGAAATGCAATTTTTATTGTTATAGGTAATCACGGATTGATGGGTTGCAACAAGGCCCTCTGGATTCGTTCGTTTTCCTCTAGACGGGCCGAAGGGTAGGAAAATTAAGTGGCGATTAATCGCTATTCACGCATATGTTTTATGTTTCACGTTTTATGTTTTTATACACGTTGTATATAAACATAAAACATAAATCCACCAACAGAATACGAAAATTGATGAAAATATAAACATAATTATGATTATCAGTGAAAACTTGAAGGACGTATTTCGTATTAAACAAAATAAATAAATCATTACGATATCAAAATAAATTTATATAATGTGCACAATGGTAAATTAAACACAACACAAATTAAATGGTATTTAATTTGTGTACTTATTTTGATTTTCGTTTTTATCTATCAGATTCTGTTATTTTTCACACCAGTAACAAATTAGGTCCTTCTCCTTTCCTTTTTCCTTCCCTCTCTTTCCCGTCACGGGAAATGTGTGAAATATATGAATATGCAATAATTTTAAGTATATTTCGACTGAATAGTCAGCCATATTGGAAATTATACCCAAATACATTACGGCATGATCAAACAAAAAACAGCAAATCCAGAGGGCGCTGGCTGATTCATAATGATTTATAAAGAAGAAGTTTAATCAAATGGAATAAAACTATTACCAACTCAATATTTTATACGAGTTTAATAATTGATAATACTTTCGCGTTAAGCTGGTAAATGGTTCTATTTCAACATAATAAAGTTTATGATCTTTAATGATATCTCTAATAATTCAATACGAATTGTTATGTTTAATGATTCTAAGGTAAATTATTATGAAACACATAAATAGAACAAATTAATAGAGATACTATAAATAGAGATGCTAGTACAAAACATCAATATCAAAATCAGTATTTCAAGTGTAATAAATGATCCTTTCTAAAATATTAAATGTATCAGTTTATCAGAACGAAAACAATGTCGTAAAATTTTCAGTAAAAATATCTCATACATACTGTGGGAATGGATCGGTTAGTATTTGGGAACGAATGAATAATGGATACATAAATGAAGTACAAATAGTGCAAGTTTTATACAGAGAAACTATCGAGATTAATAAATAAATTTGTCTACAGTTTTAGTTCAACTCGAGTACGGTCATTATATAGGGTTGACATCTGCTGAAACTGTAAAACAGTTTTACGTCTTGGCAGAACGAGAAAACAGAATAAGTGTACGAAAGTTTATAGGAGAAAATATAAACGTTTCTAGTTCGTTTGGAATAAAAAGTTCGTCCAATTGGTTGATCATGCCAAAACTTGGTATTTTGGATAGCTAAATGTCGCTATGTCGCTCAATGAAAAATATATTTTATTTTTGAACATGTCGACGCGACGACGACTCTAATGAAACAAAAACTCTAATGAAAATTTTCCTGAAAAACAATTTTTAAAAAATATTTATAAGTATAGACTAACTATTCAAAGAATACTCGAAACACTTTTGTTTTACTTCGTACTTCCACTAACTTTTAACGTTTTCGGACTTAACATGCATAACAAAGACTGATTTTGAACAAGTTTAAGTAACAACGTTGCAAAAGATAGACGAAAGTCAAAACGTTCCAATTTATTTGTTAAAAGTGAAATTCAATGATTGTATTTTATACCATAATGCCGAAATTGATAATCTAGTTCACATAGAGATTTACGAAGTGTTCGATGTACCCATATGAGAGAACATAGTAAAATAATATAAGAATTTGAATAAAGGGGAATGTCAAAATAGTGACGTGACACATGATGTGATACTGAAACGGGAAATTGTTTTTTAGATTAAATATTAGCACAAGTTTCTAACTTTATTGGGACAGTGCCTTTTGAAAAAAAACTGTATTAATTTAAATTTTTGTAAGTACCTACTATGTGTTTATATTATGTATAGGTACTCAATAAAAAAAAAGTTAGAAAATATTAAATATTCAAAGCATTATCGTATACAAATAAATATTTTTTATAGGCATTATAAAATGAGTGGGTTGTGGCCAACGCTATACTCTCACTACCAAGTCACTCAGTATTCAAATTTTAAATGGAATATTTTCATGGAACGAGTTTGTTAAATTATATATGATTTAAATATTTTATTACGAAATTTTGATAATTCTTTAATGCCATTTTATGAAATTGATGTGCCCTTTTAGCAATTGAAAATAAAATAATCATATTTTAAGTTTCCTGAGCTTGGAGTCACTTTGAAATATTTGAGGGTTAAAAAATGAGAAGCACTGATCAGATATCCATTAAAATTTACTGGCGTCTAAGCGAGTATCGGATTATATAACTTGCTAATTTTGAAAAGAATTGAATGAGTAGGTACTTTTGTCAATAATCGATAAAGTAGAACACGCCGTACACAGCACATAGTACACACAGATACACTGTGATGAAACTTTCAGAATACAATCTCAGCTTGATACTAGCTAATAATTTGCCTTAAAAATAACTAATTCATTACTCTCCATTGGGTTAGTGAGGAGAAAAAAGTTAAAAAAAAAACAAATAATGTAGAAACTTAGTATAAAAAGTCATAAAATATGTCCAAAATTAAAATATTATCTTTGCAGCGTTCTACTTTGATATGTTTATCATTTTAAGGGACCCCAAGATGGCGTCACATTTTATGCGGGAACTCTCTTTTTTAATACCATAGTAAAGTGGATAGGGTAAGAACTGAGAGAAGGAGTAGATGATTCAGTTTAACGGCTTGACATAAATATTGAAGGTAAAATCAACATTGATGGGTGTATTACGACTGTGGCTGACGAAGGGGTGGGTGGATGTCTAACCCTCCAAATGAAGTGTAAAACAAATAATGAAGATGTTGCATCGCTGTTAAACTAAACCAAATCTAGCGGGAAACTAATCAAGTTGTAAGGGTGAATCTTTCGAACTACACTCAAAATGACGATTTTTTTTTGTATAAGCTATTAAGTTACTATTTAAACGTTGAAGTTTTTGAAGTAATACATTAACAGTGTCATTTATAAAAAAATCCTTTAATCACGGTTCAATTAAACCCGGTTCAAAGTCTAATTCCACGTTCAACTGAAACCTTATTAATAAAAATATTTGAACCGCAGTTCACTTGAACTCGATTTTGAGGTCTATTTCATACGACAGCACCCAATTTAGCTATATTAAGTTGGTTATCATGACCACAGAACAAACAGCGCGGCACGGACACGTGCGCCATACATTTTTTATGTCAAAAATCTAGCTATTGCAATTTTTGACATTCGATGTATTTGTTTTAATTCAACGCAATTCAGTCATTCTAAGGGATTCAATCTTTTTTATATGTTTTTCTCACATTTTATGTTAAAATAGCACTTCAAAAATATTTAAACAGAACGGATTCCTATCAATAATGTGAAATTTCAAGTTGAACCAGTGTTAAACTACCCCCGTCGTCGGTTCAATTTGACATTTGAGTAGAATCACGGTTGGACTCCTGATCCATGTTTATAAATAAGAAAAGGGGTCAAATTGTAGTTCAACCATAATTTATATATATATATATATATATATATATATATATATATATATATATATATATATATATATATATATATATATATATATATATATATATATATATATATATATATATATATATATATATATATATATATATATATATGAGACATTTATTTATTTATTTATTTATTAAGGAATACAAACAGTTACAGAATATAAATGTATAAAACTAATAGCAATATGTAAAGTCGACGTTTATCTGCAACCTTACAGTATTCACAATTTCGTTTGCAGAGTAACACAATAACAAATAAAAAGCCATAAATAATAAAAACAAGTAAAGAATTAATAAATAAATAACATTAATGAAATGAAGTAGTTAAGAAATTGAATATAAAAAAACATTAAGGGGCAAAAATAAACAATAACATGTTTATAAATAAGAAAACGGGTCAAATTGGAGTTCAACCATAGTTTATATATATTTGATCCATGTTTATAAATAAGAAAAGGGGTCAAATTGGTGTTCAACCATAGTTTATATATACGTGCTGGGTTATTATTATTTTAGTTAGTAAACAGTTTTTTTACTGTTATTTTATTCTGGACTAGCTTTTATGTCCCGCCGTTGGCCAAGAATGTAAAATTGTGAAGGAATAAGCAATCGTTTTTATAATATTGTCACCCAATTATTTTGCAAAATCTGACTATGAAAAGTGGTTTGAAATTTGATTGAGTTTAAGGATTGTAAAATATTCAAGAGATGGCCACAACCCATTCTTTTTTATATATTGCTATAAAGTGTGAATGAAGTATAATATACAATTTCTGCACGCATGGACTATGCGAAATGGTTTTAAATATGACTGTTTATCAACGTTGTAAAGAGATTGGTTTGACCACAGCCCCCATTTTTAAATATTATCATCGAAAACAAATTGTAATATGTACCTATTGAAAATTTAGTAATTTTGGATGTTGGAATGTGGTTAAAATTTGATTAAATAATGTACTGAAAAGATCTAGTGTTGGTCACATCCCATTCGTTTTTATATTTTTTCATCAAGTGTGCATTATATTTTAGCACAATTTGACTGATAGACTTAAAATTGACACAAAAGTTTACGAAAGAAGTTTAAGAAGACTTAAACTATAGTAAATAGTTTTTAATTTGAATATAAACTTTGGTAAGAGTTCAGTAATGGCCACAACCCCCATTCTTTAAATATCGTCAATGAAATCAAATATGTAGGTGTTGAAAATTATTCAAAATAGGATGATATAAATGGTTTAAATTTGATTAAACAAAAGTATTGAAAAGATTCTAGTGCAGGTTACATCGTCACATCCCACATCCCATTCGTTTTTTCATATATATTTTCTTCAAGTGTGCATATCGTTAATAATATTTCTGCACAATAGACAATAAGACTTAAAACTAACCCAAAAGTCTAAATAAAAAAGAGAAGAATAAGTATAAGACTATAAGAAATAGTTTGTATAAAAAACTATCCCAATGGTCTACATAAAATAAGAAAAAATACATAGAATAGAAGAATTAGACTATTGTAAATAGATTGTATAAAAACTGACTAAAATGTCTTCATAAAAGAAGAAGAAGATTAATCTTTAGGAAATAGTTTGTATAAAATTCACCAAAGTTCTACATAAAATTAGAAAACGAAGAAAAAGACTAAAGGAAATAGTTTGTGTAAAAACTGTAAGGTCTACATAAAAAAAGAGGAATTAGACAATAGGAAATAGTATGTATAAAAGCTCACCCAAAGGTCTACAAAAAAGAAGAAGAAGAAGAATAATTAGACTATTGGAAATAGTTTGTATAAAACTGACCAAATGGTCTACATAAAAAAAAGATGAATTAGACTATAGGAAATAGTTAAGATACATAAAAACTGATTCAAAGGTCTATATAAAAGAATAATAATTAAACTATAGGAAAAATTTTGTATAAAAACTCACCCTTGGTCTACATAAAAGAAGAATAAAATGAATAAGACTATTGGAAATAGTTTGTATTAAAACTCTCCCAAAAGTCTACGTAAATAAAGAAGAAGAATAATTAGACTATAGGAAATAATTTTTATAAAAACTGACCCAAATGTATACATAAAAGAAGAAGAAGATGAATTAGACTATAGTAAATAGTTTGTATAAAAACTGTCCATAAAATTAAGAAGAAAAAGAATTAGACTACAGGAACCGTCGCTTCAGACCCTTCAGTACCTCCCGTCCCTTCAGGCCTTTCAGTATCTCCCGTCCCTCCAATCCCTCATTACGTCCCTTCCAATCAGGCCCTTCAGTACCTCCCGTCCCTTCAGGCCCTTTTATACCTCCTGTCCCTTCAGGCCCTTTAGTGCCTCCCTTCCCTTCATTACATCCCGTCCCTTCAGTCGGTTAAGAAAAGTTTAAATCCAGAAACCATTCTGGAAGAACCGTGAAGAGATGAAAGGACCTTTTTTTCCCAGGATACTCCGCCTTCATAGGTAAAATGACTAAATACATGAAGAAGAAGAAGAAGAAAAAAGATTAAAACCAGATACCTGCGAAGATATGGAAGGAAAATTGGACCTTCTTCTCCCAGGATAGTCCACCTTCATAGGTAAAATGACCAAATGCACGACGAAGAAGAAGAAGAAGAAAAAATTTTATGTCCAAAAACCGTCTTGGAAGACTTGCGAAGAGTTGGAAGGACAGTTGGACCTTCTTCCCCCAGGTTTCTACAAATACATAGGTAAAATGACCAAAAATACACGAAGAAGAAGAAGAAGAATAAGAAAAAGTTCAAATCCAGAAACCTGCGAAGAGATGGAAGGACAATTGGACCTTCTTCACCCAGGTTAGTCCACCTTCATAGGTAAAATGACCAAATACACGATGAAGAAGAAGAAGAAAAAAGTTTAAATCCAGAAACCTGCGAAGAGATGGAAGGACAAATGGACCTTCTTCTCCCAGGATACTCCAACATCATAGGTAAAATGACCAAATACACGACGAAGACGAAGAAGAAGAAAGTTTAAATCCAGAAACCTGCGAAGAGATCGAAGGAAAATTGGACCTTCTTCTCCCAGGATAGTTCATCTTCATAGGTAAGATAACCAAATACACGATGAAGAAAAAGAAGAAAAAAGTTTATATGCAGAACCCGTACTGGAAGACCTGTGAAGAGATGGAAGGACAGTTAGACCTTCTTCTCCCAGAATACTCCACCTTCATAGGTAAAATGACCAAATACACGATGAAGAAGAAGAAGAAGAAGAAAAAACTTAAAATCAAAAAACCGTCCTGGAAGACCTGCGAAGAGATGGAGGGACAGTCGGACCTTCTTTTCCCAGGATACTCCCCCTTCATAGGTAAAATGACCAAATACACGAAGAAGAAGAAGAAAAAGAAAAAAGTTTAAATCCAGAAACCATCCTGGGCATACGCTCGACAATTCACCAAAGTTTCATTGTAATCGGACAAACGGTTTAGGAGCACATCGCATACATGCAAACATTCATACATCCATAAGTAAATAAATAAAATAATTTTTCGATAGGAAATCAGTATATTGTTGATTTGTAAGTAATTAGTAATAGGTAGGTACCTACCTACAACAATGTTCTAAATAAATTCGATTCATAACAAATTTTATTTGAATATCAGAATGTGCCCGTAACCATAGTAACCATTCCAATACGTAAAAATATCAAATGGTTTGAGACATTTTTTGAATATGTAGGTACCTACATTGGTTTGTTCGATGCCATAAAAATGAAATTTGTCAGAAAAATCAAATATTATTTACAAATTATGCAATTTTATTATGCCTATATCTTTACTAATAATAAACACATTTTTACAATATATGTCTTAAAACTTGCCGTAATGTCTTGTGTTTCATTTTATTATTTCATAATTACATTTATTTCAAAGGTTTATTATTTTCAAGAACATATTCATTCGGTGGGAAAATGAAATATTGTATGAAAAGATATTAAAATGGCGGCGTTTATGTACAAAAGGCTTACTTTAAAAATAAGTTAAACATTATAATTATACCAAATATTCACCATGTTTTTCACTTAAACGCTAAGTTATACTTCAAAATATATTTTTTTTGTGTAAATACCTACTTCTAACTTTTAAACTAACAGATATTTGCGTGCAAAATGTACACTTTTTTGACAGATATGACTTGGAAAATTTTGTATGAAAAAAATAATTATTTAAATATTTTTAAAATTCAGCATTTTTATCGCATTCTTTTTAGCGTGACACTGCATCAGGTATACTGGTACATGTTCGCACTTAAATTAGATTTTTAGATGCTCTTGGTTTTTCAGAAGGCGTGAGACAAACACACACACACACACATACACACACACACACACACACACACATACACTAACATTTTGATTGCTTTATTACTTTAGATTTGCGTGACAAATAATCTTCAAACTTTGACAACTTGACGATTGCCGAGTACCTGATGTGTACATGGTTCAAAATCATTTAAAGGCAATGAAATAGTATATACCTACTTAATAGTACCAGTACCTACTTCGGAAATATTTCCACTTTGAAAAAAATATACGAGATTTTTATTATTTCTAAAATAGAAAAATAGGGATTAAATAGAAGATTAAGTAAGAGTAGAGTAGGAAAAATAGAAAGGTACCTAGACAAGCCTACTCGACAAATATACATCAATATGTTCACAATATTACATGATCACTTTATGTATGTAGGTAAGTATAAGGTACAGGTACTTCCGATAGGATATGATGTTTATATGATCGGATAAGGTTTTTTCCGTTAGCTGTAAAGCGTGAGTTATTTATTTGGCAATATTAATATCAAGAAATATACACAAGATAGACTATCTCGTTTTATGGAATACACTTACCGTTTACTTTTGAGATTAGCAATCGCTATTTCTGAGATAATTCGGGGAGTAAAAACAATAAAAAAAACAATGGTGCAATTAAGCCATACAGATAATGTGGGTAATTTGTTGAACAATAGCGGATGAACAAGGATAATTGTTATGTAAATGAAATATTTTTCAGAAAATTTAGATAATATTATGTTTCAATACGAAAAAATCGAGTAAACTTTACATATATTTACCGGATTTTATTACTTACATTTAATTTAGTTAGTATTTAGTCTCATAAAACACTACCATTTCTATGTTTACTGCTGCAGAGAACAAGTATGTACCTATGGCAGAACACCGTGTTAACACTGTATCTCGATATATTTAAACAAATTATTTTTAAACAAATGTTTTTTATGGTTTCTTGTAGGAAATACAAACATACATATTATCACTCCGTTTCCTTATTTGGGGTACGAAGAGAGAACCGAACGCCAGACTCTTCTATCTTGACATACATGTTATGGCTCATTTACATCCATGCATCGCGTCATACACTCTCTCCTATTGTTCTAACTTCGTATATTACCATCTCATTTATATGATCATGCCACCTCTTTCTCGGCCGGCCCCTACTTCTCATTCCACTTTTTCAGCCTTGTATAATACTTGCTTGGTCAGGTGCTCATCGTTCATTCTCTCTACATGTCCGAACCATCCTAGAACGTTTTTCTTCATTCTACTCACAGTAGGTAGGGTCGGGTGGGGAGAAAAGTGCCATTTTTCACTTTGAGTCAAATAACATGATGATGCAACTAGTAAAATTGAATCTCTTTTATTATACGTATAACTACATCATTCCTCTATATTTTTTAGTAAGAAAGATATTTCCAACTCCAAACACAAAAAAGATTTTATGCATTTTGTTGACCCATGTCAACTGGAACTTTTTACCCCACCGATGGGGTGAAAAGTTCCAGGGTATGGGGTAGAAAGTGCCAATGGTAGAATGTGCAAGGAAGAGCTTCATTTGATGCATTTCTGGCGACGATTGCGGAATTATTTGATGTATTAAACGCGTTGGGAGATTCATCGTATTCAGACTCTTGTGGATTAGGACGATCTGTGACATATGATGGTGCAAAGTCACATTCGCTAAAACTATTTTCATTGTATGGGAATATTCCTGGTTTTCCAAAATCTTTGACTATATTATTCGGTGTTAAGGCTAGTGGCAAGGCAGTGAGAACTATTGAGGGAATATTGTATATTGTCATCGTACTTTCAGGATTGTTATTCATCCAAAAAGTTGTTCTGGGGTGAAAAATTCCATTTGTCACTTTTCACCCCACCCCTGCCTATAAATAAAAACATATCAATATTTTTATTCAATCCAAACAATTAATATTTTTACAATTAGAACTTTAAATATAACAAAATTAACTAGTAAATAACACTTACTTTAAAAACCAATCTCAATACGTCTGTTCACAATCCAAAAAATAACTCAAAAGAAAAAAAATACTTCTGAGGCGAAAAAAAAAACAAATCATCCGCACAACCGCAATTACTGTCACACGTCAACTGAAATTGTACATACATGGCGCAGAGTGTCTACCTACCAGTAGAGATGACCTAAGTAGTTGTATAATTTTGCTATATAAGATATTTGATAGATGGCACTTTTTACCCACGACACTTTTCACCCCACCCAACCCTACCTATCTCTTTAAATCTATCATTCTCGTCCATAATTTATTAAGACAAAATAACGAGCGAATTCATTTGAATTTTCCGATTTCCCCTCCTGTCCTTACCCTATCCTTTTTTCTTGTTATGAATTATTATTTTTTTTTTGTTTTAATAGTATCTTAGTGTTATATATATATTTTCTTTGTTTTCTTTTACTCTTACACTTTTGTTGTTGTACATACACATTGTTGTCATACTTTGTAATCGAGTTGGTTGGAAGAAATTGCTTAGTGGAAATAAGCTCGCCAGTGTAAAATTATATTTGTTTATATTATGTACGGAAAGATGCATAAATAAATAAATATATTTAAATATTGTGACACATTGAGTTCGAGGATGATAAATGAAAAAACAACGCACATATACAAAAAAGTAATTAAGTCAACAAATATAGATTGATGCTTTTTTTAACTACTAGGTATACCTAATTTTTAATATAAATTATATTTATTCATCTTCATGATAAAATTCGCTATTTGTACAAAAGGAAAACTTAATAAAGTACTTAAAAAAATTAAAAATATTGCTTGTGTTGATTTGACGTCTTACACATCACTATCAAAAAAAAAATCAAATGAAGTTTTTTTTGTTAGGTGATATAAGTCACAATTTTTAACTGCAACGATTTGTGTGGATACTTATGACGCAATACAGTATTAAAACTCGTTTTTAATGACATTAAATAATAAAAAAAACATAGTATTGATTCTTCACCAATAATTATTAATAAAAATCTTTTGGAGATAACGTGTTCCTACGGATCTCAAATATAAAGCTGCGGTGTAATCTTATGTACCGCCATAATTCCAGCAAAGACATTTTTTATTACTTCTTATAGCAATTACTGAGATTAAATTATTATTTGCGCATAGTCTGCACCTGCTCACATCACCCTGTACATGTATATACTGGGTGTATAAATTTAAACTTAATTATATTATTATTCTTGAATCCCAAGATTAGTACCTACGCAAGAGTAAGAGCAGAGCAACTTCAAATTGAACAGAAATAGTTGGAGCTGTAATTACACAGGACAGGATTTTAATCCAGTATACGTTCCTGGTCAGTAAGTCTTGATAATTAACAGCCTTCACTGGAGATAATTCAACGTTCGAAGAAAATGGTTATTTGTGTTGACCAAAGTGTTACGCTGTGTTGCTCGTTTGTAAGTGTAAGATGGCATGCCATACCATACCATCACGCAATTTCCTTATTTGGTGTTAGCATAGAGAACCAAACGCCAGACTCCTCTCTCTTGAGATACATTTCTCGCTTCATTCACATCCATGCATCTTCTTATACATGCTCTTCTGTTATTCTACGTCTCCATGTTTCAAAATTCCATTGATGTGATCTTGCCAACTTTGCTTAGTCGACCTCTACTTTTCATTCCTCTTTTGTCAGCCTTATATATTTTTTGTCATCACTCATTCTTTTTAAATGGCCAAACCACCATAGGATATTTATTTAATCGAACATACGATATCTCTTTCAATCATACATTCTCGACTAATATCCTCATTTATTATTCTATCATACATCGTTCCACACATTCGTTTTAGTGATCTCATTTCAACCGCTTTTATTCAACTTTCATGCATCTTCTGCCATCTACATGTCTCACTAGCATACATTAGAGTCGGATGCAATTGTCGGAAACAAACAAAAAAATATCGCGTACAGAAATAAATCCACCAAACATCAATAAATTTAAAAAATACTAAAAATCATCATATTTTTATTTATGTCTATGAACAATAGTGAATTAATTCCTATACCTATTCATTAATTTCACATTTTATATTTTCATCAAAATCAAAGAAGCTTGTATAGTAACGATAATGTATATTTTAATTAAGTTAAAAAGTCGTATCATACTTATAGTATATAGATATTAACACTTTGTTTATTTATTTCACTCAATTTACGATTCAAAAATGGAACACTGTGAATTTAAATTAGATAACAGTAGAAAATGTTCCACAAATCTATCTTTTAAAATAGGCATGATGACTAATTTTGAGAAACTATCTCACGATGTTTTTACGCATCCACTGTTTTCAAATATATATACATTTCTACATAAAATAAAGGTTTAGTAGCAAAAATTGCCATTTCAAAATCCAATTTGACATTTACGTCAAAAAACGCTTGCAGTGTAATGGCGTCCGTCGGAGCTGACGGTGACGTCACGGTTTCGTAAACCGCATATCACTACTAGGTATATGTACTATATGTATTCTAAGACGATTTGTGTATTTAAAATAAATTCAAAAGTGCATAAGTGTTGTGCGGTCCCAAAATGTACAAACACGTCGAAAAAAACACTTACTGAGGTATTTGTTTTCGTCCCACGCGAATATAAACGAGAAATAAGTGGTTAAATTTGGCACGGCGAGACCCAGAAAGTGTATTTTATTAAGTATGCGTTTACAATGAAATACAGTATTTATTCCCCCACGTTTAGCTCTCAATACTATAATTCATTTACAAAATATTTACCATTAATAAGGCAATAAGCATAAAAAGAACTTCATGAATGTCCAAACGTCAAAATACGCCATCTTAAGTTTCCCGCGTATTAGGCATTAGGCCTGTGTAACACCACTGCGTTACGCCGCTCAATTGCATCGATCCAGTTCACTGCGCCGGGTGTGTTAAGTCACTCCTTCGAAATGTATTGGCTCACGGCGCAGTGAGTCGTGAGTGCTAGACCGGGAGAATGCGAACAGTGTTAGAGTATGAGTTATTGCGTTGCTTGCTTTTTAACCGACATACCTACATACTTACTAAATAAACAACGTAATAGACAATAACATAAAACTAGCTTACCTTAGCACAGGCCATGCCTAGTGAAGGGGCTAGTAACAAAGATACAAACAAAAAGAAATTTCTTAAACTATGTAAGCACCAGTGAAATAATAAAATGATATTAATAATAATAAAATGAATTTTTAATCACATTTGCCAACACATCACTTCATGCCATCATTATAAGTGAAACTTGGCTTAAACCATCTCTTCCATCTACCCTTTATACTTTGCCAGGGTATCGGCTTATACGCAATGATAGATTATACAGTAGAGGCGGTGGCGTTGCTATCTATCTTCGGGAAGACATTGATTATACGGTTGTTTCAAAATCTTCGCCAGCTGCTAGTTCAGAAAAAATGGAATACCTACTGCTGTGCATCAATTTTAAATTTTCGAAACTTCTCTTAGGAGCTATGTACTGCCCCCCTACTCTCAACTATTTTGGTGACATGGAGGAATTGTTCGAACAGATCATACCTTCTTTCCCCCTTTTTCTTATGATGGGTGACTTCAATACATGCCTTTTACGAAACGACCCAAGATCTCAAAAATTTTTAAACATTCTGCAATCATTAAATTTAAAATCAATTTCAACACAGGCTACTCACCATGTAGGTACATGTCACTCCCTACTGGATCTCATTATAACTTCACAACCTGAAAGGATTAGTACACACGGACAACTAGCAGCCTGTGGTTTCTCCCATCATGATCTTATTTATGCAGCATTTAAAATTCGATGTCCCCCAAAGGAAAAACCGACTAAATATTTACGGGATTTCCGTAATATTGATAAAAATAAATTAGATGTAGATGCAAACAATGCAAATTGGAACGCTATCTATAGCCTTGCAGATATCGACGCAAAAGTTGATTACTTTAACGAACTATTCATCAAAATTTTTGATGCTCATGCACCACTGAGAAAAGTTAAAATCAAACATCCACCATCTCCATGGTTCACTCTAGAAATATCTACCCTTCTAACAAAACGAGACAAAGCCTTTCAAAAGTACAAAAGGCATCCTAGCGAAAATCACTGGGAAGAATTTAGACGTATTAGAAATCACTGCAATCAAACGTGCAGAAACGCAAAGCGCCGACACATCCATGCTTCTTTAAATAATTCCAACCCAAGAGACTCTTGGAAGTTCCTCAACTGCCTAGGGATCGGTAAATGTAACAGTAACGATAATTCAACTTTAATAGATGTAAATGATCTTAACAAACATTTTGCTCAACCTCCTGTCTCTATTGACAATATAATAAAATCTGACACACTCGCTTGTATTGACCAAATTCCATTACCAAATTGTGAAAAAATGTTTTTTTCCGAAGTTTCCGAATCAGAAGTATCGAAAATTATTGCATCCATAAAGACCAAATCGGTTGGCAGTGATGGTCTTTCAATTGATATGATCAACCTGATTATAAATATAGTCCTACCTATCATTACCCACATAATTAATTTTTCACTTACATCCAATAAGTTTCCGTCTGCATGGAAAACGGCTTTCGTTATACCTTTGCCCAAATCCAATTCGCCAACAAGCCTAAAAGACTTCCGTCCAATATCTATTCTTCCTGTGCTATCCAAAATCCTTGAAGAAATAGTCTTTTTTCAGACTTCCAACTTTCTTTCTTCCAATAATCTAATGGACCCATTTCAATCTGGTTTCCGTAGTGGACATAGCACAACGACCTCTCTTGTCAAAATCACAGACGACATTAGGCGTGCTATGAACGATAAACAAATTACTATCCTCACCCTTCTTGATTTTAGTAGTGCATTCAACTCTGTCGACTTCGATATTCTTTTGGCGAGGCTCCGGTCCGCTAATCTCTCAGACTCAGTTATTCGGTGGTTCATGAGTTTCTTAATGGATAGGCATCACCGTGTCAAATCTCAGAAAAACCTGTCAGATTTGGTAAATTTGTCTGCCGGTGTTCCTCAGGGTAGCGTTTTATCACCACTGCTTTTTTCAGTTTTCATTAACTCTATACCTAACATACTAAAGTGCTCTTATCACTTTTATGCCGATGATCTTCAATTATATTTGCATTGTGATTTAAATAACATAAACCCAACTCTAAACTGTTTGAATCACAATCTAAGCCAAATTTTTACATGGACAACAGCTAATGGTATTATCATAAATCCCTCTAAGTCACAGGCAATCTTAATAGGCAGCTGCAAACTTTTAGCCAAAATTGATTGGCCATCCTTAATCCCTTTATCTATCAACAATAACATTATACCACTTTGTAAGAAAGTAAAAGACCTGGGGATAATAATAGACCAAAACCTATCTTGGCGGGAACAGGTTGCTGAGGTGAGCAGGAAATTTCATTATACCCTTCACTCATTAAAAAGATTGCAAAATTTCTTGCCTTTCTCCGTCAAAATATCGTTATGCCAATCAATATTACTCCCTTTCCTTGATTACGCTGATGTATGTTATTTAGACGCTAATCAGGAACTCTTAGATAAATTGGAGCGATTACAAAATACATGCATTCGATATATTTTTAAATTGAAAAAATTTGACCACATATCGGAATACCGATCTCTTTTAAGGTGGTTGCCCATCAGGCAGCGTAGGAACCTACATACCCTCACACTTCTATACAAGGTCTTAAACAACTCCAATGCTCCAGTTTATCTACGAAATCAATTTCACTTCCTCTCTGAACACGGGTTGCCTCTTCGATCAAATACTGAAAGAACGCTCAGTATCCCAGTACACAATACTTCTTTTTTCACCACCTCTTTCTCCGTACAGGCAGCTCGTCTTTGGAATCACATCCCATCGCAACTTCGAGTTTCATTAACACTTCCCACTTTCAAAAGAAATCTGAGAAATCATTTCCTTTCACATAACACCTAAATTTGTCTCCTTATCCTATCCTTGTCCCCCCCCCTCTCCAGTCACCTCCGTTTCTTTATTGTTTTTGCTTATATGTTTTTTTTTCATTTTGTTTGTTTTATTTTCTTTATAGCTCTTGCTTGTGATGACTCGAATTTTATCCTCGTGGATTGTTCCCGATTATTGGACCACGCAATTCCTTACTGGACACGGCAGTTTCAAAAGCTATCTCTTTCGTTTTCACTTATCCGATTCGTCCTCATGTCAGCTTTGTGATAACCCTGAACAGACTTCTGAGCATATCCTATGGGAATGCACTAACTTCTCCGTGTCAACTTTCCGACGAGAACTCTACGACGATGTCCGAGGGAATTTCTTTGGACCCATTGGACATGCGGACCTTGTAGCCACGAAGAGCAATTTTAGGGCTTTCAAGACTTTCTGTCTTAAATTCGGTGCACTATTATCTTCACTATCACTGAGCAGTGAGCCAGTTGTTTCAACATGATTAGCTCTCTTTGGCACATTAAGTGCAGTGTCTGCAAGGTTTTAGAGTTCTCCGGACTCTTCATATGTTCTTTGTGTTCTTTCAGAGTTTTGCAAGGGGCCGTTATTAGTCCCCATAAGCAGAACGGGTGGTGGTGGGGGAAGAACAGCTCTTGCTTGTATTGTATAAAAATTTTGCTACATACCATAATTGTAATAGTTTTTCACTAAATGTATATGGTTGGTTGGAAGATATTGCCATTTGGCAATAAGCCCGCCATTGTGCACTTGTGCTCAGAAAGTTTTAAAATAAATAAATAAATAAATAAATATTTATTGAAATGAAATAACTTATATTTACTTTGTATGTTTACTACTAATAATAATAATAGTTACTTTTATTTAGACGTAAAAAATACAAAATTAATACATCTAGTATAAACAAAAATATATAATTTTTTTGATACATTCTAATCCCGAAAAGTGCCGAATTAAAGCGTTTCCCGATTAAGTGCCGACGCAAGTCTGAATTTCCCGAAATCGGCAACACTGGACGTGGACCTAGAATATCGTGACGTCATGCGCTCTGATTCGTTCTGATTGGCGTTTCTCATAAAATGGCGGTCTTTAATATTTTGTATTTTTATTTTAATAATATTAATATTATTCACTCTTTTAAAATGAAAATAAATACATTTTTTTTAATCTTTATAACCTATTTTTTTTAAATCATAATGTCAATGATTTTTTTCTTACTCTCATCACGCCTATTCACTGCGCCGGGTCATTAACCTAGTTAAAAAATAATAATAAAAGTATAATATGCAGGTATTGTATTTTATATAAGCAAAGATTATTATTGTATTCATTATATTTCATGTACCTACATGTTTAAAAATATCACAACTTTCCCGATTCTACTTTTAAAAGTAGAATCGGGAATGTAATAGTATGTCGGTTAAAAAGCAGGCAACTCAATACCCTAACACTGTTCGCATCAAGCAGCATTCGCAGCATTCTCCCTGTCTAGCACTCACGACTCACTGCGCCGTGAGCCAATACTTTTCGAAGGAGTGAGTTAACACACCCGTCGCAGTGAACAGAATCGACGCAATTGAGCGGTGCAACGCAGCTTTACACATGTCATGTCTACCACAGTACCGCGTAGGTATGCTTTTAGTTTATGAACACATAATGTAGAGAGAAGAAGGAACATATTTTATCGATTTTCGAGATGTAAGTTGTATTTAAATTATAGATAAATGAAGTACTTATATGCATAGAATAATAAAAATACGCTTACATGTAAGTTTTTACGTTTCTAAATTCTGATGAGCAAAAGTCTTTATTCGATGCAAAGTAATTTCATATATATTGTATTGAAACTGTGACGTCATAATATTTGATTCACTCTGATTGGTGTTTCTCATAAAATGGCGGACTTACATATTTTGTATTTTTATTTTAATAATATTAATATTATTCGCTCTTTTAAAATGAAAAGAAATGTATTTTTTCAAATCTTTATAACCTATTTTATTTTATAAAATTATAATTTCAATGATTTTTTCATACTGTCATCACGCCTATTACATAAATTAGAAATTGAGCAATGTGAGCACGTTTTCGAAAAAAAACGTACCTCATTTACTTTAATGTTGGATACACGTAGTATTTAAAAATTCGCATTAGAAAGTATCGGAAACGTATTTTTCACGAGAGGAAGTAGTTCGCACAGCTCTAAGTGGTAACTCATTAAGATCGACAGTTAATTAGCTTCAATAGGAAGGCACTCAGAATTAATTACAAACGAAAACAAAAAAGAAGAAATGAAAAATGTTGTCTGACATCCTAATAAATTAAAACCTATAATTGTATTAGGAAGATAAAGAAGACGATACAATTAAAAACAAAAAAAAAATGTTTTCTAATGATCTGTTGACATTGTTAACAATTTGGATGTAATATATATTTCATTATAGTTGCGATGAAAGTTCTCGTCATATGACAAGAATTTAAAAGCAACACAAAATTCATAATAAATACTAGGTGATATTTCCAACAAATAAATATTTTAAACTAGCTGTCACCCGTGGCTTCGCTCACGTCAAATTAAAAGATGTATTACACTGAACTGAATTTCTAAATATTTCACCGTGTGATGTATGTTGAATGCAAGTACGTAGGTGCATACCTACCTAAATAGGCAGTACAATATAATTAATGTTATTGAGTCGTCTCAATAACATTAATTATATTGTATTAATCGGTTTGATGCAAAACCAAAATAATTACCTAGTTAATATTGTCGACGGATAATTCGTGGTGAAACTCCATTATACCAGGTATATGTAAATGAAAACACTAATTAGTTTTAGTTTCACTATTTAATTTAACACTGGCACTGACCGATATCGATCTGTTGAAGATCATCGTCAGAATGCGCGAATCAGTTTTTCTTTCTACTTCAACATTACTAAACTTTATATACATCACTCATATTTACCATACTGTTCTAATCGAACTGATAGAACTTTACAAAAAAAAGATTGTGTACCAATATTTCAGTTATACCTATTAATACTCTGTTCACTTTCATTTTCGCGCACTCTGACGATGATCTTCAACAGATCGATACCGGTCAGTGCCAGTGTTAAATTAAATAGTGAAACTAAAACTAATTAGTGTTTTCATTTATACCTGGTAAAATAGTTACCAATTATTTTTCTACACCTCCTTTATTGAAATTTTTAGAAAACATTGAAACATGTATATTTTTATTGAATATAAACATTTCTTTAGAGTTTTCTAACTTTATTAGTTTCTGAGATATGATTCTTCAATAATAACTACCCCCACCGCTTAACGACTTATACATGACATTTTTTTAGTACAGAATAATACATTGATTCTTTCTTAGATATAACTTTTGTGGTTATTCCGATAAAATGAGTTTTTGGCTTATAAAGAGACACTTAAAAACATCTCTTTTACTATACGCTATTTTCGTCACAAGAAATGGAAAAATGACGAAACACCTTATTACTAATTTTAATAGGAGAATCGATATGCCAAATCTCAAGTTCATATCGCGTATAGTTTCCGAGATATTCGAATATTCTTAAAAACTTTCAAACCTAATTTTAAATTTTAACCCCCTTAGGGGGCAGAATTTCCGAAAATCCTTTCTTATTGGAAAGTTGTGCCATTAAAACTATTATCATTTCCAATTTTCACTTCTCAACGTTTGTTGATGAGTGAGTATGTCAGTCAGTCAGTCAGTCATGATACTTTGCTTTATTGATATAGATCATATTATCAGTAGTCATATTTGTTTTAATTGGTTATTTTAAGCGACCGGTTTCAAAGTGACTGCTTTCTTGTCAAGACAGATGACGAATTTTAATAAACCCGCTACAAAATTAATTTTTTTTTTATTAAATGTAACTGACCTTAATCGATATAAACGAGATTTTGGTAATAATAAAAATTAATCTTGCGATGCTTGGAAGTTGGAAGTCATACTATATTTATTTATTTATACGCACATAAAAATGTGCGTTAAAGCGGGATTATTATCTAATGGCAGTGTGGGTTTGTTCTATGGGTTTATACGTACGTCATCGAACCCGTATAAACCCAGTCTCAGCAGTCTCTTCTAAACAGTATGAAGCCTGAAGTACTACATTATACATACAAGAAAAAGAAAATACAATAATAAATATACATACGTATACAAATGGGCATTGAAACAAGATAATTAAGAACGTAGGAATTTCGTTTAATAATAATTAATAAATAATTCTGTTTCGTCTTCAACTAATAATTTGTTATTCGATAGATGTGGTATTCTCAACGGTGTAAATTTACCATGTAAGAATAAGTCCATAAAAAGGCATAATCGGTGAACGTTCCGCAAGCACTTAAAGTGACAGGTCGTAAGCCCTGTATGTGCCTGATTTTCCCGGTTCTGTTCAGATATTAAATTTGTCAAAAAAAGACTACCTTTTTATTTTGTGTGTACCACCATACCATACCATCACGCCATTTCCCTATTTGGGGTAGGCAGAGAGAACCGAACGCCAGACTCCTCTCTCTTGACATACATTCCTCGCTTCATTCACGTCCATACATCGTCTCATACACGCTATTCTATTATTCTTACTTCTAACATCTCCATCTTTCAAAATCCCATTTATGTGATCGTGCCAACTCTTTCTTGGCCGACCTCTACTTTTCATTCCTCTTTTATCAGCCTTGTATACTTTTTTTGTCAGACGGTCATCACTCATTCTTTCTATGTGGCCGAACCACCTTAGGGCATTTATTTTCATCTTACTTACGATATTTCTTTCAATCATACATTCTCGTCTAATATCCTCATTTCTTATTCTATCATACATCGTTTTACCACACATTCGTCTTAGTGACCTCGTGTGTAAAATAATGTTAATTTTTTCTATTTTTAGACAGTTAGGCTTAGATTATTATACTATATAAACCCACTGATAACCTTATTTGGTTAGTGGGAATCTGTATGTATTCATGTTGTTATCAAAAAAAATGTTGTAAATAAACAATAATCTATACATATCAATATGCTAATTCTTACGGCGCTAATTCTTTATTGGCGGCATAAGAATAAGTGTAAAATTGATTATTCGTTGCGAAAAATGAAATGCCTTCTGTCGATTATTCGATGATTGGACACGGTCAATCTTGGTGAGGATTTTGAAATTTTCATATTTTCCGAATGACTTGATAAACGATTCAATTAATTTGGGTATCGCCCTCCAAACAATATCTCAAGATATAAATCTCGCCTGAACGAGTTTGCCTTTCTCTTTTACTGGCACATTAATTTTAGAGATAATTAATTAGCAGAAGCAATGAAAGTCGATCAATATATTCCGGGTGTGGGCAGCATCATCGCCTTGCATATTTTAGATTAATTCAATTTGGCAAAATGCGGATTAATAATATCAAATGCTACATAATAAATCAAACAAAGGTCTTTCAAATACACAAGATTTTAAATTTAAAATTAACGAATAAAACGATATTTTTCATTGTTATAATTTATGACTTTTAAAGGTCACTAACTGACGATTTTTGACTACTGTTTTCATTTGTAATTTATTTGCTTTAGAGTTTCAACAATTTTTTTTGAAAAATTAAACAAAGAAAAAATTTGTAAGAAAAAATCAGTTCAAATCTTTTTAGTGCGACCCCCACACGCAAGATTATAAGTTGGTACAATATCAAACAGATTAGAAATATAATATGAAACAAACATTAAATTTTTTTATACATATAGGTAAGTATATAGATCATTGGTAGGTATATGAACTGAATTTAAATAAAAGTATTTATGTCAAATCGCTAAGGGTTGACAGAAAGAATTAGCAAAGAAAACAGTTAATAAAAACTTAAACGGTTAAACAATTTGACATATGGTATTTTCTACATTATGTTATCTGAAAACATGGAGTTTCATCAAGGCTTGTACGTCGACAAATAATCTAAAATAATATATCACACTAAGTATAAATAAATTTATTCAAACTTATTTAATCCACATAATTGATTTACAACGACAAATCACTGGATTAACATATGCTCTCCATGATCCTAAAATACATAGCTTGCATGAAAGCGATACCTAGAGCCGCAGAGGACGTGAAGAGCAGACTCCATTAACTAATATAGGCAGTTAGTTGGTAGTGCCAGGAAGAAGAAGAATAGATTTATTACGACCGAACATTTTCGCCGACTACGATTCGGCATTTACAAGGTCTAAAAAAGACTTAAATTTATATTTTGAAATTGGATTTCCTCTCTTTTAACACCAAAAACTTCAGTCATGAAATAAATCAAATTTTATTTGTATGAAATCTAAGACGATTTCCTAAGTAGATAGCTATAAGGAACAGGTGAGTAGCGTTTGTTATACCACTAATGATGTGAAATATAAAACTATTTAATGTGCTATAATAATGGGTATGTGAGATATATCTCCATACTAAAATGACGAGGGCAGGCGAAGGATGTTAACTTCTACGGTGTGGTGTAAGAGTATGTAACCGGAGTCGTAAAAGTTACTACCGGAAGAATAAAATTTTAACAGTTACTTAAGATTTTCACTGTAAATCGATAACCGGGTTAAGTGTTTCTTACCTTAGCTGCAACATCGCATTATATTATATATTTAATTTATTATTGATAAGCCACTCGGGCAAAAATGAACGTAAAATATTTATCGTTTTGAAAAATCAACCATAAGTACTCGAATATGCGAATATGCGAAAAACGAAAATGATGACACAGTGTAAAACACCATCACGTAGAAGAGGGGGAACAATACAATTTAAAGAAAACTACTCTTTTGAAATAGTCGACCAATTTCCCTACCTTGGCTCTATCCTTAAAGAAAACAATGAAGATCCAACTGAGATTAGAAGAAGGATTACGGCTGCCAACAAGACTTATTTCTCATTGTTACCAGTGTTTTAATTTCGCAGTGTACACAGAAAAACTAAAATTACCCTGTACAAGACCATAGTCAGGACTGTGTTGGCATATGGTTGCGAGGCGATGACACAAACAGTGTGAATGGCAGAGATATTGGACTCATTTGAGAGAAAAGTCCTGCGGAGGATCTGTGGACCCGTTTTTGAAGATGGATCATGGAGAATTCGGCGTAATGACGAATTGTACTCTATTTATCAAGCCCCGTGTATCTCAACCCATATGAGGTTACTTAGACTGAGATGGGCGGGCCATGTACAAAGAATGCCAGAAAGACGGGTCCCCAAAAGGATTCTATATGGACATCCGGGTGGATAAAGGAGGGTTAGAAGACCGAGGCTGAGGTGGGAGGATGGTGTGAGGAGAGATGCAGAACAGCTTCTCCAGGTGTCCAACTGGAGGACGGCAACTGGTGACAGGGGACGTTGGAGGCGCTTGCTGAGGGAGGCCAAGGCTCGATTTGGGCTGTAGCGCCATCGAAGAAGAATATTATTATTATTTTGGAAAACAAACAGGACACAATGTTATAAGTAAAGAATATAATATGATAATATAAAATAAGTATGATCAGTATGATCCTAATAATATGTTTCACATAAAAATGAGTAAAAATCAAAGACCTTTTTGATTTATGTATTATGTATATCGAAATGTTTAAAGTATATATGTATTGCAGTCGGAGCAACTCCGTGTAATCTAATTGTTTTGTGAGTAGTTTGTGTAACATCGGTCGACATAGAACAAAAACTAAGATCTGAAATTTAGTTTGAGATTAGTCCATATAATATGATTAGTTGTTAACGAACGGTAAAAATAATTTGAATATGCTTAATTCGAGACACTGACAGATGAACTTAAAAAAAACGTAACTCGGTGTATAACTATGGGTTTATTACTTAATCAAAATACAACAATGAATTAATATAGGGATTGTTTTGGTAAAACATATTTTTTTTGGATCCACCCCCATACAATTGTATAGAAACATTACTAGGTAAGTGGAAACTCGGAACAATTTTATGTGAATATTGTTTTTCAATACACGCAGAAGTCGATTTCCAGTACCGAGCACTTTGAGTGATTTAAAATATGCGCCATAAAATTTCTCCCAGTAATAATATTCCCCAGTATTTTTACAACTAAGACTCTATGAGTTCTTGTGAATTTGTAAACACTTGTAGGTATATTTCATAACCGTACGGGCTTTCACATATTAACACTTAAAGCCAGAATTGAATTATATAGTTACAAGTAAAAAAATATTTATTAAATATAAAAATAACCCAACGCTAAAGGGAATGTGGCATTTTAAGTAAAAAAAAAAGTAATTACACAGTAAAGTAACACAAGGAAAAAAACCAAGTCTATTTAATAATATTTTATAATGGAATTCCGGTTATCAAATAAATACTTTTTTACTGGTCTGTGTTTTAACATTTTTCTCTGGTATATTTTGTATAATTAGATCGATTTAAAAAAACATTTCTTTTTCTGAATGAACAATAAATTTTTAAACTTTCTACTCAGTATATTTTAGATATTTCTTTTAAAAACTAATAGTTATTATCAAAATATATTGTTAATTATATAAACTCACAAATTGACATCAATACAGATATAAAATAAATCAAAACATGTAGGTATGTTAATAAGGTACCTACATTCTCGTGATTGTTAACATCTAGAAGTAAATTGCTTTTCTATAGTAGACATCGAACACTACAATTGATAAGGAGTAAGAATTTAATAATGCCAGGTGTGTCTTAAACCGTGATCTGATCTGCAATAAGTTGAGGTCAGAAACAACCAGACAGACCATAAACTAGAAATATACATATTAACACCTGGATCTATTGCCCAACAGATCATTTACCTATATATAAAACAATAATAATAATATTATAGTCAACATATTAAGAAAATATATACTTCTCGACATAATATTACATATATAAATTGGCAGTGACAGAAGATTTAAAATGATCTTACCTGATTTCAATAAAATGAAGGATTCGATTTATTTTTACCTTATGAGGCTAAAGTAAGCTATATAGTATATTTTGAAAATAATATTTTCTCCAGTAGCCTCAAAACATACGTCTTTGAAATAAAGAACAGTTTGTATTAGGTACATTTATTCAAACGCATGAGTATTTTCAAATTTGAATTTGTTCAATAACTTGCTTGTAAAATTAGTTTAGTAAAACCATTTTTTATTTTTTTATTGTAAGTAACTATAAAGCTACAATGCCTATGAAGTAGATTTTTACTTCAATCGAAAGAGAATATGAAAATGAACCGGCTTAGTTTTTTGCTATTTTAATTACTATTCTTGGTATTAAAAAAAAACTCTAAATTTTACCTTTTATTCGCGAAAAAATATTGTGTATCACATATTAGGTGATATACATATTTTTTCGTGTTTCATAGATAAGAAGATAATTTAGTGTGCATATTTGTGTAAAGCCGTATGCTCAGAGTATACAAGGGCTTTAATTCATTCAATACCGCCGTTCCTAATTACAGGTAGCCAGATAGAAAATCGACTTTCAAGTATCTTCTGAATTCTGAGTACTTGATTATGAAATGGTGTTGGGTAGTGGGTGTTAGCAACAGAGGGATTTTAAGCATTTCACTACAATGCATATTGTAATCTTTATCACAAATAAATACTAGTATTCAATATCCAACCTTTCAATCAGCTATTGGCTTGTATAATATAATTATGTTTCTTAACCAAGAAGCGATAGTATCAATATGTAAATGAGTGTATTCAAAACAAATAAAACATTATAGTTTCCAATGACTTGGGAGTAGCAGACGTTAAAACGTGATATACAGCCACAGAAGCCTGATCTGATTTAGACACTTAATGTGTTTTGTATTTTCCGCTACATTCATACAACGTACCGCCGACGCCGTAAACATGAGACGGGGTAAAGTAATCAAGTTTGTAGGTACTGGTGGAGTGAAGGTGCCCTCACAAAATCGTGACAACTTGCGGCACGCTTATAGACAGATACAGTTTAAAACAACGCAGCATTGTTCAACATGTTTAACAAAGAAATATAATTATTTGCATTATGTTGATAAATCTTCAATGCGAAATATGATAGGTAGCGAAATCAGTCGGGTAAAATCAAATAATTACTGGGATCAATTCATATCAAACTCGCTCTTTATATTATTTGTATAAGTTGGTGGTGTAGGATGGTGTAACTTAAAGTTCATTTTGTCTATGAACTTATGTGCTGAATCGTGGATAATGCAACCAATAAATAAGATGCCACCTATCCAAAAATTTGTTTACTGATAGACATTAACATAGATTTTGCCGTTAGCCCACAAACTTTGGTTGCAACTTTAAAATCGCTCTAGAACGATATAAATCTATTCCACCCAACTTACAACCAAAAGTTGTGAATTATAACCGTGTTGTACTAGTATTGCAGTTCAGGGATCAACAGAATCTGGTGAACAGTTTTTGTTCCCGTATTGTTTTCTTGTATTCTCCATTTTAAGCTGGTCTTTAAACCTTCTCATATTTCTGCACTCCTAATTAAATAGAAAAGAGCAAAAATGGTTTGAAACGGAGATGGGCAGACAGATGACCAAGAATAATGTTAGCTTAGAGACCGCAAATAATAACTAGAGGTGTTCGGAGACCGCCAATGATGTTCGATGAAAATCTCATTCGGCAATATATATTTACCACAAAAATATAATTCAAGGAAGTATTTCCTATAATCTATATAAATATTATCTAGTACATTATTCAGTGTATTTATATACAAAATAGAAACGTAAAATTGCATCGAGTAAATAAATAACTTTAGGAATGTGATAAACACTACGTTTGCTATGTAGGGGAACAGACATATTATACAAAAAAGAAAATGAGAAAAAATACAAAATGTTGGGAAACAAGCCATGCTTTTGCATCCGGAGAACAGGAGTTGAAGGTGGTATGGAATGGTATGGTATGGACGAGGAGGTGGGTGGGTAAAGTCACGACTGTTATCAGGAGTCCAGCCACGTGCCGCAGTCCCCCTCTCCTCGGGGCCGCCCGCCATAGCCCCTCTGTACCTTTTGTGCAAAATTCCACCGATATCGGACGCCCATAACCGTTGAATTCATTTGCCTCGTTATTCCCAATCAAGTAATCCGGTTCAATGGAAAGTTGTAAGTTAGGAGGTACATTAGACGTTTGACCGATTATTATTTAGCGAGATTTCGGCAGAACAAGTCCCGCGCCTATTTATGTTATCCTAATCGCCGATGGATCCGATTCAAGGATTGGTCATTGTTTTGTTTAGCACAATTTGTAGATTCAAGATGTGAAAGAAAGCGACTAAGCATGCATACTGATGCCTCAAAATCCTTTAAAATAAAAGTGCATACTATAGTCATTGATGAATGAATGTTTGAATGAATATACAATTTTACCATTAAATATTTATATAGGTAATTCAAATGAGTTTTCGGTTGTAATAAATAATTATCTTACTTGATTACATCATTAATTTGTCATAGCATTCTATATAAATAATCAATGGATGTACGTATGGACATCGATAGATAATTATCAAACACTATTTAAATAGGATCCTAAATAAAATAAAACATATTTTTCACAGGAGTGTAGGTACTTTTATTTTATTATAATGATTATACATTGGGTATTCTTTAACTTAAGTCCTTATCATCACAAATACATGGGGGACAAACGTAAAAATCTACATAAGTAATTTGACATTCCTTTTTATGTCCAATATCCCATAAAAGTAAATAGATATTTTTATTTTTGACATTAGAGAAAGGTTCTCTCGTTAATGTGTTATACAGTTATGGACGTGTGTTGTTAACATGTACATTCTACAAATAACGTAAATTGGTTGGAAATAGGTAAAGATTTTTACCATACAACAGATGTATTTCCCAGAAGTGAAAATAAAATAAAACGTGGTATACTTCTATACTAGATACTTCAACAAGCAATATGAACTACAAGGTCAAAAGACAAAGTAATGCTTTGTAAACACTTCCTTGCACCCCATCTTACCATTAAATTACTTGAAAGTAGGTAATTCAACTAAGAAGAAATAGATTCAATAAATTTCTTCTCTTCTGAATATCGAACTTACAAAAATCATCTTTACTGTTTTTAAATATATTCTTTGTGTGCATCATAAATTGTATTGTACATTGGCGGACTTGTATGTTTTATGTATTTATTACCAAATGTTAATTTCTTCCAGGCGGTCAGACACTTATTAAGACTAATACAAAGTATGTATAATACAGCAAAAAGATCAGGCCATATCGAAGGCTATAAAATAATTAGATTGAGATATTATCTCATAAAAATAAAATTATTGGGAGTAAGAATAGTGTTAATAGAAACGATAATACTTTATTAAAAAATTTATTACAAAGGTTTTTTACTGCCGAATCTATATACAAAACAAAAATATTTTGTATTGTTTAAGTCGAAATAAATAATGAGTATTGATCAATATCTATGTAATCCGTATACTTTCGGGTCAATTCAAATAATGAGGGGAGGTGTCTGTCTGTCTGTATACATAAGTCCGAGTAAGCGTTTTAAACGACCCAATTGTCCCAAAAGGGAGCAGCAATTAATTCCTTGATAATATCGACGACGATTTGAAATAATTAGAAACTGGAGTGGAACGGGAATATTAAACTGAAATATCCAGGATAATGCTGAATCCCAATGCTAAAGAGCCCAAACAATAAGGTTTGGTCAAATTTTGAAAACGTAAATTATCAAATTATTAGAATAAATTTAATTACATTTACACAAGAATGAATTACATTTAATTTCATATCATTACGTATTTATAGATCTTTAATTAGTAATGAACAAAATCATTGAAGCCGCACTAAAAATTAATTGAATTCATGATAAAATATCCATGAATTTAATGACAAATTTTAAACATCTCAATAGAGACATAGACGGAATAATTCAGGAGAATCAGGAAATAAAGGCAACTATAGGGCTCACGACCTGCCATCGACTGGTTTACGTGATCACTTTATGCGCTTGCGCTACGTTCACCAATTATGCCTTCCTACTGAGTTCCCGATCGATCCAATTTTTTGAAATTTCTATATATTTTAATTATGAAAATCTGTTCATATGAAAAAAGCTGAAAAAAACACTATCGACATCTACGAATTAACGAAGAAACCTTTTTGTAACGCCATCTATTGAGAAATTATTTTTTTGTAAAAAATGAAAGCAACACTCCTTATGCACGAGGTGACAATGCTTTCGCACAGATGACACCCCTGAACTGCGCCAGAATTATACGTAAATTTTTGCTTTTTTTACTTGCTTCTCAATAGGAAGGTATAATTGGTAAACGTTGCGGGCATTAGGGGTAACTAACGATCCAGATAAGAGGTATAATTAATTTCTAAAGAAAAATAGCGTTCATAGCAATGTCTCGGGGATATAATCAATAAGACAATATAAAATTTACATTTAGCTTTGACGATTATTTAAAAACCTGTAGGTCACCTTAATTTCTAAAGCGTATTACACTACCGTCATATCAAATCAGACTGTTTGATTGCAGCGGTAAAAACGCAAACCGCGGTTAGCATTCAAAAGTTTATAACATTCGCAACGGGGGCTACAATAAAACGATAGACTAAATGAACAATGTTTGAAGATCCCCGCGGCGAAGATGTCTTCTTGTAAAACCGCACGTAATATTTAAAGAAACTAGTTTAATTTCATTACTACTCTAAATCATTTTACGTGAATTAAAATGACGTTCGGATATTTTTTAAGATAAACTAAACACGCCAATTTAAATCATCCATAAAATAAAGAATTCCGTATATTTATTAATGAACTCATGAATATTTATAAAAACATATATGAAACAAAAATAATCCAAACATCTTCATGATCAAAGGGAAATTTTTTAATTCACGATTCAGATTACAGTGGATAAATTTTCAGTATAAATATTTGTAAATCAAGAAATAGGATTCAATTTAGAAAGTATTAAGAAAAGACTTAAAACAGATAATTCACTTATTTTTAATATCCAGACCAACGCAAATGCTACATTTTTTTAATGATCTCGATTTATAAATATATCAACAAAGAATTTGATTTTACGGAGAATCTTGATTTGAAATTCCTTATATTTTAACAGTACCTACGTCCAATTCAGTAACTTTTTGAGCTAAAATAAGAACGTTCTAAAAAAAATTGAATTAAGGTCATTTAAATTACAAAATTAGTGTACCGTAGGTAATAATTTAAACTCAAATTGTACAAATGGCGCGCCATGGCGCAGACTATGCATGCGTACTCATGTCATGTCGCCGTGACGTCGCCTAACCTAAAACTTCAATCTATCTGCACTGATATTCTTAGGTTTTTATTTAAAACATAACGCAACACGTGTAAATTATCCATTTTCATTTATTTCCGTACACAACTGATGTTAAATTAACTAAAATATAATAAAAATAACTAGTTCGCTTCCAATTAGGTGTGAACTAAAATTAGGAACGTTTTGACAGTTGATTCGACTAAACTGTGGTTATGGAATAGGGAATTGAACCAATTCGTAACTTACTTGGAGTATGAGCGTTCCTAAATAGGAACGCTCATATTTCAGCGTTATAGAATATCAACTTGGACCAAGGGGAATAGGAAAGCGCCTTATTTATCCGAAAATTTCTTAAAAAGTTATAGAATCCGGCGTAGTGTGAGGTAACGACAGTAAACAGTATAATATTTATCTACGTATATTTGATTTCAGGGTTCGATTACGAAGCATGGAACACAATGACTGGAGATCAGATATAAACAGAAAATAGCTTCGCGGTCAGCAAACAAAAACATTCTCAAGAGCACAGTACACACATTATTATGTCCAGAGTTCGTTTGGCCAATCGCCACTTAAAAATACATTTGTCAGGAGTGGAGTACGAAGATACTTGTCTTTGACCATCGCCCACTTTCAATAAACAATTCGACTACTGACGGTTCTAAACCAACACCATCGAGAACCTGATGTCGTAAAGAAATTTCAAAGTGATCAACATGTCCGTTAACAACCAATAAAATAAAATTATAATATAATTCTGGTTTGATCGTTTTGGTCGGCGATCAATTCTGAACTAGAAATTCAATAACATTAACGATAGTTGAACACGTTTTAATCTATATTTAATGCACATTAATCTATAACAAAGTACATATTGATGTAATAGAAATACTCACTAAAAATAATAATACATTCATGTTTTGTGTATGTTTAAAACAACTGCGACGTAGATATATTTCTTTTCCAATCATAATTTATTTATATTTGAACATCATCGTGGATGCCTCATGGTTCATTTAAATAAAGCTAATTTTCTTTGCTGTGAGGCACCGGCTTTGAATAGTTCTTCCACTTTTTTTCTATCATCATCGTATTTGAGTGTCCCGTAAGAGCTTGATAATCGAAAATACAACAAGCGAAATAACATCTCACAAAGTTCAGCAATGAGATTCATCACTCACCACTTGCCTTTTTCACTGAGACGAGAGTCTAGAGACGCATGTGTCGTGCTTCATATTAAAATGTAATGCACACCCGCACGCCTGTCGCTGTTTATCTCACATTGTTGGATATGGCGTGATGGCACGTATTTATGTAATTTTCACTTATTTGGACTTCATTTGAATAGACTGTTCAGTAGTTGATAAAGATTTTTATTCTACGAGTACAAGAAACAGTTTTAATCCACGTATGAGTAACAATGATCCTGAGCCTGTTTTAATTGTCGCCTCTGAGGATGTTGGTGTATCCGTCGAAAGCGCTCAAACTCATTGAAACTCATACATAAACTACGTATTTAAACATGCTAATCGTCTGACTAAGTCTGACTGTCATTCGTTACTTTTAAGAATGGAACATAGTTCGTAAAATTGTTATAATAGGTTAATCAAGTGCTCTAAACAAAGTCGTCCTTTAGTTTCATATATTTGGGTTTAAGCTAAAAATTTAAATTCCCAAAAATAAAAAGATCGATACAAGTTTATTCGTAATGATGTTAAATATAAACATTTCAAAAAATCGTTATAAATAAAATGATGTATGTATAAAAATACGCAATACGATCGTTATGCTGCACAAAAAAGTAATAGTCTTGAATAGTGATACAAATGATGAAACCGTTTATAACAATAACACAACAGTGAAGGAAAAAAATGTTAAGACATAATTTGAGCGTTGGTCGTTCATCTATCATAGGTAAACCCACAGATTACCAGACGTAATTGACATAAATACGATATTACTAACGTTTTTTTGGCACAAAAGCAAAACGCTATATTTACGGAATTAATGCTTCACAAATGTCTGAAGTAATCACAACATGCCGTGCCCGAGAAGTAGCCTAATATGTCTTCACATTAGAGAGACGAATAACTTACAAGAGTTTTACTGCAAATGGCCGTACCTCGGGACGGAATAAAGAGAAAATAACAGAAAGACTGATAATCTTAATGCAACGAACACAATACTTACAAAAAGCAAAAAGAACTATTGGGGAAACATAATGGTAAAATATTTCTAATATTTTATTAAATTACAATACATACATATGTCAAAATACAGAAAAAGATGCACAGTAAAAAAAACATATTAACATTTACCAGAGAACAAGCAGACAAGCAGCAGACGTGTGGAAAGGAGACATTTAAAAAAACAAAAGATAACATAATTATTGTCTATACAAAAATAAGTAAATATAATTTACAAATTAGTCAATTTGATTTTTTTAAGTTAGTTTTGTTATATTTTTCTTTTGAATTCATTATATTCAGTTGCCATTCTCAAATCTGTTTCAAGTTGGTTGAACCACACCACCGCTGTAGGTACGTGTAGTAATGCTGTGCAAAACTTGTATGTGTTAACGGGGTACACAATTGACCCACTATGTTAGGTATATTGATTATTATTAAAGTAGGTAGAAGCCTAAAAAATGAAGATATAAAATTATTTGATTCACTGTACAAAAAGTTCGACAAGGGAGCGCGATATTATCGTGACTGTTCAATCTATATTAGGTACATTAAGCAATAATGAATGAATAAAAAATGTAAATATAGGAATGATTCAATGTATGCAAATAATAAGGTTTTATTGCATTAAGTGCAATTAAATTAAAATATTTGATAAACAAAGTCAAAAGTTGGAGTTGGAGAGACTAATAACAAAATAAAAAAGCTACGAATAGTTTTGGAATAAAACACAAAACTTTATCCTCAAAAGGTTATCTTTTTGGCAAAAGAGATGATTAAAAAACTTATGAGAATAGGTGAATGGAAGGATTTATGTGAATTAAGATCAATTTGATACCGAATAAAACCAATTACTGTTTTAGCCTTTCCTGAAAATACAAAAGTAATGACATTTGAAATATACATTTCAACGTATTTAATTGCAAGGTCTAATTGTGAAAATAGTAAATCAATTAGGTATGTTTTTGTTGCATTCGTGATACAAGTATGTATATTATCTAAATATCTTTGAGATAAAATTAAATTGAATTGAAGAAACCACTTTAAAAAACAACACATTCAAACAGAAACCATACCAGATGAATGACTCTTTGGTGTTGTTATCACGCAAATGTCCAGAGAAGTGATTTTTTCTCACGCAGGGAACAAGAGGAGTCTTTACTCTGGATGCAGCTGCTAATGAATTCAGAAGCTAATGAAAGAGATATGTGCGTGTGTGTGTGTGTGTGTGTGTGGGCCAGACGGACGGATGGATGTGAACTCTACTGAGAAATGTAAAGAGAATATGCACTGACATCGGCCAACACTGAATCGCTTCTTTTCATGAGTGGGTGGAAGTTAACCGTTGGTAATTTTGTGATAATTGAAGCATTATTTTTATAGCCGAGTCAAAAGCGGCTGAAAAATGATTTAAAATAGCAAGTAAGATACAAGAAACAATTTCATTCTAAATATACTCGAATATTTTTTTTATTTAGTACACGCAGAACGTAAAGGAGTTTATGGCGTTAAATATACCGTATGACAATCATTCTTTTTCGGTCTTATTATTATTAGTTAGGAGTGGGGCCCTACGCTCCCGCACTGCGACCATGTTTGATATATTATGAACCTCCCTTTAGGGCTGTCATTTCAATAGCAGTTCGGTTTCTTGGATAAAGTCCCATATTTTGCAAATTGAGATGCCTCCATTACAATGTGTCTGTGTCTGGAGGCTGTTTCTTCCTCTTATTGACACCTCCTAAAATTTGGTTCATCAGCGATCCCCATTATGTAATGGTGTCTTTTCAGATGACAGTGGCCAGTGAATAATCCAGTCATTGCTTTTAATTGTTCTCTGCTAAGATTTAGCAGCTTTCTTGTCCTTTTTTTTAGAAGGCCCTTCGATGAATTCCTTCGCCCGTCGTGATCCACAACTGGCCTTCCAGAATTCACTATTCTGAATTGTTATCCAGTCTTTAATTGATATTTTAATCATAGTTGCAGATATGCCAACTGCTGGTTCAGGTCCTATGAAAGGTAGCCCTGATCCATTTTTGGCTAGCTTATCTGCTCTATCGTTTCCCTCTAAACCTTTATGACCAGGTACCCATACTAGATTATTGTGTTTCCCTAGTCTTTCAAGGTACATTAGACAGTCCCATATCAGTTTTGATATAACCTGGTATGATTCTAGAGCCTTAAGGGCTGCCTGGCTATCTGATAAAATATAAATGTTTCCTTTTTCGGTTCTTCTCAACTCAGTGATTACAGGTCAGTCACTGAGTATGTTATAAAAAAAATAACCTTGTCTTCCTACTATGTCACGATCTCGATGTCTTTTTACCTCTTAAGTCATATTCCCTCTTGTCGTCCTTCGTGGCTCAGATATCTGACTCGTGAGGTCTAGATCCAATTTTCAGTGGGGACAAAGTTTTTCGGTGTTTTCAGACTGGATTTGTGAGACGATTAACATCAAGAAGATTAACATAAAATCTATAAATCGTGGAAACTTGTTATAAAGTGCGTGTTTACTACAGTATATATTTTGTCCCCAAATTGCGGTAATCAGAGATAAAAAAATAAACTTATAAGAAATTAATCGTTATGAATTTTATTTAATATTTTATTGAGTCATAAAAGTCGGGTTCAGCTACAGGTTCAACACAATGAAATAGTTTATGGTATAATGATGTATTTTGACAGAAACATTCGCCAACAAAAGAATTATGTATACATATAAAAAACACACATAAAACGGAATTCAATTATAAGAGTGGATGTTTGTGTATATAGAAAAACATTATTTTCTTTGCCGTCTAAATAATAATATTAATCAATATTTAAAACGTGTTGTTTTGTCTCGCCGTTGTAGGTGTGAATAGAGAAGAAGTGTCGTGTTTTCGATAAAATATTATTACAAAATGATAATTGTAATAGAAAAATAAATAAAAAAAGCCACAAGGCGTTGAATGCTTGTGTATGTAAGATTCTAAACGAGGATTAATGTCTTTTCACAGCATGACTGAGAAGTGGGTACTCGAAGATGCCAGTTTTGATAAGAACATTCGAACGAAATAATAAAAAAAAATGACAAATTACTATTGTAATACATATCATACCTTTAAATACAACTGTATAAAAATACACATTTCATAAACTACAATAGTCACTTCACTTGTCACCCTAAGTTCTGAAAGAATAAGTCCTGTCGAAACCGGTCATATCAAATAAGTATTCGTCAATTAAAAAAAGTAAAATTTTTGTAATAAAAAAATGTCAAGCAAATGATTTTAATTTCAATAAAATGTCAGTATCTACGTACACTATTTTTTTCCATTTCTCAAAACGCATAAAATGCGTGTACTAAGTACATGCAGTAACGATTCAATAACACGAAAACTTAACACAAATTACATAAAATCAACAATATTATAATAATCATAAAAAGCATCAAAATAAATAGTTATATTATACCCCCGTGAATTATATTGACCCTTTTCTATTATCTTTTTTTATTATTTCTTTTACCAAGCTGCTCATGATTTTACTCTCTTCGTCCGTTGGAAGTTCATTGAAAAAAATGTTCTGCCATGAACAATAATGATAAATTAAGATGATGAACGTGAATAATAATGAATGCAAAAATGTTTAAGTGAATTCACTAGGTACTAAACTTGTACATCCAATGATCCATTCATTTTGTCAAAAATGCTTTCAATTATTCCGATATTCAATCTAATTTGCATGGTCAAATCGATTTTCCTTTTTCATTCCAATCCGTTTAAAATACTTTGCAAAAAATTATTTTTGTTATTGATAATGATTTACATACGACAAACTCAATGACAAAAGAGATATTTATATAAAACTTTATGAAACAGCTAAGTTGATATAGCCGATATTTAGATAAAATCTTCGCGAGAACTTAAAATATATATGTGATTATTTTATGTTTTATATTAGAGAAAAGCTCTCGCAAGCACGAAAGGGTAAGTTAAATCGAATAAAAACATTTGGCGTGATTAATGCCGACATTGAAAGAACATGGTAAGTTCTCCTTATGATTTATATCGAGACAAATGCTATCATTCGTCATAGGATCAAAATCTATAGACTGGAACAAAGAAACGCTTTGTCGGATAAAAAAACACACGCTTAGATAGTAAATATGATTTCTGTGATGTTTGTATACAGAGAAAGATCGAAAACATTTTATTCAAACACAAAAGTCCCTTGTAATTGAATGATTAGATGATCTAGTCAATAGTGAAGTATCCGGTTATAATATGAAATAGAAAGCTCATTAAGTGGAAGATTAATATTACACGTTGGATAAATCAACACAAAATACAATATTATTTATTTTGAATTTAATTTAATCATTCGTGCATATTTTTATTCAAATTTAAGTAATAATGGGTTCAATTCTGAAAATGTATTAAAAGTTTAATGAAATTTAAAAATAATTCATTTTATGATTTTTTTTAATAAAACACTGGTGTATAATAAAATTGGATATAGTTAAAAGCGATAGTTCTGGTGAACTCATTTTTGTTTTTAAATATTTAAATGCTGTTAATCTACTAGGAAATCTACTAGGTTAATCTAGGAAGGACTCAGGAAAGAAGAATATACATACATACATACATACCATCACGCCATGTCCCTTGCGGGGTAGGCAGAGAGAACCGAACGCCACATTTTTCTATCCTGGCACGCATCCCTCGCCTCGTCCACATTCATGCATCGTCTCATACATGTTCGTCTATTGCTCACACTTCTAACATTTCCGTCTTTCAAAATTTCGTTCACATGGTCGTGCCATCCCTTTCTTGGGCGTCCCCGACCTCTCATTCCATTCCTTTCCGCTCTGTATATTTTCTTCGTCAGGCGCTCCTCATTCATTCTCCCCATGTGACCAAACCATCTCAATGTGTTCACTTTCATTCACATTCTAGTAATGACATCTTTCTTAATCCTACATTCTTTCCTTATATCCTCGTTTCTTACCCGGTCATACATCGTTCTATTACAAATCCTTCTTAACGATCTCATCAGAAGAATATATGGACCCGAAATGAGATTATAAAGATGACAGGATAAGAAAAGAGAGCACAAGGACAGAATTAATATGAGGCGATGAAATAAATTATTACCACAATGAAAATAAATGCATTGAATACTTGAGCTGTGTAAAAACCATGACACATATGAAAAAAAAATTAGGAATTAAGTCCATGATATCATCGCTGTAGCACATCCATAAATAATACTAAATTAGTTTAACAAACAATAGCTCATCACACCAAATGGTAAACCAACATTTCCATAAAGTCACATCACAACATCGCCGTGCCTGTTCTTAAATTATATTCATCAGCAAATTAGACACAGTATAGGTATAATATGTAAAAATACACACACTGTTGATCATTCAACCATTGACAATCCATCAATGATTGTCAAGATCTCAACCGCGCTGTAATGATTTGCCTAGACGAGTATGGTTCATCATCGATACCTTGATAGCAGCAGTCTCGTCTACCTGAACCACATAAAGGAAGAATGAGTTATTAATGATTTCGCATGATGGAGATGACTCCATTGATGACCTCCGGCGTTGGATTATAAATCAGACATCTGAATGAACTGGAGTGAGGTTTTCAACATGATACGTATATAATTAATTATGTTTTAAGTTGGGCGAAACACTTTTGAAATGTACATCAGATAAAACATACCGTACATTGGTACTCTCGAGAGTGCACACAGCCAAATAGTTGTGTGTGTGATTAATTGAAATGGATATATCATCCGCCTACAGAATAAACCACTAATTGTGGATCGTTGTTGTATTACTCTTATTGTTATTATAACGTTACAAGTGTTCAATTGATAAATTTTATATCACTCCAACTATTTATCAACGTAGGTACTTATCATTTAGAAGAACAAATTGCAGTGAAGCACCGGCTTAATAATAACACACCACAGATGGTATCAATACACACCGCCAGCAGTAACAGAAAAAGACAACTACAAATTATACTGGAATAGACACATTATCACAAATAGAACAAATCTTCACGACAGTCCAGACATTACTCTAATTAAAAAATACATAGGCACACATATCTAATAATCGACAAATACATTCCTTGATATTCGCATCCAAGATAGATGTCCTGACTGCGTAATATCAAGGAATGGGCGGGCAGCACAGGACAAAGAGGGATTCGCCAGAGTAATCGCCAAAATCGGGGGTTGCTGACAGGGCAAAAAAAGATAAAAGACAGAGCAACAAAATGAAGAAATTAAGCACAAATGCTTCTGCTATAGGTGAAAGAAATCGGTCGTGGCAGGGTACGAACTCGCCACCACTGGATTACTAACCCAGCGCGCTAACCGCTCTGCCACCATCCAACTAAATTTGATTATTTATTTATTTTTTACGTCATGTACAATGGGGGGAATATTGCCATAAGGCTATTTCTTCCAAACAACCAAAGCAACGTGAGGCCATAAATAGTGGAATGGTAGGTACATTAAATTTATATCAAAAACAAACATAAAGATAAACACGTAACATTATTAAATGTAAAATCACAGTAACAAAGAAAGGAGGGAAATAGAGGTTGTGAGATGTGTGAGGATGGGAAGGAATGTCAATTAAGAGTTATTAGACAGGTATAAAGAAAATGAATTGATTGAGTCAAAAGTATGATAATATTTTATATACAAATAGTTACATAAATATTATCACAGATGTTTTAAGTTATAAAATATATCGGTTATTTATCGAATTTCTACAAACAAACGCGAACGGCATTTTATTTCATCGTGATAATTTAATCTATCTAAACGTTTCTGCAAATAATATACTACATTCAATTCATAAATTAACAGTTCAGCTTCACCCAAAGCATCGCACAAACCAAATATGTATTTATATTATGATCGTTCGTTATTTCCACAGTTTATGGTTTGACAATAATCTGGACTCGCTCCAAGTGTAACGAACACAATGGCCATTTATCATAAAGTTAAAACGACAACAGAACTTCGTGTTGTAAAGAGCGAATTTTGACATAGTTCTCGAAAGCTGCCACGGAACCAAGGGGCGTGTGCCTGTTATGGCAGAAACTGATAACCGACCATAAACCAAATAGTATTGGTCAATTCGGTTTCGTTTGTACCTCCATACTTACATAGTCGAAATACAATTTTTAACAAATAAGTTGCAATAATGTCGGAGATTTTTTATTACCTTTTAAGAATGTCTGAATATCTGTATGGTCTCTAGTATGGTAGAAGTTAAATGATGAAAAATTAGTTTAAACGCCTTATTTACGAAATACTATCACGGAAATTTTTTTTTAAACTTTTTAAGCACATGTACACAATGGCGGGCTTATTGCCAAATGGCATTATCTTCCAACCATATGAATAAAATATAAATACATATAAAACAATAAAAAAACGGAGGGGCAGGATAGGGGGGGGGGACCAGGATAGGATAAGGAGACAAAGTGTTATGTCTAAAGAAACGATTCCTCAGATTGTCCATTGTATCTTTAAATAAATACTTTTCTATTACGTAATTATGTTCAGATCAACAGAATGGTGATGACAATAAAAGTGCAAAAGGGATCTATGTATATATTTTAAAGTATTAATTATGATTATTAGATAGCTGTTTAAGAGGGTGACTGCTGCCAACGTACCTATTTTTTCAATTTGATATACCATCATTATTACTAAACGAATCATTTTGAAAAAAATAACCTATGTAGATGGTTTGGATATTAATAAAGAGAAATATACATTAACTTTTTTATTATGTTCTGTATATATTCTTGTAGGAAAATAATAAGCATACCCCGATTTTAGACATTTATCTTAAATATCTAAAAAAATATAAGGTATAGAGCAATATTTTTTTTTATAATTTAAAGAAGAATAAAATACCTGGAAAAATATGATATGACGTTGCATTAACGCATCAGGTTAAGTAAAAAAACCAAAAAAACTTTTATTACGCAATGGCGCTGAATGGAAAATAAATGTTTTTTAGGTTTATTTACTAAACCTGAAGCATTAATGCAACGTCACATCATATTTTTCTAGATATTTTTGTCTTCTTTAATTTAAAAAAAATATATTACTCTACGCCTTAGAGTTTATTAAAAATATGTGATAAACGTTTAAAATCGGGGTATGCCATTATTTTTCTACAAGAATTTATACAGAACATTATCAAAAAGTTAAGGTATATTTTTGTTTATTAATATCCAAACTATCTAAATTATTTTTTTCAAAACGATTTGATAAGAAATAATGATGGTATATCAAATTGAAAAATAGGTACGTTGGCAGCAGTCCCCCCCTTAATGTGGGTTTCGATAAATAATGATCTTTTCTATATTTAAAAAAAATGTATTGAAAAATATACAAGTTATTTCTACCAACACAGAAAAAACATGTTAAGAAAACAAAATCCTATACGATATTGTTGTTCAAACAATGATACGTTGAAAAATTATAATTTTCATGAGCACATAATTTTGTTTGTTTGTTTATGTTAGTCCTTGTGGTGATGTATACCTAACCTAACTAAACTTCAAAGTTAACTGAAAGTTTTTGTGGACAAAATCAACACAGTTCACACTGATTCCGGTTGTTCTCAAATTGAAAATATTTAAAAATCTAATAAATTATTTTTTATTGCAATACTGACTGAAATGCTGACAAAACAAGTGCAAATCAATAAGGGGTTAAGTTAAGACTCTACAAACAAGATATTGCGGGTGACAGTTTTATAAAGCGTTGTTAAAAATCTATGTATGCAAAGGTCAGGGAAAAAGTGACACGTAATTCGCTGCACAACGTCGAAAGTCAACTAATTTTATTGGTTAATACAAATTAGAGTATTTTCTGCACTAAAATTGGTTTATGCACAGGTTATGTCAGCCGCAATCTTTTGTTGGGCGAGGTATACTAACAGTTTGTATAGTTTTCGGAAAATAAAATTTTCGCCGTGGAGAGGAGCTACTAAAGTTGTTTGCCGTTAATTGTACCTTGATTTTATATACCTACATAACGCCACATATAATTTCATATTTTTATTTACACAATGTGATAATTGGAACTATTAATATTTATTTTATTTTATTTATAAAAGGGTACATCGACAGACATTCATAAAAAACAAAAACAATACTATTGTAGTAATATTACAAATATAAAAAAATACTTGGTATTTTTCTATTGATTATTGGTTATTATTATGAGTGCTGGAGATCTAATTATGGATGCACACAATTTTACAAAATTACATGAGCTCATATTTAATCACTCACGTCAGTTACACAAGTATATTACATATATCAATAACAAGTAAATGAAAAAAAATGAATACCCCTTTTTTATTTTTCTTCACATATTAAATTTTTAATTGATTTTTCAAAATAATCGTTTTATTTAATTTTCGTTTAGTTGACAGTTTAACAATGTTTAGAAATTTAGCTATATTATTGTCTTTACATTGAAAACATATGTAAAAACAGTTAAATATTATTGTAGCATCTTACTGAATAAAATTGAATTTTACTAACGCACAGCTTTGTATGAAATACAAAATAAACAAATTCAAAAATTCTGAAAGTTTCAGAGCTCTAACTAGTTGGGAAAGTAGTTAAAAATCAATTGCAAAATTCCATTACGGACAAACATGTGAAGTTAAATAAAAGTGTGAAAAATATCATACATGCACATTTTAATGAAATTAATCTTATTTTTCAGTTACATAGGTACCTACTTTGAAGCAGTTATAAAGAATTTTATTCCAGATTTTTTCGGCAACGGAGAATATTAAAATACAACCGACAGACAGACAAGAGAAGTAAAACAAAAGGGTTTTAAAAACATATCACATTCAAAGATTATTTATTGTATGTATATGGTACAATGTGAACCTACATTAATCTAGCACTATAAGAAAAATTCTCCACATAAACAAAAAAAATGTTAAGACACAGTTGTCATTAAAATGATTGTACGCCGAGTTTGAGAGTTACTGTTTTAATATAACAAACAATAATAAATGTTATTTTATAGTTGTCGAAGCCTCCTTCCATTAAGTCGGATGGGGTAAAAAAAACGTTCACTAACCCGAAATAAGAAAAAAAGGTAAATGAATGAGAAAAACATCAAATATTGATAACACTCTTTCGGTAACCAGAAATAACAAAATAATATATAATATGTGGGTACTGGTACATTCCCATTACCGATGTTGGTTCAGGACAAAATAAATATTTTCTTTAAAAACAAATCCTCGCGCATAATGGCTTTTTAAATCGCACTTTGAAACGCGGTGGTGAAGTCAACGAACATGTTTTATATTATTTCATTATTATCTACAAGAGGCAAAATAACATCTCACATGTGCAGCAATGAGGTTCATCGCCCATTCTGCATGTAGTTCCTTTAAAGGCGTGCCATGAGGTTGGCGTGCGGGGATACACGCATCTATCGTCCTTTAAATACCCCAAAGTGTGGTATATTGCCGTGATTTTGCATCCACATTACTACTTTAACTACTTATGTCCTATTTTGATTCGTCTAAATTTATCCGTCTGAATTTTAGTAGGTACATGAGAAATGTCAAAAAGTTGACTGCATTTATACGGGACTCATTACGTCACACCGCGCGGATAAAATCCTTTTATCCACGGTCGCCAGTTGGTTATAGACGATTTCGTACTCTGAAACGAATCAGAATAGGACATGTTGTGTGACAACACACGCCAAGTAAAAAAATATTTACTACGTATCGCGTGAAATAAAAATTTGGTCATAACTACAGGCATGAATTGGAGACTTTACAGACAAGACGAAGGACCTCAGACTTAATGTACCTTTATGACTACTAAAAATTATTAACTTCAACATATCACACAGACGAACAAGGCACATCTCAACGTTCTTTTTAGACAAAAAAAACTAACGCCGCCGCTCAGAATTCGCCATTGTACCGATGCCTTACCACATATAATAATTTGGAAAGGATGAAGTCCGTGGACATATCTCTATATGCCCAGGACCCTTTTCGGGAACCAGCAGTGAGAACATGTAACATGATATCAAAGGTGGGCTGATTAAGTTACACAATAACTTATGTTATTCATGACAATGATTAATATGAACACATATATAATTCCACAATTTATTTTATTTTTCTCCCGACGACCGTTTCGGCTTATAAGTCCATAATAAACTGGCCTTATAAGCCGAAACGGTCGTCGTGAGAAAAATCAAATAAATTGTGGAATTATATTGTGTTCATATTAATCATTGTCATAATGGAATTCTACAAATTAGAAGCCGTCACAATCGAAAGATTGAAAAGTGAGTATGTTATTCATGTTTATTATAGTGTTAAATTATATTTTTTGTACGTTGCTAATTTTTATGAATTAAAAAATTCTTGCTAAAACCTATTTTACTTTTAAACAAATAAAACAAAACTGGTTTTTTTCTTTCTAGTAATCAATTATTAAATGGTACTTGTCATCAAGGGCCGCAGAAAGTGTCAGAGGAAGGCGGTTTTCTTAATTCCCAAACATTCGAGAGTTTAAAGAATGTGTAGGAGCTGTTTTGTCCTGATCAAGACCGAGACCAAGCTCTTGGGAGATCGTCAAGGTCATCGAGACCTGACACATCTCACAAAGAACAGTATATTTTTAATGGTGGTTCTTGATTACCAGAAACTTTCAGTCAAAATAATGAATATAAAACAATTGAACTATTAGAAGAATGTTTGTGTAAAATATTATTAAAATGATTTTTGTGAATATCAAACATGAGACTGCATAAATGTTATTAAATTCTTGATTGTTCATGAAGATTTGAAAGAAAATAATTGGACAGTAGGTAGTAAGCATTATTTCTGATTAAACTATACAAAGAATTTACCGGCTTTTTAAAAACGATATTTCAAATTGAAATATTGATTTAGAGATTTATAAATAGGAGCAATTTCTATGTCGTGACACATGAAATGGTCTGAGACTAATGACACATCACAGTAGTTTAAATGACGGATGAGAAAAGTTTGATGTAAGATCTGGAGCACTCGACTTGAATGATGTATCGTCGTAATTATCCTCAACTACTTACATACCTGGAACTTTTAACTTCACCGAGATGTGGGAGACAATTTTATCGAATTATGGTATTAAATTACGCTCCCACCTTCATGCTTTGAATAATTCTGATGAAAAACTTTGCCAGCTGGTTTCCAGATAAACTTATTTTAGTGCCTGTCTTCGTGACTTAATTAGAAAAATAATCTGTGATCTTCAAGTCAACATTGTGAGTCTTGAAAATTAAACAGCTTGTAATAGGTCGATTGATAAATTCATATTTGAAGTAGTATCTGTTGTGTGCACAATGATGGCGTAAAGAAAAAACAATATATATAATAATATTAAAAATAAAAAAGCAGAAAAATTGTATGTATATATATTTTATTTAGATGTAAAAAAGCGTACAGTTTCTTACATTTAGTAGAAACAAAAATAGTATAAACAAGGCGATAAAAAATATTTACGTAGTATGACTTATGTATAAAAAGAAAATATTCCAAAAAACAAAAGAAGCACAATAAAATACGAGAACTTTTATTTTATATATTCAACACCCAGGCAAAGAAAAGCGACAACGCAAAAATTTTAGTCTATGCATAAAAGTGTTTTTGGAATTGCTTGATCAAAAAACCTACTTTTTATGCTGATTTGTCTTCTTTATAAGTTTTGCTATTAGTGACAATTTTATTGAATGAAAATAAATGTATTTAAGAAGAATACTTTTGTATTGATAATGAATGTATTCCAAAATAATACTTTAGTTGTAAATCAAAGTAATGCGTAAAAGAGTTGGAACAATTTTAAAACATGCATTAGTAAAAATAAGCAGATGGTTTAAAAATGAAACAAAAACAAAATGAACATTGGTTTCAACGACTACCTACACCATAAAAAAATGAATGAAAGCGTCCATTCTCCATTAGCTTTAAACACCACGATTGAGAGAGTTTGATCAAACATAAACTAAAAAATAAAATAAAAAAACACAGTCTGTTTTATACAATTTTGATTTACGTTTTAGGACATGCAGTTATTTAGTGTCTGGTGATCCACCAGCATCAAACGGACAGAACGAGTTTATTTTTCGCCACTGTTTCCTTTGTGCCAAGTCTTCTGCTTCCTCCACCACCACCCCCTCGACACGTGCTCGAATGCACCACTTCATTGCCGTGGCTGATTGCAACGGGACGTGATGGCAGTCGTTCGTTGGACGTGACACGAAATTCGACGATGAGAGTCATTAAGGAACAGCGTAAAAGAAGTCGGAGAGCATTTATATCAATTCCAAAATAAAAGCTGGTAGATAAATACTACAATTTATAATTAAGAGGCTATAGTATATAGTATATTTTGAAAATAATTTCCCTAATATCCTCAAAATATACATCTTTGAAATAAAGGAGATTTTGTATTTACATCTAAATTATATTGCATGAGTTTTTTGAAATTTGAATTTCTTCATTACTTTTCTTGCAAAATAAGTTTTAGAAAAACCCTTTTTTATTTTTTACTGCACACAACTAAAAAACTACAAGGTCTATGGCGTAGATTTTTATTTCAATCGAAAGTGAATATGAAAATCTACCGGCTGAGTTTTTTATTATTATAATATTTTAAATACTATTCTTGCTATTTAGAAAAAACCTCTAAATTTTACCAATTTTTCACGAAAAAGTGTTGTATGTCACAGATTAGGTGATATTCGAGGGAGATCGCGATCCACTTCCACGCCGGCGACGCTATAGAGCTCATTGGCCCTGTTCACCACCGGACGCAGCCGCAACATCGGACAAACACAAAATATCCACCATCCATCGGGTTCAACCACTGCCCCCGAGAATCCAACCACACACGTCAGGGCCTCCGATTGGTCTCGAAATCGGCCGCTAAGTACACTCCGTTTCAAGTCGGAGGGGCTTGTACCCCGACCCCTCGGTCCTCGTGTTGGCGTCCGAAGGTTCCGCGGGCTAACACCGGGGGCATCCGACGCAATCATCACCTGTCAGATTTGACGTCTCGTTGTCAACACAGGATGTCTGACCCGACGTCTGCGCCGGCGGTGTGCCCGAACCACACAACAACATTCGCCACAGTTGACGAGTAACTGCCGAGCGAGACTAGAGGCGTCCGTCCTGCTCTTCTCTAAGTATAGAATGACGAGGGCACAACAGCGTCGGCCGCCCACCCCCGCCTTTACTGCCTGGGCCCTTAGAGCCGCAACCTAGGCTTATATCCCGACGCATCGGTCCTCGTGTTGGCGTCCGAAGGTTCCGCGGGCTAACACCGGGGGCATCCGACGCAATCATCACCTGTCAGATATGACGTCTACTTGTCAACACAGGATGTCTGACCCGACGTCTGCGCCGGCGGTGTGCCCGAACCACACAACAACATTCGCCACAGTTGACGAGTCACTGCCGAGCGAGACTAAAGGCGTTCATCCTGCTCTTCTCTAAGTACAGAATTGACGAGGGCGCAACAGCGTCGGCCGCCCACCCCCGCCTTTACTGCCTAGGCCCTTAGAGCCGCAACCTAGGCCCAGAATTCTCGATAAATATTACAGAACACTATTTCAACGATGAAAATTCCACATATACGATTCGTCTGGGGTATAAAATAAATTTAGTCGTATAAATTTATAACTTTTTGAACGTAGTTCTTAAATTCACATACAAGGCTGCATTCTTAATACAATACCATCTGAAATCTTTTCACGAAAGCTTTTCATTGATGCCGACTGAAAATTGTAATTGATCTCTGGCCGAATTCAAACTGTGTGGTTTGTATACAACTGAATGCACTTTGGCGGACAATAGTTATTATTCACGACACGTCTCCAAGGCTACCATAATAAGGCTATAATGATAATAGTATACGAAACGAATCCTCGCCATAGCTACAGAATGATTTTTGGCGTAGCGTCGCTAATGATGATTCAACAGAAACTCTAATACGCTTTGTGCTGTCTGAGGGAGCAGAATAAATGCGGTGGAAATAATATTACAGCAAGGAATTGACAATAAAAATAATATCAAGACAAAAAATTATGTTTAGCTTTAGCTAAATAAAGTTAGTAAGTTAAAAAAGAAATTATACTTTTGGTGCAATAATACGGGTATATAAACTTAAACAACCCAATTTGAAATAAAAATTTCTAAAAAAATACTAGAAGGCTTTTCAGCATTTCTCTAGTATTCAATTTAATTACTCCATAACTATGTGTCATAAAGAAATAAATAATAAATAAAAAAAAACTGCATTGAATCAAAGTGGGAGTGAGAATATTTTTTTCATTTCAAGTCAGGTTTGTTCTTAAAATATAAAAAGTCGACATATTTTGGGTTTCCGATCATTTAAATCACGTATAAACCCTCTTCAGGGGTAACATCTGTGCGAGAACACTGTCATCACAAGTATAAGGACTGTTGCTTTCAATGTTAACAAAAAAAACAATTTCTCAACAGATGGCGTTACAAAAAGGTTTCTTCGTTACCTACTTCATAGATGGCGATGGTAAAAACAGCTTAATTTCAAACGATCTGTTTTTCATTTTTAAAATATATAGAACTCTCAAAAATTGTATTGATAAGGGCAACTCAATAAGAAGGCATAATTGGTGAACGATGCGCAAGCGCATAAAGTGATCGCGTAAACCAGCCGATGACAGATCGTAAGTCCTGTAGGAGACTTGAGTTCATGGTTCTCCTATAATATTCCAACTTAGTCTCTATTAAGATGTTAAAAATTGGTCAAAAAGTAACAAAAAAAATCTATAGACTAACACGAAGGAAACGCACATGAGAGAAAGACTTGTCGAAGGAGGACGAAGAGGGCCAAACCCACATGTAAAGAAATGGCCAAGGTGAAGAAGAAGTAAGTATATATGTATATAATTTCCAAAAATATAGGAATAATAAGAGGACAAAATTAAAGGACACAATCAACCCAAACTAGCAAATGATATGCTGTGAGGGCCCGATTTCTCTGTTTCCGAAAGGAAAAATACTAACCCCGCAAAATTACCTGGGGAAAATGCACCACAAAAGGAAGATAAAAAAAGTTTTCCTGTCATTTAAAGTACAAAATTCCTCATAGAAAGTATCAAGAATTCCCCAAAGAAAAATTAATGTTTCTATATCTTCGGAGCTCCACATTTCACACAGAACAAAATTTCTCACATTTTGATAGTACATTGCATACCGAATATCCTTTTGTATTAACTTACAGTCAAAGTAAATAAAACAAGATTCGTGTAAAACATACTGTAGACGTTACGTAGTTAAGCGGGTACATATAAAATTCTCTGCTCTGTATAAATTGTAGGAATTTGCAATGGCAAATAAGAAGAGAATGCAAAGATATCAAATTTACCCGCATCTGTGGGGGATGAAAGTAAACATCCAAAGAATATGGCGGTGTTACAGCATGGAGCATAATAATATACCAGCCCTCTTTGTAGAGATAAGTATTTTCAAAGGGTTTTATTTAATTTGGTTACAAAAAACGAAGGAGGCATGTACAGTAGCAAACAAAAAATGATATTAAAAAAAACCTTAATTTTATTACATAATATATATTGATTTATAAAAACACAAAATACAAGTGGTATTTTCAAATTTGATTTTTTTATGTGATTTAAAAAATGATTTGTATAATACTCTTCATATAGCGCGATATGATTGGATTTCAATATAATTGAAGAGAATCGCTGAAGATCGAGCGGAGTGGAAGAAGAGCCAACAGACCTTCAAGATTTAAAACAAAGAATAAGAATTAATGCATTAAAAATGTTGATTCAAAAACCAGATTTTTTTGTTAAAAGTCTAAAAATTCAATTTTTAAGCGGAATTCTGGTTTTCGGATCAATTTCTTTATTTTCAGTATCATAATATGCATTTGTGGTATATCATTTTTATTTGAATGAATGAATGAATGAATAATATATTTCAAACAGTATAAATATTACAAAGGAACAAAATACAATTTAATTTATACCTAATTACAGTTTTACATTAATTTTTATTTTCACACATTTGGAAATTTTACTGCCTCGCTAGACATAGTCTGTTCTGAGGCAGTACTAGTTTAAAATTGCTATGGCTACTCTGCGATCATATGATTTGTTTTCTTTTTTTTCTTCACATATTCCATTCACTTAGAACATCGAACAACCAGGATGAAAAACTCTAAAACCTCTATCTCAAAAAATCTAAGAGTACCGAGGCAGATCCTTCTCTTCCAATCTGCTTCAGCCAACGAGTAACGAGGTCTTTGAAATCCATCATGCGATAAGTTTTGTTCAATATCTATCATTATTTTATTATAGAGTCTTGGTGCCAAAAAACTATATTGACGCTGCGCATGTGTTGTTCTTGGTTGTGGCGGTCTTAGCTGATGTCTGTTTTTAGTGCCATGTATCAATATATAGTTTAAATATCTAAATTACACTACAAATGAATTTGACGCTATTTTATGTACTTGGTGCATATATGTATAACTACAACAATGTACAATACAAAGCTCCCAGCATCCTTTCTATGCCCAAAGTAGTAGTTCCTTTTGCAACATACAATCTCTGTTGTGGTCTACTGAGAGTTGTTCGTTGTATTCTTGTTTTGCAATGATAAATATTTACACTCGGCTCTTAGTATCAAATAACACATATGTAGGTATACTTACTTAAATTTTCATGGACTTGCGATAGAAAACATTTTTGTGATATAATTTTGAATTTTTTTTTGAAATTTTAAAATATGCTGTTCAGTTAAAAATGGTGTTTATAATATAGGTACCTACCTACCTACAAGTTTTAAAGATGCATAAAAAATAAGAAACAATAATTTATACACAATTACATACCACACTCATAATGATAAAAAAAGTTTTTTTTTCTGTATATTATGTGATGGAAAACTAATAAATCTTAAATAACTAATACCAAAATACTAATACGATACAGGTGATCAAAATACATCTATATTAATCAGTACTCGTATAGTAAACAACCACCCTTAAATAAAAAGTATTTGATTCAAAATTACAATAAATTCGGTCAAAAACTTTGGTAAGTTGGAATAGAATGCCATTCTGTCTAAATTTGATGACACTTTGTGTGCAGGAAATTGTGGTCAACTCGTGTACAACTAATAAAAATTCTAAATATTCTCCCATTATATCATAATTTGGATGCATCAAATAAATATGATATAAACATCTTACTATGACTTAATACTACACCGAAGGTACATACATTGCAGGCGCCGAGATCTACAATAGCAAGGTGTAATATTTCCTTATGATTGAATTACATTATTCTAGTAGATATTAATTACGTAATAGTAGTACCAGTTCAATAGCTTGGTTGCTACATTAAGATTATCGAGATGATCTCAAAATTTCAACGTAGTTTGGTAAATTATTTAGAAACTAATAAAATTGCATTTATAATAAAACTATCATAATTTTGAACATAAACCATCTCAGTGTATTTTTGTCGATACCCAATATCATTTTTTAAAAGTCAGTGTTTCTATCTAAGTTATTAATTATTGCAAGATGAATTTTCTAAAACAAATAAACCACGTCGATAAATAAACAAACTATTTTGGAGATGTAAATGAAAGCAACATTTTTCACAGTGGTATTGCAACGGATAAATGGCGGATTTAATAACAATGGAACGAAAATTCCATTTTTGTTTTTTTTTGTTTTCCTCTGGATTTAATCACGAAATGGACACACACACGCCCGCCGTGGAAAATCACAAGACTCCACAAATATTATTATTATCATCAAACAGCGTTGTGAAAATACGGTGAGGCCGTGCAAGCAATATGCCAAACTACAATGCAATATCAATTTAAAACACAATACAAAAGTGTTATAAAAAGTCCCACAAAACAAAAGTGACGATTGCTTCTGTCGATATAATGTCGACATCTGTTTTGCCTGTCGATATATAGCGGTTATGCCCGAGAAACACGCAACGCTCCGCTGCAAATACGAATAATGAAATGCAAAATTTGCAAAGCAAAATGTGACAACCTAGAGAGAAGAAAACAACCTAGAAGCCGGCCACAAAACGATCGAGGTAGGAAATAAACCGAACTTCGAAACGAAGAACCCGTAAAAGCTTTTAAGTAATCGCGTGCCGCGGTGAGCGATCATTCGGAAAGAAACGCTTGTATGGAGATAGGTCGAGAATACCGCGAGTCGAAAAGAATTAATTGTAACGACGCCCCTTGAATCGTTTCTGAATATGGCAATACAAAAACAAACATAAAACTCTTGCAGACACTTGTAGCACATATATATTTACATACTAAAGTTTAATTATCCGCTTCAAATGACTTTTATTTATAGTTTACGACGAAAAACTTAGTTGAAACATTATGACATAGAATACTTTTATTTTAATACAGGTACAGACCGGTCTATCAAATACCATCGTCAGAGTTCATGTTTGTTGCCTTTTATCATTTTCCTGTTTTTTTATTCATAAAAGAAAAATAAGACTAGGTAAACGTTGAATATGTACTTTAATAACCATTCGGGACCATTCCAAAGACACTGATAGTAGAATAGTATATTGCTCTAAGTAGTAATCTTCGGTTAATTACAGAATTAATAAATAACGGCAACGAACGACCTGAGAATGTGTTTTTCTAAAACTGTTTTTGTTTCATAGAACTAATTGCCATTCCAAGTTGTTTAGAGCATTAAATGCCATCAAAATTATTGTAATTCGATCAAGTTTTTCTTCTAATTAGGCCTATTTCCTATTTCTGGATGAAGGCCTCCTCCATCTGTTTCCACGTCGCTCTGTGTTCTGTGCAGTATACTTCTAAGTCTAGCCAGCAAACCATTTCAGCGCATCCAGATTCTTTAAGTTTGAATAAATAATGTTATGTGATCCTATTTCTATAAAATGAATTGTCTCGGCGCACCAGATTAGAAGTAACTGGAAAGCCTTTCGTATAATATATTAGAAGTGAATAGTATTTTACTAAACAGCATTAAGTCCGCCATTTTATTTATTTGTCGTGGCAGTATTGACCACACACAAAAACAGCAACTAAAAAGTCATTACTTTTTACAAAATAATAACAGACGCAGCAAGTTTCTTATGAAGGAAGTAGTCTGCTGGTATAAAGACGTATGCTTTTTTTTGATGATTTTTCAAACACTGAGTACGTAAGTAATAATTGTAAAGAACGGATCAACAATTAACCTCAATTACAACACTTTCGAATGACTCGAGAGCGAATTTATCCGATCAACCAAGGTTAGATTGATAAAACGACGGATAAAACATGTATTAAATAAATACATATATCTACTGACAAGCAAAATATGTAAGGCAGTGTACCATTGGTTATACATATTCGCTTGCGACTTACATTTCATTTATATTATCGCGATTATCCACAAGTACTTTCAAAAGTTACTGAAATATTATACTTACAAATGACAACACAAATATAAACAACAATCGAAAGGCACACGAAGCTGTCAAATTCATCATCCTTCGAAAACATCTTGTATTTTAATATTAAATCACTCGTAAGGTTCCTCGCGATCAACCTTACTTTTTGACAGTTCACAAATGTTTGTTCACGCCAATGCGCTTGCGCTAAGTATTTAGATATGTCTCTGCAATGCAATTCTAATACAAAAACTTCGTAGCATCTTCCAGTTAGGAAGCCACATGATCTCCTAACTTAATTGAGCGACTGTGCAATGAAAACATGGTAAGTATTTAGGTAGGACTCTGCATTCGGACCCAAGTGAATTAAGATGTAAAAGGTGCTCTAAATTGACGAATTGTTAATTATCGCACAATATTATAAGTTATTATTTACGATTTGTTACTAATGGTCGGAGCGACATAAATATTATACAGTGTGTAGGAAGGTACATACGAATATGTATGTATACCTATTAATGATATTATGACTGTTGTTCAGAGTCGCGTGCATGTAATGTTACTGTATGTGGCGTCTTATATAGAATGAATATACCAACAGTATTGGAAATCTGATACGGTTCACAGTACTGTTTTTCTTGGGAAATCTCACGTACCTACTATGTACATACATACCACCAATGTGCGAACGCCCGCTCCTGAGGTTAATGAATGGCTTTGCGAATCCCACTGTTACGTACGTGTTCAGGAATAACAATCAACAACGTGCAAGACAAAAGGTAAATGGTGCAAGAAAGTCAATTACATAAGGCTATAGGTCGATACCTACTTTATAGTATATGGTATCAACCTCGAGAAAGGATTTTGAACATTAAAAATAAATGGATGACTGAAAGATATTCATATAAACATTGTAGTGAATAATATTTATTTATTTATTTTATTTTATTTGAGGCGTTTGCCATTTACATAAAGTTTTCACAAAAGATACAAAATTTAGTACACAATAATGTGTGAAAATACATATATAAAAAAAAAAACAAATATACCCTATATACAAACAATGAAAATGAAAATAAAAGCAAAATGAAATATAAAAAAAAACGAGATAAAAAAAAATACACATAAAAATACATTCAAAGAAAATTTAAATTAAGATCTGCATACTTACAATACAAACGTGTTCAAGTATATCAGTTAACATTTAGAAACAAAAAAAAAAGAAGTTCTCAAATATAATAAAATAATAAGCAGAATAACAAATGTAGGTATGAAACATACCTACCTAATTTTCCTCGTTCTGCGTCGATCAGCCTGTCTGCGTCCATAGTTGAACATATCCCCCCCCCCCCCTTTATAACATGGAAATAATCCATTTTTCCCTGAATCCATAATTTATTATAATAGGTACTTTCCCACGGTTAAGTACAACAATAATGATATTTTAATTACTAATTAATATTAAGTAACCATTATGAATATAATATGGCCTAAGGTCTATACATTGTCATTGAACGGTTCAATACCTTAACATAATTTTGACTAAAACTCCATTATATTAAACAGATGCCATTGACGTAATGTTCATTGTAAACGAATTATAATTGGCTTGTAATATGAAATTAGTGTTATACAAAATATATATAAATAAATATAGAGAAAAATGACTATGAACATTTATGTACATTATTGAATTTTACTAAACTGATAATTTTACAGTAAAACTAATAAGATTTTGAATGTGATGGACGAAACACGAATGAGAAATTTTATTTATTTATTTGTAAATTTTTGTATAATAATTCGTACAACATTAGATAAAACACATTGAATTACGCCACGAATGGGTAATAAGTATCAAAACGAAAAAAAGTAGAGGAATTTTTGTAAATCTCCAAATACAATTAGAAATAATTTTAGTAAATTACTAATTAAATAAATAAGGCGAAAGTCGTAGCCAATATTATCATTTTTAACTCCTAAGAGTTAAATAATAAACAAAATATCAATAAAGATAAAATTAAGTTAAGCATCAAAAATAATTCGCAATTCTTGGAAAAGATTGATGATTATAAAGAAAACAAAGAATTAATAATAAAAAAACTGTGCAATAACTTTTTCATTGAATGCTCCATGGATAAACGCCATAAGAATTATTCATTTCAACCCAAACTTTCCTAGAAAGATATCAATAAGAAAAGAATATAACAGGATAACAAAAAAAGATAAAAGTTTAATTTTTACCGAATGTGTTACGGAACTACGGGAAAAAGTTGTGCTGAAAGGAGTTTGGACTTAAATCTCGCCTAAAAAATCAAATAAAGATTAATGCCAACAAAGACTCGACGTAAGACGAAAGCAAAAAGAAAACTCTGGAAAATATCTTAAATTCCCAAATTTCTCGACGACACGACGAAGGGCTGAAGATAAGGAAGTAGGTACATAAGCGGTGAGGGAATGATTCAAAATTGTCTTAATTTGCCAGTCTCTTCGTCTTCTCCGCGCCCTTATCTCCAAACGATCGAAGAAAGATCAATTGTACTTTCAGTCTCTAAAGGATGATAAGCATTTGAGGACATTTCAAATAACGTTGCAAAAAAGGTGATAAGTTTTAATATAGCAAAATTATGATCAATCTCAGTAAACAAGATGATTGATGTCCGAAAATACATTATTTCTTAAGGCCCATGTATAGGCTGGGTAAGTGGGTATACGGATGTACACAAAAATGCACCCTAAATTACCTTCTAATATATGAAACACAAAGGTAAAATTTAGAGGTTTTTTTTAAATATCAAGAATAGTTATTAAAAAAAATCAGCCGGTAGATTTCATATTCTCTTTCAATTGAAGTGAAAATCTTCTTCATAGGCCTTGTAGTTTTTTTAGTTACTTACAATAAAAAATTAATAAAGGGTTTTACTAAAACTAATTTTACTAGAAAAGTATTAAACAAATTCAAATTTCAAAAAACTCATGCAATAGTATAAAGATTAAATACAAACAAAAGATACGTTTCAATTCAAAGACTTATCTTTTGAAGGTACTGGGGAAATTATTTTCGAAATATATTATATAGCCTCCTATAGCCTCTTATATAAAACAATAAGACAAATAACCCAACAAGATAATATTTTTTGAAAACTGAATCCCATACTTAATATTGAAAATACGTAGGTATCAATAAACATCTACTGATACGAGAACCTTTGGAAATAAATTGATTGGAAGGAAACAAAAACATATATGAATCAAATCATTCGTCATAAGAGGTTTTTTTTATATAAACCTTCAATTTAATTTATATCTGTTAATATCAAACAATTATCGTCGGAAGCTTATACCAGTATGGCAGTAGACCAAGCTACATAATATCTAATCCATGAATTGTAAATACGTATTTACAATACTGATACAATATAACAATAAGTTATTACTAGAAAATCTGAGACAACTCATGAGATATCATAATAAAAATAAAACTTGAGTTAACTGACACGTCATTAAATTGATTAGTTTAGATAAAGATTGATCGATAAAAAGACAGGAAGCTCGAACGGAAGGAGGTGGATTATAGGCAACTACTGACAGTCACTTTCACGAATATTTTCTCACGACGAAAACTAATAAATTCTTGTCGTCTAATAGTATTACGAAATATTATAACCATCAGTGACAAAAACACTAAACAAAGTTATTTACCTAAGTTTTAAATTAATCATTTATTCGTCTCTTAGTAAGTACCTACTATTCATGAATGCCATGTACATCTTGGAAAGCTATTGCTGTCTCTCTGTCTAAATTCTACCAGACGCTTCTATCCTGTGTCTCTTTTAGAGGCAAAGCTAATGAGAGACTACCGATGAACAAAAATTAAAACCAGTCTTTTAAATATATTTTTTTTCTAATGATAAAGTACAAATAACATACCAACGTCAATTTAATCAAAGTTTTTAATTATTATAGAAAAAAATTCAATTGAAAAAATATCTACATCATTAAAATTGCTTTTGTACGTGTTTATGTCATCAAATACTGTACGTTCGCATCAAACACTCATGCCACAAACTTCAAATGCACATGTTTAGACGAAAAACAGTGGGCAAGTCTCAAATTTGCTATCCTCAGCTCTTCAGCGCGGGATGGAAAGAGTTCTGATTAAAACGAAGATGTTTTGATGTTTCTTTCTATCGGGAAATATTGTATTTCGTGGACACTATAAAGAAAACCATTTGTTAATGAATAGTTTAATCCTAGCTATTTTTTCCACTCATTTCTACAAGATTGCTGGAACAATCATATTAGCAGCAGTAACGAAGCTGATGAAAGATTCCAATGCTTCCGAAGGCAGCTATTTGGCTGAGCGAAACTAGTGCCATTGTTTTTATTGAAATAATTTTGATATTTATATACAGCTACAAATGTTTATTGTGGCACTGGCACTATTGTATATCATTCGATGGTCAATATTTGCAGCATGGTAAATCACCATATAACAGGATATTAACTGTAATATACACTCGTTGAAAATATTATAACACGATTCGTTATTGATATAACTATATGACAGGATGAGAGCAATAAGATGTAATGTACGATATATGTATGCTACTGACAGAGTTCATGACATTATGTCATACGAATAAACCTATGAATAGATAACGAGTGAACAAATTAAAATAACAACGTCTCATGCATTTTTTGCTCTATACGTAAGAGATTAACAGCTATAATTTCGCAATTTTTATATTACTAATAACTATATTTCTGACTATATATTTATCTGGATGTGCCCAATTTGGTTGTGTTCAATTCGATATACTGGATGTGAGGTATTGACATGGCTGAGGACGCTTGAAAGTAAAATTAGCGCTGTGGAAATGAGGTCTCATCTTGGGCGAATTTGTGACCAAATGATTTCTGATAGGAAGATATTTATTTATTTATTTACACATCTTTCTGTACATAATATAAACAATCATATTGTAAACTGGCGGGCTTATTGCAATTAGTCAATTTCTTCCAACCAACCAGATTACAAAGTATGACAAAATTGTGTATGTACAACAATAAAAGAATAAGAGTTAAAGAAAACAAATATAACACTCATATACTATAAAAACAAAAAAAAAATAATAATAAATCATAGCAAAAAAGAGGATAGGGTAAGGACAAGGAGAGGAAATCGGGATCAGGTGTGCAGGGATAAATATTCCTTCTTGAGTTTTTTCTTGAAAATACAAAGTGAGTTACGACGCAATATCCGGACTAAGGCTATTCCATATACTTGCTGATTGTACTTCGAACGAAGATCTGAGAAATTCTGCATTATGGATAGGGATGGATACTGTTGTACGTTCAGCAGATCGGAGTGGAAGTCCATGATTGGATAAATAAGTGAATTTGCTTTTGAGGTACTGTGGAAGGTTTGGATTCGAGAGGTACAATAGTGACAATGTGTATATTGCGCCGCTGTCCAACAAAGATAATAGATAAGATTGAAGGAGATATTTTGAGCAGAATGAAGGTATCATCTTATTATAGTCCGCACACATAGAAAGAATGAATTATAAATGTGTGATAAAGTAAGTAAGGCTAAAAAGGAAGGAATGAGACGTAGGAGTCTACATCTCATTCGTAATGGGATTTTAAAAGACGGGAATCTTCGTATACCGAACCAACTCTTGTTGAATTTCGGAGTATCCACGGAACAATGAAATTTTTAACCACAGTGCTACATTGCTACATAATCCGTCTGTGCACATCGCTGTGGTTCAAAAGTAGCATGCCGCTCACAAATACTTTGTTAGGTATATACATTTTTATAAAAAAATAAACGTTTTATCAAACGATCCGTTGTCGAGCTAAAGTGTCATAACCGTTGAAACATCAAACGTTAAAACATTTTCGCGTTGTTTAACGTTTGTCACACATGTACCTACTATAACAATAACATCATTTTTAACGAGCTCTGTTTTGAATTTGAAAACAATAATGAATTCAACTTATGTCACACAAATCCAACGTATATATCTCAAAAAATATCACAATCGGATGCTCATTGGGTATATTTGCAACGCTGATGTAACGAAAAAAATATTTGTATAATGTAATGCGATTATGAATCACTATGAGCGACTAGCGCTAGGCACAATATGAATAATCCAACTGTCGATTCGTTTAAACGAGAATTTAATTCTCTTAATGAATCGACAGTATTAAGCCAAGACGCGTGTATGAAGGAACATTTTGCATGCCAAAAACACTAACTTAGAGGCCTCGTAGCATATATGTTCAATATATACATGGATGAATTCAGAATTCGAAATAGAACATTTTGTGTGTTTTTTGTGTGTCTGTGTGTCCCCTTATAACTATGATCCGCTCAATTCACAGAGCCCACAATTTCAGCACATATAGATAGTTACAATCCTACAAAACTTTTATACTCAGAATTTTGAATTTTCGTTTCAGTCAGGGGTTATCTACTTTTGAATTTTTGCTTTATTGTTCCATATATCTCAACAACAACATAAGCTAGAATCCTGTAAATTGGTGTACATATACAAAAATAAAAAATATCAAATTTGTTTTTTCAAAAAAATTCCAGTTTCTCAAACATTTGTTATTACTAAAACATTTTTTTAAAATAAATTTATGTGATTAATTTATCATAAAAACATTTCCAAAGTTTTTAAAATTATCGAAAAAAGCCGAAACACCGCAAAAAGATAATTTAATTTGCTATAAAAACTATTAACATTGTAGTAGGTAGTACATCTCAAACTTTTTTAACAATTTTGATAAAAATTTAATTTAGTGACGAAATCGTTTCATAAAATTTGTAAGGCAGTAAACACTACACAATATCTCACTCGATAGTTTGATACCTACTTAATCTACAAACATACATCGTGTAGTTTTCATATTCTGGGTAGGAAAAACAGACTGACATCCATACTTTCCCATCCTGACATTATATACCTACATGTTTTACCAAGTTCAATACCTAGCAATAATTCGAAACGATTATAATAAATAACGATGCGATATCATTGTCATATCAGTGTAACCGCTTAACTTGCATACACCGCTTTAAAATATGGTGATGTTAAAACAAGTTATAACTTACTGCAACTTCTTAGTTATAAAGTGGTTACCATGATATTCAATCTATAACTACCACAATAACAATATTATTATTAAATTACTTCTGATCATATACTGGAATACTTCCAACGCTATGAACATGGCACTTATTTAAGTCGACAGTCGTAAAATACAGTGTTACTTCCTGATTAATAAATTATAATGTAGAATAATGGAAAAATAAATAATTAAACAACTTATAAATGTTCATTATATTTATAGGAACTTAACGCTGTATTATGTACAGGATGCTACAGTGAATCGTTACTGTATATATAAATTGTTTTTTTTTTTACAGTTTAAAAAAACAGTGCACTGTTAAGAACCATTATTATATATTCATTGACCAATACAGATATGAAATATTGAATATTGCTTCTCGGGCAACTAACAGGTACTGTGTCAAATATTGATTTAACACGCACCCAATAACAAGTTGCCATATTCTGGATCTGGATCCAGACTGAAAACACAATTAAAAACTGTGTCTAAACCGGGACCTTTGGATCAGCAGTCAGATACCCAACCAACTGAGCCACGAAGGCCGATATGAGAAGGTTCTTAAGGAAGATCGTTTTCGGGTGTTCCGTAAGAGTCGGGTAAACGAAAATACAACGGGAAAAATAACGTCTCACAAAGTTCAACAGTGAGGTTCACCACCCGGTGAACCACAAAACGGTGTGTGGGTATACACGCAAGTGTCGTGCATCCTTTTTAAAAGGTAATGACGCCCACACACCTATTGCTGGCAACCACAGATTATGGTATTTGCCGTGATGGTATGTATGCATTATAGAAGAATTATAAAAAAAAATATTAAAGATATATACGCTATTAGTATATTTCCATTCGTATCACAATTAAGTTCACGCAAAAGATAACAATGTTTTCTATTCTTATTTTTATAAAAATTAATAAATTACAACTGTATAACAATAATATAAAGAATGTAAGTAATAATTTAAAATAAAATTTTTAGATATATTTATTTACATAGTGCGAGTGGGTTGTGGCCAACACTAAACTCCTCATTAACAAGTCACTCCGCAAATTAATCAAATTTTGTGTGAAATTTATTCAGCATATTCATGAAATAAGTTTGAATATTTTTTTTTATTTAAATATTTTATTATGAAAAACTGATAATTCTTCAATGCCATTTTATGAAAGTGATGTGCCTTTTTACCAATTAGAAAATAAAAATAACAAATTTCGTGTTTACTTTGAAATATTTGACAGTCACTTTGAAATATCTAATAGTTAATTAATAGAAAATAACCGAATAAGTACTTTTGTCTTAAATCGATAAAGAAGGATAAACACGCCGTATATAGCACACAGCACATAGTACACAGCACACACACACAAACAGATGCATTGTGATGAAACTTTCAATTCAACTCCCCACTATATCTCCTTGGGTAAGTGAGGAGTTCAAAAACGAAGCTTTAAACACAGATCAAAATGGTAACGTCTTTGAAAATATAAAAAATTCTCTGAATGTCGTTAATTACATTTTTTCAGTAGTGTACAACACTCGGATGAAAATTTAATAATAGAATCCTGAAAATGTTCTTCAGCGTAAATTGAGTATATTCAATATACACAATACACATAGATGATTATTTTTCCGAGAATTCACAATTTAATTTACGATGTTTGGTCGATATACAAAAGAAAAATTCTAAGTTAACAAAAATATTGTTTTTAATATTCCAATAATAATGTGTTTTGGTATTGAATATTATGTATTTTGTAAGTATGTATATGAAATTTCAATACTCCTAAAATTACCATTTTACTATGTAAAGAGTACCTAATTCTCAAAAGTATATTATGAAAAAAGTAGGTATATTTAAGTCGTTTTCCACGAATGTTTGGTTAGGGTTTTTAGGTAGGCACAAGAAAGTATCAAAAAAGGGTTATGTTAAGGTTTTCCTTTCAGACCTTTGCTTTAGAATTCAGTTTCATACGTAGATATTATCTACAGCCTAGAGTGTAAATTATGTTAATATGAAAGTACAATGAACAGTCCGAAAAATATATTTTGAGTTAACATCCCATAACGCTCCTAAAAATTGTTTGACCTATCAAATAAAAATGAACTTAAATAAAACAAAAAAGATAAAATAAACCGAGAAGAGCTGTAAATTGAACAATTGTTTGCTTTATGATATTTTGGGAGTCTTTTGGGAATGAAGTAGATCATATTAACTATAATTAAAATGAAATTTCCTCATAGTCAGGTGTTCATTGTACTAACGCAATTACACATCGCACATACGTATCATTTATGTAAATTAATAAATAAAATAAATTATATCTCACGTTGAAGTTATTTCGTTTTCACTAGAAAATATGTCCTGAAACTATCCGTTTACAGTCAGAATAACAAAAATTGTACAACAAAAGAACGAATCATAAAAATAGAGCCACTTTTACAACCATTTGAACTACGTATCATCACACCATTTGATGTTTACTAGAGACAAAAAAATGGAAAACAAACACACGAATATTAATAACAAAACTACCTTTACAACCATTTGAACTACGTATCACACCATTAATTTGATGTTTACTAGGGACAAAGAAATGGAAAACAAACGAACGAATCTTAATAACAAAGTCACCTTTACAACCATTGGAACTACGTTTGATATTTTTATTGACAAACATTTTTAACTCAATAGAGACGAAGTTGGGATATTGTAAAAGAACCAGGGACTCGAGGCACTTACAGGGCTTACGACTTGTCATCGGCTGGTGTACGCGATCACTTTATGCGCTTGCGCAACGTTCACCAATTATGCCTTCTTATTGAGTTCACTTATGAATGTAATTTTTGAAAGTTCTATATATTTGAATAGTGTGTAACATTTCACCTGAAAATAAGGATCTATACTATTGCCATCTATGCAGTAACGGAAAAGCCTTTTTGTAACGCCATCTATTGAGAAATTAAGAAATTAGTTTATTTGTAAACAATGTTTGTCAATAAAAATATTATTTGACTCCCGAAAGGGAAAAAAAATCCAATGTTGGCGTATATGCAATTAAAAAAATATTCGACACCATTACTAGGGACAAAAAAATGGAAAACAAACGAACGAATCTTAATAACAAAGCCACCTTTACGAACCATTTGAACTACGTATCATATTATTTGATGTTTACCAGGCACAAATAAAAGTTCGTTTCCTTGTATCCAAGTCCTATACGATTCGAAAAGGAAAAAAATATATTTAATCGAAATAGTTATCTAGAAGTAATTCATAAACACGTTAAAATGTGAAAAGAGAAAAAAAGAGACGTATCTAATCGAAGTCGGGACCACACGTAACAAATTAAAAGAAACGTCGCCCCTGCCTACCTATAGAGAGCACGCGATGAATTATCGTTAAGGGATACAGTCCGATCCTAGGACACAATATCCTCCGATTCGAATACAGTTGATAAAGAGATAACATCTATCGAACCGCCTTGAGAATCAAATCATTCGGGTGAAATTGGCCTTTTGAGGAGTGTGCTGGGATTTATATGGAGTCTGTGTGTGTAAGAGAGGATGCGGCAGGTGTAAATTGTCAAAGGCCCCGAGCTACGCACGTTCAAGTGCCAATAATAGAATTGATGGATTTTCACACCGTCTACTTATCATACTTGGTAAGTAACTACAGACAAATTAATGCGCACTTACATACATTTAATGGACGCACGCGATCAAGATCTGAACTAGGTAAAACAAAAGCTTGATAATCGACATTATGAGATATTTCGAATGGCTTCGTATCTAGACAATCGATACACAATAATTAGTATACCCGATCCCTAACTCTATATATTATATTAATACCCCACTAGCCCTAGAACAGGTATACTTAGTTGGGCAGCAGTTATCTATTTCTAATGACGCGTATGTAAATGGTATGATAAACAGTAAATAAATAAATAAAAATACGAGACTCCCTTTTAAGAATTTGAGATTTGGCATAACTAAAGTAGGTATGGAGAAAGGGTGCAAAAATCTAAAATTTATACATAATATTTGTTACAAATACATACATTAAATGAAATAAAATATTTCGTGTCAAACCATAATGTTAACTTTCATACTGCCAATGTCAAACATGCAACGTCAAACGCAGTTGGTTTATATTTATTTTATTATTTTTAAATATATATTTATTTGAATAGATCTACACATTACAATACAAAACCTTATCTATGGTAACATATAAACAATTATTTCAAATAAAGATAGATTCAAATACAGAACATGTAAAAGAAAAATAAATTTCTAATGGAAACATAATTTATTTGCAATCACAGAACATTGCAATACATGAACAGATTTTTTTACCCCTCGATGAATACAGGATGTTTTTTATCATACATACATTAGATCTAATGACTTTTCAAATGAATTACTGTCGAATTTCGTCCTCTAAACGATCACTGTTTTATCGTTATAACTTCGTTTTATTCATAAATAGTGTTATTTTATTTGACTTTCTTTGATTTGTGTAGTATGTCCATGACGGTATAAAATAAAAGACTAGTTTTAGTTTGACTGTTTATTTATTAAAGAAACGAACCGGTATCGGTTAGTTTCTTTTTTCAACTTTTCAAAGTATCTTCGCGTTTAAATAAAGAATAAAAAAATATTTCATGTTAGTCCGTAGATTGTTAACATACATACCTACTGCGTGTGTCAAATGCACTTGCTTTATACAGGAAACAAATTCAAATACAGAACATACGTAATCTATTGTGAAACGATATAAATGGTAGTTTGGATGAAATACAAAATTATTCAATTATATCAAATGAATGCATTCTTATCGATAATACACAAATTGTGAAAGTTTCATAGCTCTAACTAGTCGGAAAAACAATTGTAAAATTCCGGTACGGACACTGGTGAAATGAAATAAAAGTGTGTAAAAAATATCGAACATGCACATCATAATGAATATAATGTTTATTTCTAAGTCACATAAGGTACTTCGAAGCAATAATAATAATACATTTTAATACAGATTTTTTCCAACTCAACAAAGTATTTATGATCATTAATATGATATTGGTACGAAAGACAAGTACGTATCAAATGAACTTGAATTCATTTACTTTTCATTTATATCTCATTGTTATTTTTGAGTTACACAACTTAAAAGCCGACATTATTCATTAACTCATGTTCATATTTAGGTAGGTACGTCTGAAAAAAAAACACGAGATTTACAAAGGGTATTTAACACAATGAAAATGAACCTTAGTTCGTTTTTCACATCGGATATATACGTATGATGGTAGGCATGGATGGTTATTTGTTATACAAATCGAGTTCATAAAAACATCGTGTTTGGCGGCTCGGTCGGTGTTACGTGCAATCAAGGTACTATTCATCAACAAATTATATGAAGTCGAGTGTAGGTAACATAATACCACACCGGGATAATGTATGTAACTATTTTCTCTAAAAAGGATAATTGAAAAAAATATAGTGGGACAAAGCGGGAGGAGAATAAAAGGCAGGATAGAAGAACACAAAAAAGCAATAAAAAACTTAATATATCAAATTCAGAAATAACACTGTAGAAATATCGGCCACACATTCAGCTTAAAAAATACCGAGGTGCTCCACTTTGAGAAAAAAGCCAAAAAAACCCGATCTACTTGAAGCAATAGAAATCAATAAAAGAAAAAGTTCAAATCTGTTAAATATTCAGATTCCCCCAGTATGCTCACATATCTTTAACGTTATTAAAAAAAAACAATCATCGATACACACCACCCACATATACTCCGTCCACAACCACCACAGCTACCCCCACCATACCCGATACGCTCTCACTCACCAATGTAGGATGACATTTGTCGAATCAGTCACATTTTAGTTGTTACTGAAGATGGATTGAAAAATCCGAAAACGTTTTAACAAAAAATAAATATTAGGTGGATTATACAAAGTTTTTTGCTGTTCATTTTTTAGTAAAGATTGTATGTGCATTGAGCATCATATACTGGTTCAAATTTAATTAGAATCATAAAAAAAATTGATAATTTCGCTCAATTTTTATTGACTCCGATATCAGTACACGATCAACTATTGTATGTATTATAAACGCTGTCGGGTGAGGTCGGATCCACACATTTAAATTAAAGATTCCTAAATGGTATAAAAAACTGCTCATAAACATCACAGCCTTATCATATTAAAGAGCTCTAGGACATTAGAATAATAATAATAAGGAATAAACTGTTCATCCAATTCCAACTATCAAATAATCCCGACGATTATGTGTCGGGTAAATCGGACATTGTATTCCACATCACACAGCTGGACAAACGACATTAGCATATTATTATTCAACCTGAAAGGACGAACCGGCGATCAAATCCCTACGGATAACATTGGAATATATTATGATTTATATTTCGGACTTCGTACGTGTTGGTACAATTCAGACTGCGACAAAGGAAGAAATTAGACTATTAATTGTCATATTAATCTGCAGCAAAATTATTTCTATTAATTTTGGTGCTAATATATTTAAGGAATAGTTATCTAACCATATATATGACACAGCATAAAGTATAGACTCGTTGTGCATTACTCTAATTTAGAGTGTTGCAACTATTGAATATATGTATATGGTAGTAACCCCTGGAGTGGCGCCCCCAAATACCTACTGAATACTCTCGATGCTGTACAAAGGCGTGCTCTACGTCTGATGGACGAGTGACCCATTATTGATTGATGGATTGCAATCACTAGACCACAGACGCAATGTCGGTATTTTTTTATTCAGTAAGTTTTTTCTATGGATACTACCACGGGAGATGCTCGGAAGAATTTGCATCCCTAGTCCTTCTTCCACCCATTTACAGTATATACACGAACCAGTCGCTTCTAGAACTCTTTTATTAACACAGCAGCCTGGCTATGGAACGATTTTCCGAATTCTGTGTTTCCACCTTCTTACAACCCGGGTCTTTTTAAAACCCAATCAATATTTTTCCTGAGCAGATTACAATCACTCCCCAACGATACGTAGTGCGCTTCTTCAAAAGAGTATAATGGACCCAAATCCTGATTGCTGGTGTCCCCAGTTTTAGGATTTAAAAAAGTACACTTCGCTGATGTCTTCTTACCACGTTTTTCTAATGTCGAAGCCAGTCTGCACAGCAATAGTTTCAACTAGATGAAGTATGTTCATACACAAGGCTTCTGCCATAGATATGGTGCCACGTCATCAAGATATCCCCACTTAATCAATCCATTCCAAAGCTTTTGGACAGTTCTGATGACAAAGTGGGGAGTAAAACCCCTTTACAGAATAAGTGGTTATGTACAGAGTGACGATTTAATCATTATCGTGGTTTAAAGGAAAGAAGACATGCACAGAAGACTTATGGAAGCACTATTCAAAAGGGCAAATACATAATATTTCTTTGACAATGTGCTCGACAATTCCATGTCAGGGATACCAGATATGGCATGAAACGAAGATTAAAAAAATATTGAGAATTCATATGCCACATAAACAAAACAAATCTTTATAATATGTGTAAATTCAAGATAACGATCAAAAATATACAAGAGAAATCGATTTACAAAATTAGATTATCAACTTGAAATTATCATTATTCAAATTTCAAGGTATTATTATGTTATGTTGTTATATCTAATATTATAGTCAGGATAGTACGACGTGTGTGACAAAGTTTTTAAAATATATCGACATTTCCTTTCAACGGACGCGAATAAAGTGTCGTTTTTATTGCGCCGGGCGACGAAATAAATGGTGTGTCAAATTATTTATCGGCAATAACGAGAGCCTTACCAGCGACACATTATTTTTCGATAGAAAATAATAATGTGTCGATCGGTACCTTTGAGGCGATATAAATTAATCGACGGGTTTAGCTGAAAAATGATCGGAGAAGTGGGAGTTTCAGAGCGGCCCGACCCGGCTTGCATTCTTATTCCCGGACGCGACATTCCACTCATTGGCATCAATGTTAGTATGTATGTTGAACAGTGGTTCTTAACTCAAACTATTGGTCCAGAGCCATCAATAAACAATGTTTTTTTAGTATGCCCGGATCCACAGTTCATCAGTCCATAGTCAAATGGTGCTGCATAAGCTCAAAAACTTACATAAGTAGATAGCTTAAATACAAATCGAATATTTTATGCTCGCGTGTTACGATCCAATATCTCAATATATAGCGTAAGATAGAAGTTTCATTGTCATTCCATAGATGGGTATGGTAGTATTATTTCAGATTATTTTAAAGCGTTAGAAATTTACTACTACTTATTATGCAGCCGTTTCTATCCACAACTGTTCATAAGCCTCCCTCATATCTCTCGAGGCTTCTATGTCCTCCTTCTGCATCCAGTCACCAGCAACCCTCTTTATATCATCGGACCATAAAAGCATTTATGATTAATTTAGGGAATATATGAAGATGTATATGTACTTGTTTAACAAGGACATATTCATTTAAAAAAATGAAATGATAATAAAGTAAAATAAAATAATTGGTGAACGTAGCGCAAGCGCATAGTGATAATGTAAATCAGCCAATGACAGGTCGTCAGGACCAGGTCGACAGGACAGGTTATTTTTGTATTATTATCTATATATGTATCTAAATATTTTGTGATCGTCCAAGGCATTGCTGAAAACCAGCTGCACTGTGGATCTCCACGGGTGTACAGTTGAGCAACAGCCTATTTGTTGTAAAATAGTGAAAAAGATGTATAATTGTTTGTTATTTTTTTATACATATATCATCATCATCATAAGCTCGACAACCCTGGGTGGGCCTTGGCTGAATCCAGGAGTCTCCTCTATTCCCTATCCGTTGCCTTCGTTTTCCAGATTCTAATATCTATTGTAGATACATCGGCATCAACACTGTCCATCCATCGAGTCCTTGGTCTTCCTGGTCTCCTTCGATCTTGTGGCACAGAAAGTGTGAGGCGTTTTGTGGGGTTGTTGTCGTCCATTCGGATTATGTGACCAGCCCATCTTAAGTGCCCTATCTTGATGGAACTGATCACATCGGGCTCGTATAGCTCCATGTTGCATCGACGACGCCAACCATTATTCTCTTTTATTAGCCCGTAGATCGTTCGAAGGAGGAAATACAATAAATTTGAAAGACAATTATGACTTTGAAAATGTTGAAGACTTCAAATACCTGGGTTCCACAATCAACAAAGATAATGAGGACACAACAGAAATAAAAAACAGAATAACAACAGGTAACGGAGCATTCTTCTCTCTTCTACCGGTGTTCAAATCAAGTGTCCATAGGAAAACGAAAATCACGCTGTATTAGAACAGTTGTGACATATGGATGTGAAGCATGGACACTTACAGCCAAATCTGCTGAAATGCTGGACACGTTTGAGAGACGAGTGCTTCGTAGAATCCTAGGACCTATGCCTGATGGTGACGCCTGGAGGATTTGATACAATAATGATCTGTATGCTATCTACAAGACTTCCAGGCTCTCTGTGCATGTCAGATTGAGCAGATTGAGATGGGCCGGACATGTACAGAGAATGCCACCACAGTGAATACCAAAGAAAGTTCTGTGTGGACATCCAGGTGGAAGACGAAAGGTTGGAAGACCGCGGCTGCGATGGGAGGACGAAGTTGGAAGGGATGCTTCCCAACTACTGCAAGTGCCGGGCAGTTGGAGAGTTGCTGCAGAAGATAGGAGAAGCTGGAGGCGAAGACTGACGGAGGCCAAGGCTCGATATGGGCTGTAGCGCCATTGAAGAAGAAGAAGATCGTTCGAAGGATCCTTCTCTCAAAAGCTGTTATGGATCCTTCAGTTTGTTTGGTCATCACCTAAATTATTATTTATATATTTCGTAAGCCCTGTAGGTGCCTGATTTCACGGTTCTCTTAGAAATATATATTCCATCTTCGTCTGCATTGAGATATAAATACAGTTTGAGGAGCTACGATTGAGATCAATTAAATTATTTTAATTATCGGCATCATTCCACGAGTAGGTAGTAATGTACTAAGACAAGATACAGCCTTCGATACAACCTTCAATGAATAAGT